>OY744537.1:11021037-11108537 GCA_963556195.1 Sepiola atlantica | reverse complement strand
TGGATGTCCTGAAAGAACAACTACATCAAGATCAGGTGAGGAGGAGGAGGAGGAGAATCAGTCTGTTTTTCTTTGTATGTAGTGAAATGGGACCGTACCAAATTGAGAGAAGCCAGTTCAATCCATTCTGAGCGATATTCGTGACAAGGAAAAAATATCTTATGCTGCTTTCTCTACCCTTTGTCGTGAAATTTTGCTTGTAATTTTGCATTCCAATACTTTGTTTTATTTCATTTACACAGAATGTTATCGTTATTGAGAGTTCTATTTGGATTGACACTCTACTATACATTACAACAAAATTATGTGGATCAGCTTAGACCACAAGGTATGCTGCTTCAGGAATTGAATCTGTATCCATTGATGGAAGCCATCAGTGAATAGTATACTCTAAGTTAAACAATCCTGTTGATAGATCCAAGATTCAAACCATTGCTGCCAACTAAATATCTGTTTACTGTTCAGTATCTGCTTGTATTCTTTTTATTGTTTCCATTTTATTGTTCATATTTTGAATTTGGTATAAAATGACCCATCTGTGGTTGACATGCTGTAAAACCAATAACCTACCCACCACTGATATACTGCTATTTCTAAATCTGTTTGAAATCCATGACCCTTTAATTGTGAACTTTTATTATAAGAGCTCAAGTAAATCCCTCTGTCTTCCCATATATCTATTTTGATTCTGCAGAATGATCATTTCCCTCTAGGTTCTAAACAGCAACTGATTCAAATCTATATGTTGATGTTTGATCACATGGTTTAATCTATCAGCCAATGAAATAGCGACTTTTTCTTATAGGCTCAATTAACCATTAAATTCAGTGGCTGTTATTCAAACTTATAACCTCAGCACACTCAATCCGAAAATACATTTCAGCTAAGTTAATGTTACATATTCAAATAATGTAAAAGAAATACCAACTTTGAGAGAATTCCTGTAATCTCAGAAGATCCTTTTCTTTCACTCAAGCTAATATTTTCTTTAAATTCAAAGTTTTTGCATTTAGAACCTAAATATAATTATTTTTGTGTCTTTGTTTTTATGAATTACTAGCAGGAACACCTGATGTCGCTCACGATAGAATAAGGAACCCTATTTCCTTGTACCATCAGCTCATGATACCATATTATCTTATGTTTTACATTTTATAATATTCAATTCTGGGGGTGCAACTCAATGATGTACTCAACATTTATTGTGTAAGACGAGGTGCAAGTACAATAAATTCATAACCATAACCTGGTGCTACCAGATCAGGTTGTCTGAAGATACCAGCTTCCTGACTTAAAATGCACCAAACATTGATATTATTGGGTTTTTTTTTCCTTTCCCTTTGCACACTCAATCAAGTTTTTTAAAGCTAAAAACAAAAACACTACCAAACCAAACACTATGAATAAATATTTAAAGATATAAAGAACTTTAAGCATAAAAACCTTTACAAAAAATTACCTGATTCGGCATTAAATAACCCAAAAAGGGTTTGTGCTGTAAAACAAAACAACCAATCATAGCCTTTAATCCTCTAGAGACACAGGAATCAGTGAGTACCCGTGTGTACTCCTGATTCAAGCCCTGAACCCATTAGTAACATTTCTATCCTTATATTTTAATTTCTGTTATTTCAAAGTTATAAATAAAATAAAGTAAAACGTATATCCTTTTTATGGATGTCTGGTACAAATGTAGATGCCACAATATTTTTATACACTGCTGTTGATCAAAATTAAATATACTTATCAGAGTGCTCCGGGTAATGATGTACTTTTAGAATATGTATAGTTATAGAGTATATCTTCAAATCTCTTGTGAACAAACAAAATGACAGGAGCTATAACTTAAAATATAGAGATTTTAACAAACTTTATCCCCTTCAGATTGTATTAATGGCAAAAGTATGGCCTACAAGAACCCTTGTATTAACTCTAATTTTCAATTTTCAACTTTCAAATTTTATTATTCAAACAAGGAGCATTCTTGCCAATGTTCCGCAAAAAGGCAGAGGTTATGGGCCAATCAATTAATTTTGTTGTATTTAATTTCAGCTTTTACAGCAAGAACTTGGTGACCATGAAGTTAGTATCAAGGATTTAATGGACAAAGGACAAAAACTAATCAAAGATGCAGGCACTTCAGATGAGTTGACTTCTTTCGTAGAGAATTTGTCAAGTGGACTTTCGGGTGTGAAGGAGAAAGCTAATAACAGAAATCAGAACATTTTGACAAGCATGAAACATGGCAAGCGCTTCCAAGACTTGCTTAGTAATTTGGTGTTAGCTGTGAAGATCAACGAAGAAAAAATGGAGAAGATGACTCCACCAAAGACAGACACAGAAGATGTTTGTAAGAAACTGAAAGAAGCTCAGGTAATGATGATGATGATGATGCTTTCAACTTTTTTTTACACTTTATAATATTCGGTTTTTGGGGTGGGGCCCAAATATGTACTCAAAATGGATGAAAAGTGAGAGTAAAGTAACATTAATTGAAATGCATTTCAGTAAATTTATAGTCTTTGAGGCACCCTTAGCATTTCCTGTGAATCAATGCAGACTCCTGTATTTGATTACATGTGGGCGTCATGCATTTGATTACATGTGGGCGTCATGCATTTGATTACATGTGGTGTCATGCATTTGATTACATGTGGTGTCATGCATTTGATTACATGTGGGGTCATGCATTTGATTACATGTGAGGGTCATGCATTTGATTACATGTGGGGGTCATGCATTTGATTACATGTGGGGGTCATGCATTTGATTACATGTGGGGGTCATGCATTTGATTACATGTGGGGGTCATGCATTTGATTACATGTGGGCGTCATGCATTTGATTACATGTGGGCGTCATGCATTTGATTACATGTGGGCGTCATGCATTTGATTACATGTGGGCGTCATGCATTTGATTACATGTGGGCGTCATGCATTTGATTACATGTGGGCGTCATGCATTTGATTACATGTGGTGTCATGCATTTGATTACATGTGGGGTCATGCATTTGATTACATGTGGGGTCATGCATTTGATTACATGTGGGGGTCATGCATTTGATTACATGTGAGGGTCATGCATTTGATTACATGTGGGGGTCATGCATTTGATTACATGTGGGGGTCATGCATTTGATTACATGTGGGGGTCATGCATTTGATTACATGTGGGGGTCATGCATTTGATTACATGTGGGGGTCATGCATTTGATTACATGTGGGCGTCATGCATTTGATTACATGTGGGCGTCATGCATTTGATTACATGTGGGCGTCATGCATTTGATTACATGTGGGGAGTCATGCATTTGATTACATGTGGGGAGTCATGCATTTGATTACATGTGGGGAGTCATGCATTTGATTACATGTGGGGAGTCATGCATTTGATTACATGTGGGGAGTCATGCATTTGATTACATGTGGGGAGTCATGCATTTGATTACATGTGGGGAGTCATGCATTTGATTACATGTGGGGAGTCATGCATTTGATTACATGTGGGGAGTCATGCATTTGATTACATGTGGGGAGTCATGCATTTGATTACATGTGGGGAGTCATGCATTTGATTACATGTGGGGTTATGAGAATCTACCTCCAAAACCACAGGAGTTTGTGAACAGGCAAACAGACAGAAACTACAACTTTATTATATATAGATATGTTGTAAATCTTGTATGTAACATGTAACTCGGCTGTTGTCATGAGACATTTGTTGATTGAGTTTTGTTTTTATCTCATTGTTATTTTAGAAAATCCTGTAAGTTAAACTTAACTCCAGATCATTTATATATTTTGGACAAAATGACAACCTTGATTAATGTTGTGGACCCGTTTAGGGGTACCAACAATGAAATAAAAGAACAACATGTTTAGAGATAATAATAATGAATTGTATTGAACAGAGAAATTATACACAAGTCAGTGTTGGCAGTGCTAGTGCCTAAATGTGCCTACCAATGTTCTCCCGGCAAAAGCCGGTATTTATGGTAGCCGGTTGCTACCATTTAGTTATTATTAAAGGGTAGGTAGGTTCACCCACAACAATTAAATTCAATATAAAATATTAAAGTTCAATTTACCATCTAAAAGTGTTTTTTAAATAGGGTTTTATTGTTTGCTTATATGAAAACCCTTCACCAAATTCTCTTTTTAAAAACAGTGTTTTATTTCTTTTTAATTCTGATCAAAACTCTTCATATTTGTACCAGTTTATAAAAAGATGGCTATACACCCACCCACCTACCCATTTTGGTTTCTTCTTTAAATTTAGTAAAAGGAAATTAGAAACTGACATTGTTTTATTTAATACTAGTAGATGGATCTGTTGTTGCCCAGGTGTTATATACGCTGAATGATCGATTTTTAAAATACCTAATTTGCAACTATAATAACTATAAACTTAAAGGCATCATAGTTTTCTCTTCGGCATTTTTTTTGTTTGATTTTTCTTTTAAGGTAGCTAATTACTAATGATTAAGATAGAATTAAATTGTTCCTAGTTTAATTGGGAAACAATAATGCTTTTGTTGTCTTTAAATATGACAATTAAACTTGCTCCTCTTTATTCTGATAAATTATGCTCGACCAATGAAAGAAAAATAGGATGGTTAAAATAAATTTCTATTGATCAATCTGTTAACTTCCTTTATTAAAGTATGTCAACAACGTTTAAGTACATTGCATAATGAATGTATAAGGAAGTGAAGTGTAGGTAGCAGTGTTACTGGTGCTTTAGATGTCTGTCGTGATGTTTATGTATCCCTGAACTGAACACATTCTGTCTTGTGTTTTCACAACTTGAAAGATACAAACAGAATGACAGTTTGAGTTATGCAATTAAAGATAGACACTAGAACAATATATTAGGATTAGCCTATAGGATTGGTGATGAGATAATGCACTGCCAGGTTTGTATGTTTAGAATTCTTTGCATGTAGACTTCACAAAGATTAATTTTTTGGTGAACACGAAGGCAGGTTTTCAAACAGATTTCATATTGACTTATGGCTGAAACAATACTATATATATATGTCTTGATTTTGCTTAAATTATTTGTAAAACTTTTTTCTTCTCTTTTTTTAGGTCTTGCAAAACGATATTGTTAAATTATCGCATGATTCGGATGTGTTGAATCGTGAGGGCCAGTTATTTATCCAATCTGTCGACACTGATAAGGAAATTATCCAAAAACATTTGGATGAAACTGGTGAAAGACAAAATTCTCTTTCTTCAGGTTAGTTTTGGTGTTCTTTTCTTTGTTTTTATCAAAATAGATTAAGAACTTTGTTAATAAAAATTACGATACATACTTATATATCATGATTCCTCAAATTTTATCTGAAAAACACTTCATCATATATATCATGTAAGTTCGATTTTCAGAAGGCTAGCTAACATTCATGTTTGTGGAAGTATATTTTTAAATTTTAAATATGTAATTTAAAATTTGTTTCAGAAAGTCACATAATACAGACGTCTATGTAAAAAAATAAGTTAATCTGGTATAACTAATGCATAAATATATTTTATTTCTATTTTTATAGCTGTGGAAGTGAAGATTCAAAATTTGGAAGACTTATCTCAGCGATTGACTGAATTTGATGAAGTCATTAAAGATATACAAAATGGTTTGAAAAAAGCCGAAGATAAAATCCAGGCTCATTACAATACGACAACTGGAGCCGCAAAGGATCCGGTTTATGCTGAAAAAATAAAGGTACATTTCTGCTTTATTTTGAATATTCAATTACGAAAGTGAATCAGAAAAATAAGAAACTGAATTATTTTATTGGAATAAATCAATAAGAATTATTGACTGGGTGAAATAATGAAAGAATGTATTAAGTACTGCAAGAATTTCCCTAGAAAACATAAGCAGAATTGTTCTTAGCCAGAATAAGTTGACTCGGCAAAACTAGAATCTTTATTGACTTTTTTCTCATGAGCAAAATTATACACAAGGTCAGTCTTTAATGTGGAGAATATCCAGCTCTCCACAAAGGAAGACTGGATTGGACAAAAATTAAAATTGCCTCACTCCTGAAGTATTTCTCTTACTCTGACTGAGCACAGGACAGCTACTACACTCTGATCCTAGCTGAAAACAAGGAAGACTTTTTAATATCGCATAACAATAACAGTAAATAATGCACTGGAAATAATAGTGGAACAATCCAATGTTAAAAAAAAATCATTAAAAAGTCAGGGTCACTAAGACATAATCTACATGGATCATCTAAAAATCTATCCACTCTTGCCCAGTTTAAGATTTTCCACTTAATTACTGGAGTATTAACACTATCTTTTAATTCTCAAAAGTAATTCAGCAGTGATATGATATATTTATATTTTTGATAACAGAAAATATAGTGTATTACTGTTGAATTATTTAAAGAGAATTTTGATAATATTTGTAAAAATTAACAAATATATATGAATATTTAAAACTTTATTTTAGTAAAAGCTATGTGGAAGAACTTTTGACAAAATATTTGAAAAGATTTTGTTCTATTTGTGTGTTTCAGGCTATCAACCAAGAGATTTACCCAATTCCCAATCAAATTGATTATACCAAAGGCATTTTAAATGGTTATTCTGCAGATAAGCCATCTGTAGAAAAGTTGTCAGATCTGTATAATAAAGTGTCTGATGTGGAGAAAAGCTACGAACAAGTCTCCACCAATATTTCTACTTTGCTAGCAGATATGGAAACGGCATCCGATTCCATTGAACATTTCAAGGTAATAAAACAAAGAAATTGCATTTTTTAAGTTGATCAACCATGCAATGTACTACAGAATGTTTTTTTATAAAAAAAGTCAATAAACACAGGCTTAAGCACACACACACATACGTGTGTGTGTGTGTATATATATATATATATAATATTACGATAAATATTATCAAATTATTATCCAGACACATGTTTCATCCTTTTTACCAGGAATCATCAGTGTGGAGGGTGATTGCTCTGCCAGTCGCACGATTAAAAACCCTCAGACCCAAGTCAATATTTTAACTTTTGTCTGAACGCTTAGAACGATACGGCCATATATATATATATATATATATATATATATATATATATATTTATATTGAAGTGAACTCAGAAACCACCGAACTCATTCTTTTGAAATTTGGTCTGTGTGAATGAAAGCTAAGACTGTTAAAGGAATGATGAGGTTTCAGTCTCAGCCTGAAGCATCTGCCGGTCTAACTGTGCTGAGTAGCTGTGATGCTGAGTACAAAGATGGCATTGATTTTGCTCGGAGATAAACCTCTGGAAAGCAATACATGGATACACACACATCATTGCTGTATAGATAATGTATATATGTACGTTTTTATCTTCATCAGAAGGAAACATGCAGAGGGAGGGGATGGTTGTATTCCAAAACAGTGAAATCAAGTATCAAATAAACAATAATATAAAAAATGTGAACGTGTGAAGAAGGGGGCATACAATGCATGTGAGATTTTCAATAAGTAACCAATCCAGACCAGATAAGAAAACTCATTACAACACAATGAAATGTATTTGAAATACGAGAAGAAAAAAATTTTGTGCATGTTTATTAAATACTTATAAGACTTTTTTTATAAATAATTTGTTTTCTCTTCATAAAATTTCAGAATCAAATGAAAGAAGTTGATGCAGAATTATCAACTTTAGACTCTGAATTTAATATGCATTTCCCAATTGCAAGAGATGCAACTCAGTTGAAAAAGCAAATAGCAGATATGAAGGTAAGTCTGCATTTTCGTTTTTGTTTCCTTTTTAAAGTTCTAAGATTGAATTATTTTATAAAAGTCGAAACATAAGAATTTTTTTTTTTTTAAGATTTACTGTTTATAAACTACAGCATCTTACAAGACGGTATTTACCAAAAAGTATTTACCAAAAAGTATTTACCAAAAATTTAAAATAAATAAAAATTGTAATACCGATTCCATTTAAATGTTTTTATTAAATGCTTGCTGATAACATATTTGTGGGATCTTTAGAAATCTGTTAAATGATGAAAATCTCTATTTCTACATATAAAAGACAAAAGTTGTCTGCTTTTCATGTTTCTCCGCCATCCCATCCAATGTAAACCTAAAACTCATACCAATTATAAATCACTATACCTAAAGATTGTTTATAGCAACAACGAAAAATAAACTAACACACTCTCCAATGTGGCATAGATTCATTTTCAGTGTAAACAATAGACACTGACTTTAGAACCAATCAAAAAGGGAGATAATTCTTTTAAGCTGTAAAAATGAATTATTTCTATTTTTAATGTTACAAATATTTGATTTTTGATGTTAAAATTTTTTTTTCATATGGCCGCTTAACAGCATAAGCACCAAATAAATTAACAATACACAAAATTTCTGTTATTGATATTCAAAAGTTATTTATTTTTGGATTTTCAAATGATGACTCTTATGACTGTGAAGGACTTACATAATTTGAGTTTAAAGTTCAGGAAAACTTTAGAAACTCAGTTTTCACAGATAGTTCAGCTAGTCAAAAGAATGTGAAAAGAAAATAGTTAATTTATAGGTGTTTTTTTCTCCCTCTTTTTCTTTCAATGAAACCTTATCAATGTCGTTGTTCTAAATAACATTAAATCCCATAACATTAAACCTGTAAGTTTGTAATACACTAATCTCAAAGAAATTTACAGATAGCTAGGTATAAAAATACATTTGAGTTTGGTATTTAACAAGGAAGAAAATTGAATGCTTTAAAAAATATTAAAGTAATCTATTTTTCATTGTAGATACAATTTTTGTAAATCTCTGTAGCATATTGTTTAAACATAATGGAAGTCTAAATGAATCTATTTTCGTTCAATTTTGCAATTTTATTTATATTAAAAATATTTGTAAATAAAACACTTACAAATATTTTGGACATAAATAAAATTGCAAAATTTATTTAAATATTTATTCAAGTAAAAGATTACTTTCATTTTTTTCTTTTCTGTTGGGGGTAGTTTTTATGTAAATTTGTAGCAAAAAATTGTAAATTTAAAAATAAACCTAAATAAAAAATATTTGATCTTTGGTGTTAAAAAAAATATTTTCAACTCGTTATTTTATGAATGTAAATGTTTTCAATTCATTATTTTATTTCGATTTTTGTAGGCATAAATTTAATCAAATTGTTCAATTTAAAATAAAAAAAATGTTTATTTTTAATGAACATCATGTCGTTTTCAGTAATTTTTACCTCGTTACTTTTTCAAACCAGTATTTTTTTCTTTTTTTTTTTCTTTCCACACACATTCTTTGATAACCTCTGCAGTTTAAATTTATCTTTTTCCGACAGTATTTTTATCAGTCTTATGTTAATTGTTTTGAATTTCATATCTGTAAACATTATAGTTTTTATTATAACATTATTCAATCAATGTTGATGTAAAACGAATTAAATACTTAACAGTCTTACATTTGCATATTTTCTTTCCAGACATTCAAGGACAAGCTGTCTGCAAAGAAAGACTTGATGACTAAAGTAAAAAAAGATTGCGATTCAATGATTGCTTGCGGTTATGTATCTGATTCTAAGACATTTATGAATCAGGTGAGTCCTTCTCTTTTTAATTAATGTTAATAGCAAATTATTTGCATTTTCCACGTAAACATTACTAAGTGTATTGATAGGAAAATAAGAATAGATATTCTTAAGATGTGAACATTCTATCTCTGCATTCAACAATAAAAAATGTTATTTCAAACTTAAACATGACATACGATTGAACAAAGCCTATTATAGAGAATATGTGAATCATCTAACAGCCTGATAAAGTCAATCTAATATAAGATGTTTTTGACAAATTTGATGTAAAATATTTATTTTATAATTGTCACTACTTAGGATCCTTTTGCACCCTTTCTACTCCGGATGTCTTCTGGACGAATAAGATTTCCCCAGATCCTATTGGATTCTGCCTGATGATTGGTGGGTACATGTCTTGAAGTAGGCTCGATGCCTCTCAATTGTTTACTACCTATGAAACCCTGGGTATTAAAATCCAATCACTCAAAACTATACAATTCTCAAATAAAATCAATATTACACACTCTAATTTAATTGAGCACTGTCTTAATTCCTCCGTATCACATATACTATATATAAATTAACTCAGACAGCTTCCATTACCAGAAAGACCTTCTCCTTATCTATCGTTTAGAATGGTAGAAAAATATCCAAAAGAGTGCTCAATTATTTAAATATTATTTTAAAAATTTAAAAATCTTCCTCTCTTCTTTTCTTTCATCCTTATGTCCGTTGATCCCTTCCACACACACACACTTTGTTCAAACTGTAATATCCGGCCTAGAAACTCCCCTACTCCTTCTGCTAAACTTAGAATTCGACACCTAGCAACTCTTCCCTCCCTCCTCTAAACTTACACTTCGACACCTTGAAAAATGCAAGACCAGTGCTATAAATAGATCAACTTTTGTTAATTCTTTAACTAAAAGTTACAAACAGTTTCTTCAATTATTTTTAATTTGACCATGTGACATTCCGGTTTTGAATTTAGATTTTTTTCCTTTCTATTTATTCTTTTGCAATATGAACATCTAAGTGAAAAATCAGACTTCTCCGCCTTATGAGATTTTAGTTTCTAATAACTAATGATCGATACTATCGACATGCTAGTGTAGCGGCTTTTTGTACATGTTTGTATAAATAAAAATAATATATATATAACTCCATAGAATACAAAATTTATGACATGATTAATAATACTCCGAGAAATTCAACACCAACAATATTTATCCCTGCGTACATATGTTTCAGAAAGTTCAATTTATTATCACTTTCACAGCAGTATAGAAAATTGACAGCTATATGAATCTCATCATCGGCGCATAAATTCTTTATCAATTCGATACAGACAATATTCAATTGTATTGTTCAATAATTAAAAACAAAATTAAACAGTCCAGAACCTTTCTCCCCCCCCTTGTGATATAACTAAAGTTATAGTTATTGAACTAAACTTTTCTTATATATACATATGTCTTTCGTTTAGAATGGTAGAAAAATATCCAAAAGAGTGCTCAATTATTTAAATATTATTTAAAAAATTTAAAAATAAGAGCGTAATATTTATTAATGGCGTTACAGAAGATCAAGACAAATCGACATAATACCACCGGTTTCAAGCAGGATATCCTTAGTCATGTTTGAAAAATTGAGGTCACCGGTCTGGGATAAATGTACACTTTTAGAAATTACTTTTTCTTTTTTCTCTTTTAGATAATTAAATTAGTGGGTTTTATTCAGAAAAAAAAAGATAAAAATAAAGCAATAAAAAAAAATGATTTAAAAAAAAAAAAAAAAAAAAAGATATTCCCTCTGAATTGAGTTGGGTGTGAAAAAAAAGAAGAAAGGGTAAGAGATCAAAACAAACCACCAAACTCTGATTAAAAACAACCTATTGCCATTTGGGAGTCAAAAAGTGTGAACTTTCTCTTTTTTTTTCTTTTTTTTTTTTTTTTTTTTTTTTTTTTTCTCGTTTTAGGTAATTAGTGGGTTTTATTTAGGAAGAACGAAATAAGCTAATAAATCCAAATTGAATAGTGGTCTACTTTTTAGAGATGGGGCGTGCAAGAGACAAGCAAAATAGACTAACGAGAACAGAAATTATTCCAGAATTTTGTTGTCAGAAATTTTGATGAATGCATTTCTGTTTTTAAAAGAAAATTTTTTTTATTTATCAGTTTGATATACTTCAATTCACCTCAAACAAGACACACTGCCACTGAGACGTAAGGGGTTATTGTGAATAAGAGGCCAGATTTATAGGGACATCCTAAGCAAGATGCTTGTTGGTACAGTCGGGGAGCAGGGAGAGAAATTCCAAAAGCCAAGCGGTTCGAGGAAAGAAGCTATTTGAATAGAAATCCTTTCAGCATTTAGGGAACTCTACAATGAAGGGGTGTGATTTTGCTTGGGGGGGTCTAAAAAGGAAATTACAAAAGAATTGATCCTTTCTCAAAATATTTCCATTAAATATGTGCATTTAATGATGAAAATGTTTTTTCAGACTTAAGCATGACAGACCAATGGATAGAGCCTCTTTTTGAGATCTTAGAAGAATGATCAAAAAAAAAGATGCATTCATTGGTTTTACACATTTAACAATGATAATGTTATTTCAAATTTAAATGTGACAGACCAACAAAAATCCTATTTCAGACTTGAGGAGGACAGACCAGTGACTGAGCTTCTGTTTTAGATGCCTGGAAGGATCTTAAATTTAAAAAAAATGACCTTTATAAAGAAAAAGCTAGTTTTAATTTTTACTTTCACAATTCTGTTATTGTGAACTTAATTGCCAAATCTTTGAACAATAAATATAAATTTCTAACATTTATTTATTTTGAATATTGTTTTTGTTTTTCTTTTAGGTTGAATCCGTCTCTAAACGTTATGCTAGTTTGTTAGAAAGATGTGATTCCTATGAAAAGGAAGCTAGCGACATATTGAACAAAACAAACAACATAAATGAAATGTTGCGAAAGGTTCATGGCTCCATTGATGGTGCCACAGAAAAACTCCAATCACAAGAACCAGTTGGTGGCAATCTGGCTGCTATCAAAGGTCAACAAGAACAATTGAGGGTAAGTTAAACACCTGGATCTAATGTTTTCTTTATTGAACAAAATAAAAATAAAACACTATGTTCAAATATGATTATTTTGGGTAAGACAAAAAAAATTTTATTTTTTTTATGCTGAATAATTTCGTACTTCTCTTGTCCATAAATAACTTGGGCATTCTACAATGATTTCACATACATATACGCCATTTGAATTTTGATAAAATATCTTTCTTTGTTCAACTTAGTATTGCAAATTATTTTTTTAATTGACTTTTTTAATAAATGACTATGAAAGTGATAGAATTTCAATACAAATTAAAATTATTGTTTATACAAGCATAACTAACTGAACATCTTAACACCGCGTCGTCTACCAAGTATTTCATATGTTCACACGAGCGAGGCTTTGTTAAAACATCTGCCATAAAAGAATGGCCAACGATTGTCACAACCTCTAGCATTTTCTGTTAACACAGTAATCAGCAAGGAATTATTTTTCTTAACAATAAACTCAGTTTAAATTTTTTAACTACATAAATATACATTATTAAATAAACAAGCAGGAAAATTAAGCATTACTCGGAATTGAATGAGGAATTTCCTCTTCCCTCGGCCAATAATACCATATTACTTCTCCATATCTCATTCTGATGCAAACAAATTTTGTATAACTAAAAATAAACACCATCTGGGAACAGCTTTAAACAACTTGAAAACCATTGTGTGTACTCTATATTTGAAATATGATTTGAAAATAATTTAAATCTTAATCTCTATACTATGAAATAGCGAGCTGTTATGGATTTTGCAAGTCAATGATAAATCTTTGTAGTTGACTCAAAAATAGTTTTCTAATTGATTTTAAATTAATACTATGTTATTTTGAATATTTGGTCACGGTTTACTTGTCTGGTGAAGTATCATGTCACACGTTTTGTCCACCACGGCACTTCATTTTCACGAGTTATCATGTTTCTCACCCCATGCATACATATGTATATATATACATACATATGTATACATATGTATACATATATATTGACTGTCGTGTGTAAGACCCTTTATTACTCTTTAAAAACCTAATGTATGATAAACTAGCAGACTGATTCCCAACTCATCATGATTAATCTTTGGATTCTGGTGTCCAGCATATCAATTTCATGCCCACGCCTACTTGTTGATCCTGGTCAGCTACTCGTACCATCTCCCCTCCTGTCGCCTCTCTCCCTCTCCCACCACCTTCTCCATACTAGCTCATAAGGTGTGGAAATATAAAAAAAAGAGAAAGAAAATAAATAGAAATATAAACAGAAGAATAAGAAACATAGTAAACTGTGCCACCCACCCATCATTTTTCAACATCACATAAGTTCTTCTTCATATGGTCCAATCAGATCATCCTCTCCTCATCCCATGTATGTGCCTTCAAAATAAAACTATTTTAATACCTTCATTTCTGAAGATGTTCTCCAACAGAACGAAACCAGTCAAAATCTTTTGTTTTTTGTTTTTCTCCTTACTTTAACTTGTTTTTCCGTTTGTCATTTTTTTTCACACACACATGTGTATATATATATATATATATATATATATATATATATATATATATATATATATATATATATACTGCAAACCATGGGCAAGAAACAATGATAAAAGTTAGTATAAAACTACTTCTGAAAATTGCATTCAATTTATTGAAAATTATTGAAGACAAAGTATATAATAAAATAGTAAGAATTTCATTTCATTGATAATTTCCTGCATTTTTGCTCTGAATTTAAATTTCAAAGATTTTTTGTTTTTTTGTTTTTTCAGGAGTTTGTAAAATCTACAATTGAACCTTTAAATAAAGAGGTTGGAAACGTAAATGAATCAGTTCAACAAGTGATTCAGTCTGCCCCTCCTGGAGTTAGTACGAGTGGATTAGATTCAGACTTGGAAATTCTAGGTGACAAATGGTCAGAACTGAATGAAAAGGTCAGTGAAGGAAGATAATACTTTTTTTTTTCTTTTTTCTTCTTTTTTCTTTTAACAACTCTTCAAAAGAAGCAGCAATACAAGGCAGAGATTCCTAATGATGAAAAGTTAGGAAAAAATGGAAGCTTTTTTTTTTTTTATTGTTTTATTATAACCATCTATATTCTCTTTTTTCTAACCTTTTTATAATTCCTATTTATAAATTCATTGGATCAAAATCCCATAAACACAAGAATTGATATCTTCATTAATGAAACTATTAGAAATACCCGCATTAAGTCCATATGACTAATCTGGCTATTAATGTTCGAGTCAGATTAGAAGTTTGGGATAAAAAAAACTTTTACATTAAGCTTTAATGTTTCTAATAATAAACATTGATTCTATAATAAATTGCTTACAAGTCAGAGACTGTATTTCCCTCCTTTTTGCAAGGATAGTATCCCCATCATTCATAAGTTTATTTTTGTTTTACAATTTTCATTGTTGTTGTGAAGCAAACTATGTGGGATGTATTACTTAGCGATAAGGGGTGAGAATTTCTCACTACATTCCCAGCAAATTAATAATTTAAAATTGCATGCATCCAGGCACTCTCAGACCAGTAGATCTGCCATAGGGGAACATTTATTGGGAACAAGTCTTGTGACAAGGCATTTTCTGTACTACACAGAGCACAGTCTAAAAATCACCTGAAAATATTAGAAGCTGTATGTGGAAGTGTAAAAAGAAGAAAAAAAACACGGACACACAAAAAAAAACTATGTCCGACTCCTGAATTGTATTAACAATTCTTAAAAAACACGACGCCAACTCTCAAAAATAATTTGACTCTTGTCAATCGAGTAATCAGACACAAAACGCCAATTCAATTTCTTTTTCCTTTTCTTGCTCAACACTCAACGTATAATAATGTTATCGACACACGCCGAGAGGAGAGTTTCTACTTTTTATTTCAATGAGAATTTGGCCATGCAAAACAATGGTCATTTGCATAAGTGGACTCTTGACCTTGCACAGAAATAACAAGACTCTATCTTGTAATCGGAAGGCTCTGAGTTCAATCCCTGATTAATGACACACGGTGCGACCGTCACTCTTTTACCTTATGGACCCGCATGATGGAGGCTGCACTAGTGATTAATAGGCGGTAACCGTCTTTGTGTAAACATGAAGAATATTCCCACAAGTTGGCATGGTACGTGAGATAATACGTGGCGTATACATTATTTTATTCTTCCTTTATTCTACTGATATTATTCTACTGATATTATTCTCTGATATTATTCTACTGATATTATTCTCTGAAGAAAAATCTATTTGACACCTAAACGTTTGTTTTTTTATCTTTCAGATTCAAGAACGAGAACGTTGTTTAGATGATGCTTTATTACAATCTGGCAAATTTAATGATGCTTTGGAATCTGTGCTGACCTGGCTCAAAGAAACGGAAGAAATGGTTGCAAACCAGAAGGCACCATCAGCTGATTATAAGGTGGTGAAAGCTCAGCTCCAAGAACAAAAGGTAAGAACATAAATGATCAGTTTTACTCATTTACAAGAGATTAATTGGTATCATTAGATAGATATCTTAATATATATATATACATAAAGTTAGACCCATATAGCAATCGATATTTGATTCTTCTGACAAGCCAGTCATTTACATAAATTATCAGTCTGTTTTCTCTTCAAACAAAAATTGAAAATTCAATCTATTTCATCAATTACATACTATATCCGGACTGACACACTTCCTGATCTATACTGGTCTTTTTCATAGGCTATTTATCTCTGTTCATTAGGCAATAGAAATGTTGCACATCTTACAAATTAAAAAAATTTAAATGGCATAAAAAATCTGTTGTCTCTCAGAACTTTTAAATTTTAGTTAAAAATCACCTGAAAACGTAATTTTTCATTCATTATTCTACATTTTATTTGCGGATATAATTAAAAATAAAATCTCTTAATTAGTTAAACCTTTCCTTTGATTTACATTACATCTCATACTACAAATTACATTTGAAAACGAACGAATATTTAGAAAAAAATGGACTTTGTTTAAATAAAGACAAATAGAATAAAAATTTATTTTTTACCACTATCATTTTTTTATCAAGAATACGACATGGATTTTCCTACCTCCGTCTTCTGTGATGAAAAACAAAAATAAAATCATTCAGTTCATTTTACTCTTTTATTCACTACAATTGTCTTCTGCAATGACTAACGAAAGTTAAAACATTCAGTTTATTTTACTGCTTCAACTCATTAAAATAAAAAAATAACAATGTAACTTCTAGTTTCATTTTAGACAAACACTTTATTTGTTGTTTTCTTATACACAATTCTTTGCTTTATTTATAGTTTCATTTTCTGAAGAATACGGTTTTCTTTCTTCACCAAAGATTGGCTAACACTTTTTTCTTTTGATTAAATGTTGCAAAGGTTCTTAAAACAATATTTCTTTCAACTCTTCTGCTTCGTTTTTCCATGTCTGAGCAATTTTTTTATCAAGAAAATGACATGAATTTTCTTTTGTTAGTTTCCTACCACCGTCTTCTGTGATGAAAAACAAAAATAAAAACATTCAGTTCATTTTACCCATTTCTATTTTTACCTCAACAAAACAAAAACATGGATTCCTTCTACAAAGACTAATAAAAAAAATGACAAGATTCAGTTATTTTACCCATTTCTATTTTTACCTCAACAAAACAAAAACATGGATTCCTTCTACAAAGACTAATAAAAAAAATGACAAGATTCAGTTTATTTTACCCATTTCTATTTTTACCTCAACAAAACAAAAACATGGATTCCTTCTACAAAGACTAATAAAAAAAATGACAAGATTCAGTTATTTTACCCATTTCTATTTTTACCTCAACAAAACAAAAACATGGATTCCTTCTACAAAGACTAATAAAAAAAATGACAAGATTCAGTTATTTTACCCATTTCTATTTTTACCTCAACAAAACAAAAACATGGATTCCTTCTACAAAGACTAATAAAAAAAAAATGACAAGATTCAGTTATTTTACCCATTTCTATTTTTACCTCAACAAAACAAAAACATGGATTCCTTCTACAAAGACTAATAAAAAAAAAATGACAAGATTCAGTTATTTTACCCATTTCTATTTTTACCTCAACAAAACAAAAACATGGATTCCTTCTACAAAGACTAATAAAAAAAAATGACAAGATTCAGTTTATTTTACCCATTCAACGCAAAATAACATTACTTATGATACAGTTCTATTTTAGACAAAGAATAAACTTATATTTATGTTTTACTTACACTCATATTGCAAAGGCATTTAATACACAATTTCTTTCTTAACTACTTATGCTTTCATTTTCTGAAGAATAGGGTTTTCTTGTTTCCCAGGTCAAAGATTGACTTAACAGTTTTTTTCTTTTAATTAAACTCATATTGCAAAGCCTTTTAAAACAATATTTCTTTCTTCAATTTTTTCATTTTTTTTTTTTCCATATACCTAAGCAATGTCGGCTAACCCTGCTAGTATATGGTCATAGCCTTTTCTCGTTCCTGTTAGTACGATCTTTATTTCCAGTTACTCCCTATTTGAAATCAAGAATGCAAAGAAAAATTAATTCAATAATTCTGATGTTAATGTTTTTTTGGTTTTTCTTTTCAAACCTAATATTACAGGAAGTTAATACTAAATCTACCTGTATAAGAGTCAGATACATCCTAAGGTGGAGTACTGCTCCCACATTTGGAGAGTTGCAACTGATAGCACTTTTTCTTGCCTCAATCTAGTGAGGAATGTTCTCTTCTCTTCCCTACAACCCTTTTCTCATAAAAGAGACGTTACTAGTCTTTCTCTACTCTTGTTATTTTCATGGTAAGTGCTCGACTGAGCCCCAATCTCTGGTTTTACCCTTCAAAACATTCACAGCAAAAACTCGTCTAGCTACAACCACTGCAAAGAATTTTCCTTTCTTCCTTTGTGTATATAAAATCAAATAAAACTTCCAAGAACTTCCCATCTATGGAACATAACACTGTGGGGCTGTTTCCCAGCTGACTAAAACAAGGTCATCTTCAAGTCCATCCTCTGAAGTAATCAAATTCTGCTCATTCCACCATCGTTTTCAATCCTCTCATAGTATTGGTCATCATCCAACTGATAATCTAATTAACCCTTATCCTCGAATGACTTTGGCCTTAGTAAGTGGTGACTCAGTAGTATAAAAAAAAATCAACTTTAGGAGAAAAATGTCTTTAATCTCTTCTATAAAATATAGTTACATTCCTGACAGACAGATATTTATAAAGTTGGGCTATTTGACGCACTAACAGTGAGATTAAAATGTTAAATTCATTTTCATGATAGAACAGTTTTCTAATATATTAATAATCTATATACAATCCAGGTCGAAAGGTTTACTAATTTGTATATTGCTTTGCAAAAGGACATCCCATTAATTAATTTGTTTTTGTTTTCTTATTCAATGATTTTTTTTTAAATTTTAATATAACACGTAGTTCTATTTACAAATATTTTCTATACCGTGGGTAAATGGTTAGCATTTTGCATGAAAAGAGTCTTTCCAGTCAATTTACTTCTGGAGGTTGCAATCCATAGTTTCCTCAATTCTCTCGAGCAATGCCAGAACATTGATCCCACTAGTTATTAATAAGTTGATGATTGACGATGAACAAAAAAGATTACTCAGATACAGATGAAAGGACAATAATTAATTTATATAAGTCAAGCTCGTATATGTAAATGATGAAGATTGTTGCTTTTTACACATTCTTTCATTCAATGTAAACCTAAAATACTAGACCTGATACAAACATAATAAAATATTAAACGGGAATATCACTTTTTTGATCAAATTTTGATTGGAATAAGAGTGTCAGCTTATTGAACTCTTGGGCGTATACAAATTTACAATGAATATTTAATCTTGGCCCATTAACAAACTGCATTTAATGGAGGTCCAATTTTCTAATTTCAGTTCCTTAAAAAACTTTTGGATGATAGAAAAGCAGGAGTTGAATCTGTTGAAGAATCCGGCAGGAAACTAAAGAGTTCCCTGATTCCCAAAGAGCAAAAGGAAATTGAAAAACAGGTTGCAGAATTGCAGGCTAGATGGGAAAAATTGGTATCTTCGAGCAACAAACGGATGGAATTGCTGGAAAAACTGACTGGTGCAGCGAAAGAGTTTCAGGATTGTTACGATCCCCTCCTGGCGTGGCTTGATGCCGATGAGAATAAAATCTCTTCGATCAAAAGCAGTGCTCAAGATGTGGACAACATGGGGAGATCGACTGCTCTCCTAAAGGTAATTTTTTTTTGTAAATAACCACAATGCATTTGATAAGATGTAAATTTCCACTCTCCCCACCCCCGGTCTGCAAATGTAACATTGACTTTTTTTTGTTTTCAGTTATTTAGAATTGTAAATATATAAAATTTTAAATTAAAAAAATAAATCACAAAAATTTACTTACGTCGCCATTTTTTCTTTAATTTTATTTTTATTATTTTAAAGTTTTATTGTGGTATTTTATTTTATTACATCAACTTCCAGTTTTATTAATATGATTGGATGAGGGCAGTAATTAATGATAAAAAATTGAAAAATAACTTTATTACATCAACTTCAGGTTTTATTAATATGATAAGGATGAGGGCATGAATTAATGATAAAAAATTGAAAAACAAGATGAAAAGAGACGTGGATTAAAAACTTTACTTATGTTGTGTGTGTATTCTCTAATTGAAAAAAAAAACTAATGAAGGATATTATGAAAGAATGTAAGATCATTTTTTTTTCAAATGCTTTTTGATATTATTTTTGGAGATTTGCCTATATAAGTAACAAGCCAGGAATTTTTTCATTGGGTTGTTTTGAAAAAAGGATAAATAAGTGAAATGAAGAGAACAATTTTGATAAGTTTTGATTTTTCTGTATTTAATTTGATGGAATATAAACATTCACTGTGAAAGCCTTTTGAAAACATATCTTGAATTTGTTAATATCAAGAAAACAATGTGTTTTGAAATGGGCAAAAAACAATTGTATGAATAAAGGTGTTTTTTAAAAAGCAAATTCTAAATATTTCTTAAATTATTATATATTGTTATTAACCCAACTTTTGCATGAATTAAAAGGAATTTAAATAATATATATATTAAGTTACTTGGGGGAAGGGAGTCATCATCATCCATTTTATAATCTTTCCTTTGGTCAAGAGTCTGACATTTATGGCATCCTTCATTCTGTCTCCAAGCTTGACGGACTTTAGTATTGATTCCATTCAAATTCCATTGTTTAAGATCCTTGTTGATAATGTACATCCAAGTTTACTTAGGTAATCCAACTTTCTTCCAGAATTCGATCTGAAGATCTGCATTTTTTTTTTCATCCAAGAGTCGTTCCTCTCAATGTAGCCAAACCAGCATAGCTGACTGATCGTCGGGAGCTCATTTGATATTACATATCCCTCTGATTTTTGCTCAGTCATTTCGCTGAAGGCAGACGAGTAGGGACCCATCACTCACCTCCATACAGCATCACGCTTTTGACGCAGCTGCTATATATACCCTCCCTTTAGCAGTAAAAGGATAGTTTGCAATGTTCTGTAAAGGAATATATATTTGAACATTTTTTAACTTTTTGTACATCTAAATATTTGAATTTGATTTTTTTCTTACAGGCAATTAATGAAGAAATCAAGAAACAAGAGGCAAATGTTGAGCAACTTTCAAATAAAGCTAAAGAGCTACAATCTTATTGTCCAGGTAAATATTTTGTCCACCTTTGTGTTGTTAGTTTAATTTTTTTCAGCTACACTTATGTTTCTAAAAGGAGAGGCACAGTAGATATGGCCATCACCACATAGGCTAATTGTACAGGGTGGGCAAAAATAAGGGTCTTATTTTTAAACATTCATAACTTTTTTATTTATTGATTTTTTTTTTTATTTTTTTTTTTTTAGAATAAGTAAAGGACCCCTTCCGAAGCAAGCATGAGCCGTATTAGCCCTAAGGAACGTACCCTCATTTAGAAAACATTATTTTTGCTTAAAAAACTCAAAACAGTGTAAAAAACAATACTTTAGTTTTTGTAAGTTTTAAGAAGTGTTTTTCGGCTAAAATTTGTTTTGTTTATTTCAAAAAATCTCGGAAGGGTCAGTCTACACACACATAAAGTTTGGTGAGTTTAACTTTTATTTTGTGGAAGTTATTCAAATTCAAGTTATTCAAATTTAAAGATAGGACCCTTATTTTGGCACACCCTATAGTACTATGGTGAACCAAATATTTGACTCCAGCAGATTATCTGGATGACAGTTCTATCACGTGAACAGCTAGTTTTGTTGATAACACATAGCAGTAGTAGATATTGTAATGATGTTTCTCTCTCTCTTTTATTTTCTTGTTGCAGCTGTCTTTTTAATAACAGTGGTTGTAAAGGTTATTAAAAATGACACCACACAATTATTTGGGGTTTAACAATTTTTTCAGGATTTTTCTTTTACAGTACACAATACCCTGTGGGTCTCCTCTCCCCTCCCCTCAACCCATCGCAAGAGAAAGATTTTATCAGCTTATACGCTGTGTGTCACTGGAGACATCCTGTTTGTGATGCAACATCTTGAAAACGTAGCTCTAATTCTAATCTTAAACTTCTAATGAAATTTTCCAATTTTCTACTTAATCTATCCTTCATGTGAAAAATTCTGTTTCTAACACTATTTTAACATGCTCACATCCAATATTGCTACATAATTTAACACTCTTCTATTATATATATGAAAGTCTTATTTCTTTGTGTGTGGCTAAAAGTCAGAAACTATCAAAGATACACTTACAAACTTCACATATTTTGATTCAGTGGAACCTCAAATTGATTTTAAAAAATTACTCTTGATATTCATTTACTTGTCGTCACCAAGAACCAAATTAGTGTATGGGAGTTGAAAATTTAAAAAAATAAATTTCAAAATTACTTTCATTCTTATTAGTAAGTTAGTAATTGTTTGAAAAAGAACACTAAAACTAGGTCAAACAATTGTTTGTTGATTACTTTTTCTTCACTTTCTTTTTCTTCCAACTTTTTCTTCACTTTCTTTTTCTTCCAACTTTTTCTTCACTTTCTTTTTCTTCCAACTTTTTCTTCACTTTCTTTTTTTCCAACTTTGCACATTAATGATAGAGATATGGGCAGTCGAAGAGCTGTGTTTAAAAAGTAATGTGATTTAGGATAAGATGGACAGAAAGACAAACATGTTTTAAATGAAAATGTGAGATACATTTTTTTTAAACTTTTCTATTTTCTTATCCAGGACACAGGGTAACACCAGGTTGCCCTGCTAGTCTCACATAGGAGATAAAAATAATACTTCAGAAGATAAGTTGTTGGTAAATTTTACATAGATATACTTAAAACATGGTACGGACATTGTACAATTAAATATGGATGCCAGAATAATCCATAGTTAATTTTATCTCTCCCATCTTTCCCCTCTCACATGGTGTCTCTTTTTCTCCCCCTCCCTTTTCTTTTTTGTTTGAGACATTTCTATCTTTATTTATTTTGTTGCAAATGATTGCTATCAGTCCCTGCTAGGCTGATCTGTCAGCAACTACATTATGCCATAAACAAAGTGCATTCTCATACTTTAAAACAATTTAAGGCAGACATGCTGACTGACTAAGATGTGAAATAAGTGGACCAGAGACTGTCTCTGGAGGTTATGGGAAACATTTGGTAGTAGTACATAGTTCCAAATGTTAATGTTTCCAATAGCCTCCAGAGACAGTCTCTGGTCTACTTATTTCACACCTTTGTCAGTCAGCATGTCTGCCTTAAATGGTCTTCACTTCTTGTATAATCATTCAAGGGAAGTAACTCATTTTGTCATTCGACATGAACACCCCCCCCCTCTTATCAATCATGCAGCATATTCTTCACAAGGGCAACCAACTTTTCTTGTTTCTTCTGCTAAATCTCTGTGCAGCAGTATCGTCACCGATCATTTATTGATCATGTGTGCAACATGGCCCAGCCAACATAGTGAGGAAGATCTCGATTTAACTTAGACTAAGTCTAAAATGGCAAAAATAGTTAAAAGAAATAACCATATAATCAATCGGCTCTTTTAAAAAAAAAAAAAAAAAACCTGTACAGTGTATGTTTTTTAATCATTTTTTTTTTGTTTGTACTTGAAAATTAAAAGTGCAGATCAAATTTTTAATGTTTTTTAATCATTTTTTTTTTTTTTTTTGTACTTGAAAATTAAAAGTGCAGGTCAAATTTTTAATGTTTTTTTTTTGTTTTTTTTATTGATTTATTATTCTTTTCTGGGCATCTCACTTTTTAACTATCTTCTCAATTCAACTCTTAAATTTAAACAAATTTACTTTTGTAAATCAACAAAACATTGCACAGAATATTTATACTATTGATCCAATTTATTATTGTTATACTAAATGTGAGTTGATCAACGTTTGTTTCCTCTAAGGCTTTTTCCCTATATACTTTAATAACACAGAATACATGCTCAAATATATTTTAGTTCTGGGATGGAGTTATGTTTTAAATTTTCTTTTATTGTTCTAATTAACCCTAATTTATAATTAACTCAACAAGTTACCTATCGCTCTCTTAGCTAACTTTAATATTTCTTAATATCTCTGTGAGCATTTAGAGAAAGAGTGACTCTTTCATTCAGTGTGACCATCTAATTTATATACACATGTCTGTACATAAAACTAACACTTATAGATGACACAATAATAAATCTCGTTATTTCTATATAAGAATAAGCCGCGCATGCGTGGTCAGCCTCTGTATGTGACTCGATGTGGCGAGTGTAAAATGCAATAAATTTGGGCAATTTGGGGCATTTTTGACCCCCATTGTACCCCCTGGGGGCACGAACCAGAATTTTTCTGAGGTCAAGGATGTTCATTTTATATCCAGAACGATTGCCTCTACATTTTGGCGAAGTTTCAGAAAAATTGAATGGATGGATCAAACGTTATGGGAGAAAAGGGTCATTTTTTGCCATTTTGGGGGCTTTTGAACCAGATTTTTTCCAAGGTCAGCGATACTTATTTTCTATTAGGAACAATTGCCTCCACATTTTGGCCAAGTTTCAGAGAAATTGAATGGATGGATGAAAAATTATGGGGTAAAAAATGTCATTTTTTGCCATTTTGGGGCCTTTTGACCCCCTGGGGGGGGGGGGGGCTAACCATGTTTTTTTTCAAAAATCGGATAATGTCACTTTCTAACCTGACCAAAGTTACAACTTCATGCAAAATTTCAGAGAAATTCAATGGATGGTTGTGGAGAAAAATCCGGACGGACGGACGGACATGCCTCAAAACATAGGTCCCCCGATTTTATAAATCAGGGGACCAATAATAACGATAATGCTTCTATATAATAATAAGGATAATATAGAAATAAAGACTTATTATTTTCAGTTATGCAAGAAGAATATCTTAATAAGATATGTCACAGTTTATGAATTTTTGAATGAAATAAAAGTACAATAAATAGTGGTGGTGGGTGCATCTAGTATGGTATAAAAACAGATTTTTTTTCTATTGGTAAATTGCAGGAATAACAAAACAAACCTTTTATTTTTCATTTGTAGGGGAAGCTGAAAACATTAATAAGCGTGTCGATGAAGTAACATCGAGATTTGATAATATAAAGAAATCGACAACCGAGATGACTCGTCAGTTGGAAGAAGCCATTCCATTGGCGAAAGAGTTCAATGAAGCCCATACCAAATTCATGGAGTGGTTGGCAAATGTTGAACCAGAATTACGACCGAAAGAACTGGTTGGCTCAGAGGCAGAAGCCCACATCAAGGTATTTTCCTGGTTTTCTCAAATATAATTTCTTGTTTACGTAGCAAAGATATCTTAATGCAAGAAATCTAAGAAAACTATTTGAAACAAACAAAACCAGTAATATTTGAAGGAAATGGGCATCTATAATTTCTAGAAAATGATAAAATTTGGATACAAATCATACATCTATGAAGCCAACTCATTGACAAACTATTTACAAAGTATGACTACAAGACAAAATGAAAACTGAATAAAATAGCTGTTGTTTGTACAGCAGTATTACTTCAACAAAGCCTTCATCAGATGATGACTCATCATTACCACTAGCTCAGAGTGCCATAGCAGAATCTCACGATACTACCAGACTTTGTTAGATTGCCGTCACTTTGTAGGATTGCCCCATATCCACGCTCTGCAGTTAGAGCCTTATCTTTGATCATTTTTATGTATATCCTCTTGTTTGATAGAGAAAATCAAAGATTAGTCAAGAATGCGAGGGTTGAGTTGGCAATGAAACCACGGCATCCGACCTCAATAGGACATATATTGGTTATCCACCAATTTCTGACACATTGTTCTCGTAGATGTTCATATTTTTCCAAATTAGGCTGATGTGCCCAGTCAAAATTTTCCTCATGAAAACTTTTTTTTAAATTAGCAGAACAAATGACAATATTCAGATGCTGAGCTGTTAACGTTATTTCAATTGTAAATACAAGCCAGCGTTCTAAGTCGGATACAATGTGCAAGTCTGTGCGGTCATCAAACAATGACAAACACAGCATATGTATGCAAAACATGGGTGCATTTCCAGCATAAGATGGTCTAACAAGGGTTGACATGCTGCAAAACCCAATAACCACTCGTACATAGGTTTTTGCTTTTACTTTTCAATTTTTTACTTTTGAGCATTTTAAGCGGCCTCCCTGACTTGACTAAAATTTAACTTTTAGGTTAATTAGATGCTAAAAGTTGCAAATTTTGTAATAATGGCATAAAAATGCTTAAATTTTAGGTAGAGCAATTAAATGTATACTTAATGTCTTTGAGAGATGGCGGGACTTTTAAAGTGAGAACGGTCTGGTTACTGAGACTGGGTTTTAATCTTACACATCAGCACACCAGTTTTTCATTTTTTAATGATTGATAAATGGGTGCCAGTTCAATTACTATGGTTAAAAAATGTTTACACAAGGGGAAACGGTGGTACATGCTTGACTGCCTATAGAGTGGGCATTGGGAAAAAAGAATGTCAAGTCACTCTCAATTGCAATCCACTAATTTTATCCTCTTTTGTAGTGACTATAATTTTGTTGTGCATTGTCTATTTATTAAAAATAGACAATGCACAACAAAATTATAGTCACTTCATTTGTTGAATTTACTGTGCACATAATGTTCTCTGAAATTCTCAAATTATGGTATAAAATAAGACTAGCAAAGTCTTTAATTTAGCAAATAGAATATTTTTCCCTCAAGTTAAGTGAAAAGTTCAGCTCTTGTGTTTTAAATCAAATGTTTAAAAAAATTATTTTTTCATTTTAATTTTTTGTTTCTATATAATTGAACATAACCTTTGCTTTTAATATATTTAAATTCTGAACATAAATTAAATTCTAATCTAATTTTGTTTCAGAAACTTGAGCAGCAGCTGTCAAAGATTCAACCGTTGCTTAATGTGATCAGTGAACAAGGCAACAAACTCAATGATTTGCTTCCAGAAGATGCTCGTCCACGAGTCGAAGAAGTCATTAGTAAAGACAATAATCGTTTTGAAGCAATTAGTGACCAAATCATTCAAAAAGCAGAAAGATTCCGTCTTTCCAGGCAAAAATCACTAGAGGTAAAAATAACAAACTTGTTTCTCGATTGAAAAAAAAATAGCATTGGATATTTGTCCTTTTTTATTTTTACTTCAGAATTAAATTGAATAAAATATTTTTATTTTATTTATTTTATTTTTTTTTAAAGAATAAAAGTACCTATCAAAAATCATTTTTGGGGGAGGTTATTTTTTATCATTCCGTAGAAAATATCACTGAATTGTTTTAAAAACTTATAAAACAAACTCTCAGTCAATTTATACATTTTTTTAAAATTTGAATTGAAAATAGTTTTTGTTTAACTTTAAAAACTTATGTTATAGGTGTTGAATGAAATCGATGACTTACTTGGCTGGTTTGGTGAGACTGAACAACAAATGACATGGGCTGATCCAGTTAGCTGTGAATCTGATAAAATTCAGGGCCAACTGGACGAACAGAGGGTAAGTCTTCAGATTTTATTCTTTCATTTGGATTTTGGTTACTTAAATTCTTTTTAGACTTATTGCGGTAAAACAATACATGTTTTCTTATACGAATGAGTCACTTTTTTAGCCCAATTCACAGATATTAAAATAACATGAAATAAACAAAATATGATTTAAATAAATAAATAAATCTTCATCGCTTCAAACATAGAAAGTATTTTCTATTTTAGTAGTTGATCTATTTAATAAAATTTGTAAGGCTGTTTTTTTTTCCTTTTTCAGTATTCAACTTTATTGTTTACTAGCAGGGCCTGTGGCCCTGGTGTTGCCCGGGATAAATCTAAAAGAATAATTTAACATTTGTAAACAACTGACATAACACTATACTGAATATGTTCTCGGTACTTCTGCAGTTTACAGATAGTGCTGAAATAATAACGTTATTTACAAACACATTCTTAACATGAGTATGGTGGCTTTGTTAACTATTCTGTACTATGCTGTAATTTCACATACCAATAGAAAGAAAATCCTATGTGAAAAATATCACTGTACGAAAACAGGATAAGTACCCTGTTCTGTCCTCGATCATCGAAGGATAAATCCTTACAAACTTTTTATTGTTGTTCTTATATGCATTCAAATATAATTGTTAATAGAGATTTTCATTGATAAGTATGAATGGGTAGGACAGATAGATAGATAGACTTCGAAAAATAGACAGCTATACAGAGACTTAGATAGATATAGCTGGATAGATAGATCAATAGTACATAGATTTACAGACTTAGAAATGTAGGAAGATATACAATAATGTTATGTGTACACTTGAAAAAAAAATGAGACAGATATCAAAAGATAGACAGACATATCGGTAGATAGAAGTTTTACGACCCATATTAAGATGGCTGAATAATAATGTTATTATTTAGAAACCTATTCTTGACCAGGGAAGGTGGAGTACATTTTTTTATTTTTTTTATTTTTTAGGTTAAAATAAGGTTAATATTTAAAAAAACAAACTATTCTTTATATGAGAAAGGGGTGCTTCGGTAACATTATTAATGGCTTACAGTGACAGAAGTTGAAAATTGATCACTTTAATTTATTAAAGTCGTCTGGTTTTTAAAAAAAACCTGTTTTCATAGTTTTCCGTTCGATTCCGTAACACTCAGTGTCGCTACGGCATGCCAGTCATCTTTTGGTTGACGATTCCGGAAACGTCCCCAAAAAACTATTAATATAAGTAATATGTGGTCGAAGCGTATTTCTTGCATGTACAAAAATTACAATTGAAGGACAGACAGACATACAGAAGACAGGCAGACAATTTCTGTCTGTCTGTGTCAGTCGGTAGAATGTTTTCTAAGCGTAGGAAATACACTTTGACTACATCCTTAAATATCTTAACTATTTATTTTAATATAAACAATACATAAAAAAATAAACTTCACACTGACACTGGAAATTTAACCCACGAACCTTAGGTGTGTAGTCTTTCTCGCTACTGATGGAACTAAATTGGAAAAATTATGAAAAGTCATTCAATTGAAGTCGCTTATTCAAAAAATAATTGTGCGTTAATTAATTTGGTTTATCAATGTCTTGTATTCTGTCAGTGTTGGTATCTTAGTGCTGATTGGCCGGTTTGCCTCGTCTGAATACAGTGTTTTCTAGCTTAGTTTCCTGTGAAATAACGTGTGACCTAATTTAACCGGTAAAATGGGTTTTGTAGGAGGTCTTAATTCAAACAGAGATGAGGCTGCTACCCTCTCATTCGAATACGTTTTTGTGCGAGTAAGATATAGGTTTTAATGTACGATGATGTAGTCTAGGGAAAGTTTCTGGAAATCTGATTGGTCGAAGTTTATAAAAGTAGGTGTGATTGTTTTCGCGTAGGGTGTATTAATTTTTCCGGCTACCTTAGGATGAAATGAAGGGAAAAAATCAAATCTACTTTCTATAGAAGATTATGTGGATATTGTTTATATGGTGAACTATGTTTGTGTGAATAATACCCTTTAAATAAACAGTTAATTTAACCCACTGGGCTGAAAAACATAGAAAAATCATGAAGAGAAAAATGAGACCTGTACAGGATTTGAATCTTTGCCCCGTGGGGAGGGGCTGTAAATTCGAACTGGTGCCCCAGCGGGGAGGGGCTGTAAATCAAGTTAAATACTTATTGAAAACTGTTTTTTGTTTTGTTTTTGTCTAGATTCTAAATAATGAAGTTGGAAATCAGAAAAACAAAGTGCGGGATGTTTTAGCTGCTGCCAAGAAACTCTTACGAGAAAACAGTCTTGATGAAGAACCTGTAATCCGAGAAAAGATGGATACACTGAAGACTCATATGGATGCAGTGATGAAAATAAGTACTGACCGTCTGAGTCAGTTGGAACAAGCTCTGCCTTTGGCTAAACACTTTCATGAAACTCACAATCAGTTGCAGTCTTGGTTCGAAGAACTTGAGCCAACGTTTGCAGAATTGGAAGTAATTCCAATTAACGCTGAACAATTGAAACGGCAACAGGAAAGAGCAAAGGTCAGTTTCAACTTTGTCTCTAGCTTTCTTTTCTTTTCTAACAAATTATTCTTGGTTTCTAAAATTAAAAATCTTCATTCTTTTTTTTTCCTTTTTAAGGCATGTTTATAAAAGTATAATTTTCATAATTTTTTGATGGAATGTTCAGGCTTAAAAAAATAATTTTATGGCTGGGGTAGATATTTATTTAATTTTATTTATTCATTCATCTTTTTGTCAATCTAAAGTCTAGAAGTTCTGTTTTATTTAACCTTGTCTTTGAGAATTGTTTTGCAGACTGCAATAAAATGTTTGGGATTAGATTGTAAAAAGGTCCTTGTTATTTTCTGTGTAGATCCTTCGTCAAGATGTGATCGATCATAAACCATTGATTGAAAAATTAAACAAGACCGGAGCTGCTTTGGTTAGTCTGTGTGGAGATGATGATTCCGAGCGAATGCAAGAAATGTTGGACGAAGATAACAAACACGTTGAAGAAATCCGTAATGCTGTGAGAGAGCGGTCTAATTCCATTGAAGATGCTCTGCAGCAATCGGCTGAGGTAAGTTTATTTTCTAAGATGTCTAACTCATTCATTGTTTGAGAAAACTGAGATAATTATAGAATATCCTCAACATTTTTGTTGACAACTTATGTACTTTTTTTTATTATTTTAAGTGTAAAAAATATTTAAATTTGTTCCCCTTAATCTTCAAATCTGATTATTTATGCATTTATTTGATATTTTGAAACAAAGCGACTTTCTCAATGTTTGTACATTTAAATAAATAAAAGTAAAGCATTTTCTTTCATTAATTATGAAATTTTCATGAGTTTGGAGACTACATATTTTTTTTAATTGCACCAAATTGTATTACACTCATAACAAAATTATTTCTAACAAAGCTAAAGGTGTTTTAGTTTCTTTGCAATTTATACATTTTATTTTTCAATGAAACAAATTTTCTGAAAATGTTATTTTATATGAACTTTTTCACAAAATGGAGGTTGTTCGCATTTCAAGAATTACTTTTGCTTTAATAAGTCTGACTTACAAAAAAGGTAATTTTTTTTTTAAGATGTGATTTTGCTTTGCTTTTTAGAGTAGTAGTGAGAGGAATTAATTATGACTTTTTCAGACTTAAGTTTTACTCGGATTTTACTGAATATTTTTTTCAGTCTTTACTCGGAGTTTACTGGATTATACTTTAAAATATGTTTCACTTAATATGAAAGTTGAGTTGCATTTAATACTTCATTTTCTGCAATCTCCACAGGCCATGGTCTCTTTTAGAAAAAGAAATTGTGACCACCTTCTATGTTGGACTAATTTTATGCTTTTACTTTAGTAAAACTAAATTACAGTTTTAATCTTTTCAGAAATTTTTTTTCAAAAAGTAACTGATAAGAAATAGATAAAATTACTACTAAAACATTTTTTTCTTGTTTAAGATAAGCAAAACAATATCATGACTATGGGGGGTACCTTTTTAGAAATGTCGGTATGCAAGTGAGGTAACTTTGGTTGAAATAGAAAGTTTTAATATATAAAAGATGAAAATGTCTTTGTTACTAAGTTAACAAATGTTAAGTTCATATATATTCTTTTTGTATGCAAAATTGAAAGGAAATCCACTCTCTAAGTTTGCTCTGTTTTAATTTCAAGAGTTAAATGTAATTGTTGTCTCTTTGTTGAAATAGAGTTGCTTAATTTAATCTGAAAAATTTAATTTGAAAAATTTTGTAAACAAATTGAATTAAAGTTGTCCATTACTTTTATGCTTTTTTTATTTTTATAATTCTAATTAAATACTTAATCTTTGTTTTAAGTTAAAAGTACACATATTGGTTATTTGGTAAATTTTTATATAAAAAAAGTTTCATTGACCCCCTTCCCCCTCCTCTAAGTAATTGGCACTAAATCTTTTCTGTGTCAGACTGACTGGATTATGAAAATGCAAACCTAAATAATTTTGTTTTATTTTCCCTTGTCATTCTTGACAGGCGTTTTTAATGTTTGTATTCAGTGACTTTGTAACCTTTGCGTGTCTTCTTTTCAGTTCACGGACAAGTTAGAAGATATGTTAGATTGTTTAGCCACCACAGCTGAACAAATTCAACATGTCGAGCCAATATCTGCACATCCAGACAAATTGAAGGAGCAAATCTCAGAAAACACGGTAAGAATAAATTCTTTAAAAACAAAGTTCCTTATGAGATCACATCCCCCCACCCCCTGTTCTAGCCTTCTGAGGGAAGGAGGGACGGAATGTGTGTATTCACTGCTGACAAAGTTAAGTTAAGCTGAGTATACAGCAAAAACAATACTTTTAAAAAAAAATTATTACGTTGTTTTTATATCAGACCTTTACTGAATTTACAAGTCTTCTTTTGTTTGAAATAAAAATTATTTGCAATATATATATGTGTGTGTGTGTGTGTGTGTGTTGGCAGCAAATTATCTAGGCAACTTTGATTAAAAACTAGTTGTTGTTTTTTTTAGGGGGAGGGGGTCTCGACTCTGAGTGATCTTCCCAATGTTGGAAGAGGGAGTAGTTTGTGTAGTAGTGGACCATACAGCTTCAATTCTCTCTAGCGTCATAACCACACATAATTAAAAAAAATAATAATCAGCTGACATCCCTATAATTCTAACCTCAAAATAACTGCACAAAACACCTAAAAATCGTTGAAGCACTCGACATAAAAAAGACAACCTAACAAACAAAATCACATTTAGTATAAATACTAACCATTAATAAATTTATTCAACATATTTTTTTTACTAAATTCTCAGCATGGTCAGAAAGGTTGATATGCCATGAAACAAGATAAATGATATTAGATTTAATTAATAAAATGAATTTTAAATAAGAAAACTAAAACCAAATGCTTTGAACAAGTTTGTTTGAATCACGTATCAAAACAAGTTTCTTTTTCTAATGTTTTTTATAACCTTGCCTTTCTAAATGTATCTGGAAGCAAGTTTATATTATTTTATAATGAATTTCATCTGAAAGCAATAATTTATATTGATTTATAAATGATTGTGTCTGGAACCAACTATTTATATGATTTTATAATGAATTTCATCTGGAACCAACTATTTATATGATTTTATAATGAATTTCATCTGGAACCAACTATATATATTATTTTATAATTAATTTAATCTGGAAACAATAATTTATACTTTTTACAATGAATTGCATCTGGAGCAAACTATTTATATTTTCATAATTATTTGCATCTGGAAGCAATAATTAATATTTTCATAATTATTTGCATCTGAAAGTAATAATTTAAATTTTTACAAGAATTGCACCTGGATCAAACTATATTGTTTGACAATAAATTTCTTGCAGCTATCAAAATATCTTCATCAATGATACAAACAAAACTCACGAGTTTCTTTGCTTAAATTATATAATTTCTTTCATTTTGTACAAAAAATAAAAATAAAAAATTTACAAATAAATTTTCCTGTTTTATAAACGTTTTTAATGATTTCTAATTGTAGCATCTGATAGAAGATATGGAATTGAGGCTAACAGCCTTAAACTCTGTTAAGTTCACAGCACAAGAGTTGATCAATCAAGCAGGAGATTCCGAAGATGAAGCTGTCAATGGTAAGTGTATTTTTATTTGTTTTACTACACCTAAGCATACAAAAGAGGAAGCATGTATTGGCGAAACCATCAGTCAACCTAATCTTGACCATAACATTTATCAACTAAGGACATTGATCAAGAAAACCACAACAGTCACTAATAAACAGATATGCCTTATATACAACCACTGAATGTAGACATCACCAGGTACGACCTCAATGATTTACAATAAATTGTGACAGACAGAAGGATGGTGGAAACGTGTAGATGAGAGGCACAGCACGTGTCCTCCTGACTGAAGAAGATACTGATATCTGCCTATATACTATTAAAATTATCGATTTGGGTTGTTTGTTATCTTGTTCTTGTGCACACTGGATGATGTCATCAATTAAAACGAAGGTGGGGATAACCGTACATGGTAGATGACATCACTAAAGGATTACCACCATCCATCAAACCAGAGAGAGAAAGGGTGGGGAGATTCTTTATAATGCTTTATCAAAACTACCTATGACTCTGAGTCTTAGTGAACTGTCAAGACTCCTGTGTGTCTAGTATACTACTAAAACTGATTGTGTTTGTTTGTCACTGTGCACACTTTTCATCTGCACATGAATGTTTTAACTGGTGAGAGGATTCGCAGGTGATAAAAAAAAAGTAGCGGGAGGAGGTGAATTACATGAATAATTAACAGAAGAGAGAGCAAATAAAAAAAACTGAATGACTATTATACAGAAAGATATATTTTTTCAGGACATATTAATCCAAGAACTTTTTACTCTTTGTGATTTTTTTCTGATGATTTTGTAGTGTTGCAGAGATGATATTGACATAAAAATGTTGTTTGGCTCACGGTAAATGAAAAAAAAATACATCTCACTGAAATGTTATGTTTTTGGGAAATGTGAAAAAATAATAAAATAAAAACATGGTTATTGAAATATAAAATGAACCTGACCTATAGATATATATATTTACTTGAAAATGGATGACATCAGAAAATGAACTTTATTTTTTTTAAAGCTGTCATTCATCCTTTATGATGTCCTCCATTTTCAAGTAAATATTGTCTTGTAAAAAAATGATTATCAACAAATGTCAAAGTTAAGAAATTTGCTATTTCTTTGACCGGTATAGTTCTGTAAATAAAAACCACAAATAGAATTCTGCTGTGTATTGATATGTGCTTCCAGAAAATAAATTTTAGGTTTGTTTGAATTCACTAATTTTTATATTTTATTCGCTTTTTATAAGACCAATAATTTAATGAAACACATAAATTATAGATTCTTTGAAATGCTTTTTATTATTATCTTCTGTAGCACATTTTTCTTTTTTTTTTTTACAATGTTCTTTTTACTTTCTCTTTACCAGATGTGAAACAAAAGTTAGATGAACTGATTCATCTCTATGATAACATCAAATCCAACACAGAAGAACGAAGTAAGGCTCTTACTGAAACAATTGAAGTGTCTGAAAAGTTCTGGGAAGATCTAAATAGTCTGATGACAACATTAAAAGATCTCCAAGACAGTATATCAAATCAAGAACCCCCAGCTCTAGAACCTTCCATTATTCGTGAACAGCAGGAAGAGCTTGAGGTATACATTTCTATTCAGTAAATTAAAACGTTTAGTAACAAGAATAAAAAAAGTTTCTCCTATCTTTATTGGACAGATTTGAAAAGATTTGATTGGTTTCGTATTATAGATTATGTATTTGATCCTTTCAATAGATTTTAACATTTTATGAAAAGAATTAGAAACTATGTTAACGTTTTTCTTTTCTATTAATATTGTTCAGTTATTTCTATTAAACTAGTATAATCTCATTCTTTTAATGGAAATGTTTAAATTAATTGTTTCAATTATTTCTATTAAACTTGTTTAAACCCTTTCTTTTCATAGAAATGTTTATAACTTTTTCAATTATTTTTATTAAAATTGTTTAAACCCTTTCTTTTCATAGAAATGTTTATAACTTTTTCAATTATTTTTATTAAAATTGTTTAAACCCTTTCTTTTCATTGAAATGTTTATAACTTTTTCAATTATTTTTATTAAAATTGTTTAAACCCTTTCTTTTCATAGAAATGTTTATAACTTTTTCAATTATTTTTATTAAAATTGTTTAAACCCTTTCTTTTCATAGAAATGTTTATAACTTTTTCAATTATTTTTATTAAAATTGCTTAAACTCTTTCTTTTAAAAGAAATGTTTAAATAAAGTTTTTCAATTATTCAACTTGGAATTTTTTTTAAGGATGTAATAATTTTTTTAATCAGATGGGACAGAGGTGTAGATGAGGCGCCTTGTCTGTTGCTTCAGCTGTCTTTAAATATTTTCCTTTGTGATGATATTCTTTTACTGCCATTTCTTTTAGACAATCAAAGAAGATATTCAAGCATCGCAAGCCGATTTGGAAGATGTCCACCAGACTGGGGAGCAGTTGGTCAACTTGTGTGGTGAACCTGACAAGCCCGAAGTACAGAAGAACATTGACGATCTTGATACAAGTCTGGCTAGCATCAACAATGAATACATGAAACGATCGCGCACGTTGGAAGATGCTCTCCATAAAGCCGTTAACTTCCAGGATGAACTTATGGTAGATCTCTTTTTGTTCTTATCTCTTTGCTTAGAAAATCTTTCGTTTCTGTGGGGAAAACTTTTCAGATTTTATAGGATAAAAATTAAAATCTTAATGTTTTTTTTAAGGAAATGAGTTTGTAAATCAATTAATATCAGCAGTAAAATTTTATTTCCACCGTTAATTAATATGGTTTAAAATGGGATTCTTTGTCAATTAAAATTACTGGCAAGAATGATTTTTCTTTTTTAAATTAGTTTACTGCAATTATTTTTCAAATAAAATAATATATTTTGGGAGCAAATTGTGTAATCAAGTTAAAGATAGCACTAGCGTAGAAATTTTAAAGTATAAATTGGATGACTTTAGAAATAATGATGAAAGAAACTTATGAGGACATTTCTTGTATATGTCTATCTAATGAAATATTTAAGGATTTTATCTATATATTCTGTGAAATTGTAGATATGTGTAATATATATATATATATATACATTAAGACGAGCTTGTTATTTTTCCTTGAATTTCTGTAAGATGTGATGCTAAAGGCGCTGATGAAGAGACGTTTTGGAGTAGCTTTTGTTGTTTTTTTTTTAAATTAAAGAATGAAATAAGGTATTTCCAGAACGTTTTGGAAACGACCGTACGCCATAATAGACTTGTTGTTCTAATTCTTTGAACACTGGTGGTGTTGGCGGCCATGATTCAAATTCAGGTGTCGAACGAAAAGCCTGGCTAGCTCATGTAGGTAATATTACCAGTGCGGAGAAACGTTTTATCAAGTAACAAAGAAATAAGTTTGGTTATTCTTGTTTATGATAAAAAAAATTAAAAAATGACTCAATAACTGGTCACTTCTGAAGATGGAATTTATTCCGAAATATAAGATTAATGAAAAAAAAATATACAAATTAATCTCGCATTGTTAATGGCTTACATATCAATTTATTAATATATATATATATTAAAAGTTGAAATGGGATTGATTAAAATAGATACTTAAAGAGATAAATAATACATTTACTAATTTCACAAAAACCTTTTCAGTCTCCCTTTATTTATACTTTTATCTATATTTTATTTTTTTACTTAAATAATGAAAAAAGTCTTTGATATGAAGTTAAATTCTTTTTCTCTATGGACATAGTTGATAAAAAGATATGATAAATGTGTCAGTTGAAATATATACAATTACAATGTAACAAGAGGAAATGTAAAATATATTGTGCTAAATTTTAGATGTTTAACAACTCTGTTTTAGACAAACTTGCTAATAAAACAAGTTTTATTTCCTGTTTTTTTAATTTTTCTGAATACAAAATATTTTTCTTTTCAATTTGGAAGCTACAATTTCAATTCTAATTATTTATTGTTCAGGAGTTGAGCAACGTAAATCTTTTTCTTGTCAAATAAGAAATGATTGTAACCATGCTCATTTCTCTCAGTTTGGGTACGGCTCAACTGTTTATACATTGACCCTGGGTGCATGTATGGTGCCAACGGCCAAATATTTGGGTGAATTCTTGAAGAGTGTACTCTTCACTTTGCACTGAACGACCTCACAGAATTGATAGAGCTGGACTTGATAACACTTGACTGGCAACGTAGATTTCTTTTGCAAATTTGATTTTGATCTTGAACCTTGTATGTTTCGGCTTGATTGTAAATTTTATATTGTTTTCACTGTACAATAGAATTTTAAAAATATTCTGTTTTTGGATTGGTTGTATAAGATTTAATCAAAAGAAGTAGTTTTAAAGAATGAAATGTTTTAATAAATGTCTGTTAAGTGTGTGTGTTTGTTTTCTTTCAGAAACTTTTGGTTTGGATGACCAGTACAGAACAGCGGTTCTCAGCTATGAAACCGGTTGGGACGGACTTTGAGGTCATTAAAGAACAAACAAAAGAACTCAAGGCAAGACATCTTTTTCTTTACTTTTTTCATCTTTAAAGAAAGCTTTATAATTTGTTTTTCTTTCTCTTGATATGATAGTTTATTTAAATTATGTCAACAATTTCAATCACTGCTTTTTATTTTATTTTTATTTTTTTAATGATATAAGGTTGTTTACTCACGTACAATTATTTCATAAAGAGAAAAAAAACAATAAGGCTTGAAACAATTGTCAGAGAAAGAAAGAGAGTCAACAGATGACGATTAGAACAGAAGTGACGCCACCGTTACTGACATAGCGTTGCCATGAACGATAGCCAGGGAGATGCGTTAGAACAACCAGGCTGACTCACGGGGCTCGTGCCTAGACGTTGAAATCCTCCGTCCAATGTCCTGAAAAAATTTAAGTCTCGGGGCCAAGCACACCCGACGTTTCCACTAAAATGACTTTTTATTTATGTAAAACATGTTCACTACTGATATTGGTGATTTACTGTACATGAGCCTTGTTTTATTCACATCACATTCGGTTTAACGTCAGTTTTACATGCTGGCATGTGTTGGACAGCTTTTAGAAATTGACTTCCAAACTAACCTATTCCTTTATTTATTCCTCTTTCTCTCGCATCTATCCTTATCAATTCCTCCCATGTTTTCCTTGGTCTATTTCTGCCAACGTATCCTGCTACCTCAAATCTTCTACAGAACTTTCATCCATTCTTTCAATATGACCAAACCAACAAAGTCTCCTGTTCTGCACACATCTTCCTATACTGTCCAGATTTAATCTTTCTCTGAGGTCATCAGATTTAAGCTCACATTGCACATCTATCATATTATTCTAATATCATTTCTCTCTATGCAACACATGTCCTTAAGCCTCAATGGCCAGGTTTCATTTCCATGCATCATCACACTTCGTACATATGCCTTATTGACTCTTCCCTTGGTCAACAATGGTAACACTTTTCTGATTAGTAATGGCAGAGGTTCCCTGAACTTACTCCATCCACTCCTAACTCTTGCAATCACACTAGCACCAGATAATTCCTGTGCTCCAATGGTATCGCAAAGCTAACAAAACTTCTGAACAATCTCGATAGCCTCGCCATCCAAATATACTTTCTCCATATCTGAATTCTTATTCGTCTCCATTGTGATACAGGTCTTACACCCAAACTAGTTATCATTTCTCAACCTACCTGCAATCCCACTGCACATCTTGTGTACCCTTATTAAATACGATAATGTTCATGTAAGTTACTTTTGAACCAAAACAGGTTTAGAGAAAAATATATATTCAAATGGCAATGCTTTTTATTAATATTTTTACAACTGATGAAAACAATAAGATCTATGAGCCCTGAGGAACACAAGATGTCATCAATGTAACCTCATTTGAAGATCTGATAACAAAGGTTTTATTTTTACCCCCACCCCAAAATAAATTATCTGCACTTAAAGATCCTTAAAGTTAAACACTATTTTGTTTTCTGATGTTGATTATTTTTTTAAATGTTTAAATCTTTTTTTGTAGGAATTCAAATGCCAAGTTGAGCCAAAACAGGTGGAAATTGAAACTCTGAACCAACAAGCTGCTGAACTTTCCAAAGACTGTTCGGCTGAACAAGCCATTTATGTAAAGGAACCCATGACAAATGTCAACCTGCGATGGGACATGCTTATTGGAAACATTGCAGACAGAGAGGTATGATTCCATCTGCCTCCATATCTTATTTCAGCGATTCTATTTTATCATTGTTGTGTCCTCTTAACCTTAGGCCAACCCACCAGATATTGTCATGCAAATAATCTAAATAATTCAACCAAACCCAACAAAATATGCTTTAAGTTTTAATAAAAGTCTGGTTTTATAAAATATAATATTTATATACATGTACATAGAAATATATTTAAAATATCGTCTAAACATACAAGGTTATTGAAGAAAAAATATTGATCATTTGAAATGTTTACTTACTAATACCACATATCATGTTAGGAAAAAGCTAATAAGCAAATTTTTTGTATATTTAATCTGACTCTGTTCAATAAATGCTATTCTTGATAATTGAAACAAAACATCGAATCAATAGAAGCCTAATTCTGTGTTGATTTATTTCCTGTTTTTAGTTTGTTCTTTGTTTATTATCTACACATTCTGTCCGATAGTGATTCCTTTAAACAAACTTTCACACACGTGTGTGTGTATATATATATATATATATACGCTTATATCAGAATACAATTTTATCTAAAAATAATAATCTTACACTTTACAGTATCAAACAGTTTTGTTTTCGAATGAAACATCATTTTAAAAACTGAGAGAAAAAGAAAGCAACTATTTATCAATTTAAGTCTCCAGATATGCAACACTTGTTTTGGTGTTACATGACCTGAAAAGGGTTGATCTGCAGTAAAACAAACAAATTAACCAAACAAACAAAAGCCTAATTTTTAAAAAAATGCTTTGAATAACTTAAGAATTAAATTATTGAATGTTTTTAATTCCACCATTTACTCATTAACAATTTATCAAATTCTTGATGAATGTTCGATGGCGATAAATTGTCATTAGATTTTGGAGAAGAAATGCACAAATAAAGAACAAATAAATTCAACCGTTTCTTTATTAATTATCTATTTTTATAATCGAATGACAAAATAAAGTTTATAAAGTTCTGTTTTTTTTTATGCAAAGTAACAATAAGTAATGTCCATACATTATCAGTCTATAAGAAGTTTTTGGGTGCAATTTTAGTTAAAGGCCGATGCAGTTAATTATTTTCATGTAAAAGCATTATTTTGTACTTACTCAGTCATATTTTATCTCTCACGCCACAAAAAAGAATTTAAAAATATCAAGCAGAACTTTAATTAGAACGATTTTTCCATTTCCATAAGGGCGATATGAAATGTGTAGTCTGCCATTTTCGGAGTGGCCGGTTAGCTAACTAAGGGCAGATAAGTGTCGCGAAATTGGGTCCCCTAGGTAGGCACGTGTGACCTAATTAGTACTTTTGAAGAAAACAAGAAAATTATATCGTGGAAAGTATCCCGGTGAACAAAGTAAAAATAATTATTTAATTTTCTATTTTTTTTATTTAATAAATATATATTTTATTACTATTGCTTATGTGTTTCTTTCTTTTTATAATTCTAACAATAAAAACGGAGTTAATGCCCTTGTCTATTCTACCGACCGCTCACAGCCCAAAATGTCGGCTCGGGCACAAATACAGGTTGTACATCGAAATGGAAAAATCGTTCTAATTAAAGTTCTGCTTGATATTTTTAAATTCTTTTTCGTGGCGTGAGAGATAAAATATGACTGAGTAAGTACAAAATAATGCTTTTACATGAAAATAATTAACTGCATCGTCCTTTAACAAAAATTGCACCAGTTTTTGTTTTGACTGTTCTCATTTTTTGTATGTGTGAGCGTGAAAAGGATCGTGACATGACATTTAACAGGTTTTAAAGTTTGTGTTCAACTAGCTGCTTACCAATATGTATTAGCAGTATTTTAGCCGAATGAACAATATAGAATAACAATATATTTTTTACTCGTTTTCAATTAAAAAGTTTATTGTTCAGGACAAATAGATTATACAAAGAAAATAACCACTTAGAATATTATCCACTGAAAATGAGAATTCAATTGTTACATACCTTACGAAAAAAAAATGTTCTTTTCGGAGACTGATTAAGCTAAGATTATTTATCTATTTATTAAGTACTAGCAGGGCTACCCGGTGTTGCCCGGGTAGATAAAAAAACAAAGTAGTAGAAATTAAATAGTGTGTGTAACCCTCCTTTTGATGAGCATAATAATTAGGATAGAAAATAAAATGTTGAAATAAAAGAAAATAAAAAAATTTGGAACCAAAAAAACAAGTGCCATGCCTGGGTCATATACTGCACAAGTACCATGCCCGGGTTGTATACTGCAAAAGTAAAAAATAAAAAAATTTGAAGAAAAAAACAGAAGAAAAAAAATTTAGAAGGAAACAAAAAATTAGAAGGAAAAAATCATTGAAAGAAAAAAAAGTTATTATTTATCTATTTATTAAGTATAAACAGGCTTGAAAAAGGATTCCTAAATTTGTTAGGGATTTTTTTTCATTGGTTCTAAAGCAATAGAATACTAGCAGGACCACGTGGAAATTCCATGGTGCTTTCTACATCAATCTGTATAATTGACTGATATTTCTTTTTAAATAATAAATTTCTGTCAAGGTCTATTTCTATTAAGAAAATAGTGATTTTCTTCCATAAAAATAATCGTCATTGTCAGCTAAATATTCTCTCAATAAATAAAATGAATATGTCTCTTTGTTTATTCAAAATTATAGCAATTTAATTATTTTTAAAACAATAAATATTCTGTCTTCTTACATAAAAATAATTGTCAACTAAATATTCTTCAAATAAATAAAATGAATGTCACTTTTTGCAATGTATTTATTTAAAATTGTACAGTTTTAGTCGACGAGACTACATAATTTGATTTTGGAACAATTTATTTTCAAATGGGTAAAATCGGAATCTTTATCTTAGCGAGATCAGATTAATCATCAAGTGCCATCTTTGCTGATAAGGTGAACTCATTATTTTTAAATATGTGTGAAAGGTGATAACGTATGTATGAACATGAAATGCCTTTGTGTATTATATAGATTATAATATTTCAATTTGGAGCCTGCTATATTTGTGGTATGTAAACTCATTAAAGATAGCATAACTTAAAAGAATGATTCTGATTGGCTGTAAAATATAAATAGATTCTGATATTCTGCGATGTTTGGAGCCGATTTTGCATAGAATTGATTAAAATAATTTACTAAAGAAAATCTATTGGTTTATGGAAAGGTAAATTGAAAGGAAAATTAATTGGTTTTCTATAAAGATAAATTAAAAATGTTTTAATATTTAAATTCATTAAAACTGTTCACATTGTAAGAAATTGTATCCCAACTTATTTGCAATGCTGTGAATACATTTGTTTTATTTTAGCATTTTTTTTTTAATTATTGCTGAAACTAAAATAAAACAATTTCTAAGAATTTGAATTGTCATCAGTTTAATATTTTGATTTATATTCTCTATTGCAGCGCCAACTACAGACAGCCCTTTTGAACGTTGGCCAGTTTGACCACGCTCTAAATGAAATAATTTCTTGGTTGGCCAAAACTGACCAAGCAGTTGATGATGTCCAGCAATTGTTTGGAGAACCTCGCGCCATTGAAATGGAACTTTCTAAACTAAAGGTAATCTTTAAACTAGTATTTGTCTTTCACTTTGCATACGTTCATATCTGTAAAACAGTCTTGCTGTGATACTATGGACTATGCCCCCCCCCCCCCAAACCAAGATCCGAACAATGTGAGGAAATGATTCACCAAAAAGGAAAGGTGATCAGAAGTGAGATGAGACAGGTTGTTTTTTTTTTTGTTGTTGTTTTTTTTTTTTTTTAACATATTTCACCCCAAACAAGGCAGGCAGCCACTGTAGACATAAGGGGTTACTGAGAATTAGAGTGTAGGTTTTGGGTGACACCCCAAGTTGGGAGCAGTTTAGCGAGATGTCTGTTTACATTAGTTTTAAACCTCTGCATGTCAGTACTGTCGGGGAAACAGGGAGCAGGGAGGGAGTTCCAGAGGCCAGCAGCATGAGGAAAGAAGCTATTGGAGTAGAAGGCTCTCCGGCATCTGGGGACCTCCACAGTGAATGGATGGGATTCAGCTGATTGTCGAGTTGGTCTAGTGAATTTACGTCGAGAGGGCACGAAAGTAGCCAGCTCATCGGAGCACAATCCATGAGCTTGCTGTTTGAGAGTTTTCAAGTCGTCAGCTGGGAGTGGCTGAAAGTGCGAGTCATTTCCGCTTATCAGTCGCTCTAAGACAAAAGACCGAGCATAGGATTTTCAGTCGTAAGTTAAGATATTGAGGTATCGTTAAGATATTGAGGAATCGTAGTTAAGATATTGAGGAATCGTAGTTAAGATATTGAGGAATCGTAGTTAAGATATTGAGGAATCGTAGTTAAGATATTGAGGAATCGTAGTTAAGATATTGAGGAATCGTAGTTAAGATATTGAGGAATCTTAGTTAAGCAGAGAATGGGGGTGAGCAGATCGGAGTAAACGCAAGGAAGCAGGCAGAGCTCTGCAGAGTTTTAGAAAACGATAAGATGAACTGATCACCCGAACAACAATGATGGTCTCGACAGACAAATTATTTTAGTTGGTTCTTAGTTGATACACTGGAACTTAACTAAGATGTGGGGGTCCTTTTCCGTGACGGTATCACACACCCAGAGCACAACTGATTTATGCACAATGTATCAGAGTTTGTGTTTTCTCTTCTGACTTCTGCGTTGTTTTTGTATACTTGTAAACCGGTGCATGCACCCTCGTAAATCACCAATACGAGAAACGCCGACATGGCCAGAAAACCACGGCACACAAAGTTGGGGTCGTCGAGGGACAGGCATATGGTTGTACATTGTTCTTATGAAGTATAATAGAAAATAAAAGATTAAATTTGTAAAAGCTCAGGTTTATATTATTTTAATTAAATTGTTTTAATAAGGAGAATATTTTTTTAAATATTTTGAAAACCTGGACAACGCAAATTATTTATGTTTTTCAAAATAAATTATTTATTTACTTTAAAAACTTCTTTTTTTTAAAACTTGAGTACTTTTGGTGATAAACACCCTTGTCAAAAGTATAATCATATTTATTTTTTCTCTTATTTTCCGTATAATCCTCCCTCACTGAGACATATCTATCGCAGTCAAGTTGAAATTCGTCTTTATGTTATCGACGATTAATGTTGATATACCGCTGTGTGTAGCACGCGGTTACGTGAATAAGGTAGTTTGAAAAGTCACACATTGAAAACGTTGCTGAAATGGCAATAAGAAGAATATTTTTTTTTAAATATTTCGAAAACCTGGACAACGCAAATTATTTGTTTTTCAAAATAAATTATTTATTTACTATAAAAACTTGACAAATTGTTTTGTTTTTTATACTTAATTGAGATATATTGATGAATATGACGAAACTTTTTTTTCTGAATGAATTCTGTTGGAAAAATATTTAACTTAAAGCATTTATAACGGCCATCACTCTGGTCAGGTTGGGGCGACTTCCTCTCAAGCAAGTACAGCGTCTCTGACCATCGCAGCCTGGTAATACAATATGACTAGCAAATTACATAGGTAACGAGTAACAATCCATGGCCTGATAGTGCTGCAAAGTTGCCTTTGATAGTCGCCGCTCAGGTTTTCAACAGCCCATCAGCACGTTTGCGCCAACCAGGTAGAGAAGGGGAGAGGGAACCTTATAGATGAGCTCTCCCTTTGGGCACTGAGCTGCATGCCTGAACCTAGACAGCGTTATTGATCACTAAAGCTTCCTTCAAGTAATTAGATTGAGAATTTTCCTCGGATTCTCCCGACTCTGACCATCTCTGTCAGACATCGCTGTCGGCAGGTCCTCTATATGGAGTTCAGTCTTCTACAGGTTGGTCGATGTAGGTGTGATGAGGTCGTCCAACCGCTCTTTTACAACGTAATGGATTCAATAGGAGGATGTCACAAATTCTGACTCCCAAGTTCTGCAAGAGTGACCAGCAAGCCAAAGCTTTTTCTCTCTTAGCGAGACAAGAGGAAGGTGTCCATATAGGCGTTTCTTGGTTGGATGTTTTCTCCAACTGATGTCCAATGCAACTCGTAACATCTTTGTTTATGTTCCGTCAAGTAATGCTTCTTGCTGTTTCATCAATATCCATGCTGTCGAGCCATAGAGCAAGACAAATTCCACTATAGATTTTTCCAATATTTGAGCTTTGTCATCCTCAGCCAGCAGTACATATTTTCTCTAAACTCCTCATTATTTTCCCAATTCTAAATTAATACTGTTCAAATTGTATGATCCCCACCCATCTGTTTGTTGCTTATAACCTATCTCTCGTTTTGCCAATTTCTTCTTTTTCAGGTTCTACAAAATGACATTCACGCTCACTTGCCAAGTGTTGATTCTCTGAATGACGTTGGTCAAAAGATGGCAGCTGCTGAAAGCAATTTGGAAGTGTCTGTTATCAAAGGGCGCTTAGAGGAATTCAATGCTAAATGGGAAGTTTTATTGGATAAAAGTCGAAACAAGCGACATCATCTTGAAGAAGCTCTCAAAGAAGTAAGCAATCATTTTCTCTAAAGACAATTTTTTTTCTTTTTGTTCAGAATAAAACAAACGAATTATAGAAACATTCAAGATTATAATTTAAAAAAAAAAGAAAACCTTTAGTTTCTTAAAAAACCTATGTATTATGCCAGCTATTTGTAATCTTAAACAATTATCATGCATTCGGTTTAAATTAACAATGAACTGCATATATAAATTGTTTTATCTTAATTTATTGTATGGAGGTGAAATTACTGCTTTCAGTTTTCTTAATCTGGATTCGATGGCTGACTAATTTCTATTTGATTCAATTATTCTTTCGTTGCTGCCATTTCACTGAAAAAAAAAAATGCTGCATGTTAGGATTCTTCTAGGTTTGTTTAGTGTTGACCCTGGTGATGACTTGTGACTTGTTTAGTGTTAACCCTGGTGATGACTTGTTTAGTGTTAACCCTGGTGATGACTTGTTTAGCGTTAACCCTGGTGATGACTTGTTTAGCGTTAACCCTGATGATGACTTGTTTAGCGTTAACCCTGGTGATGACTTGTTTAGCGTTAACCCTGGTGATGACTTGTTTAGCGTTAACCCTGGTGATGACTTGTTTAGCGTTAACCCTGGTGATGACTTGTTTAGCGTTAACCCTGGTGATGACTTGTTTAGCGTTAACCCTGGTGATGACTTGTTTAGCGTTAACCCTGGTGATGACTTGTTTAGCGTTAACCCTGGTGATGACTTGTTTAGCGTTAACCCTGGTGATGACTTGTTTAGCGTTAACCCTGGTGATGACTTGTGACATTTTGGAGTTCTCTTTCAGAAAATTCAGAACTAAAAAATTTAACTTTGTCCAATCTTCTTCATTCACTAATCTGTTCAAATCTTTAAAAAAAGTTTTAATATTTTTTTAAATGTATTTGTAAACAAGAACAAAAGTTTTTAAGGTTAAAATACTCAAATTCAAGAAAAATTAATAGAAAGTAAAAAATAAATGAATTAATTTTTGATTACTTGAAGTATTCAGACTACTGTTCTCATCTTGTATGCTATTCTCACGTTTTGGCCGATGGAACCTCCGACCTTCAGGTGCGTCTCATTTAACTCTGAAATCTGTATGGAAGGACCCGTGGGGAAACGAATATAAGTGATAAATTATAATCAGTTCTAAGTGACAGTCTTCTGGAGGTTAAAGGTTCAATCCTCAGTACGGGCAATACTAAGAATACTATTACGAATTACTTAAGACTTCTACCCGGTCATGGCTGACAGAACGAGAGCAAGCTACCCCCTTTGATTAAATAAAGGGTTCCATTTGAAATTCTGTACAGATTCCCGATTTTGATGAGACGTAACTGAAGAAGGTCGAAGGTTACATCGGCCAAAACGTGAGAATAACATCCAAGATGAAAACAGTAGTCCAAATAATACAAATTCTCAATCCTTATCTCAAAAATTCTGAGACACAAATTAACTTTTATCTTATTGTAAACAAAATTGAGAAGTTTATTTAAATATTACTGATAAAATGTATTGTATAAGTATTATGGTATGGCAGTCATCACACATGCCACATCTGGTCAGGTAATTGAGATCCATGTGTTGTATTGTGCGTGGCTTAATAAAATGACAACACGGTATCTTGGGAAAATATAATGTGTATATTTATTTGTCCGTAATGATGAGGGTGGTGATGATGAGAGTGGTGGTCGGAGAGGCCTGTGCACATAGAATCAGACGGTTGCTTCTCTCCGAGGTTCAATCGTCAACTTTTCTTTCGATTTTCAGTTGGAATTATATAACAATTTTGTGGCCACCTCGACGACCTCCGAAGTTGCACCCGGTGACAGCTTGCACTCATTTGACAATTCAACAAATCTGTCTATCTTTCCTGGCATGACCAACTGCACCTGGCAATATGATCTTTTAACCTTTCCGGCATCTCTGTTTTCTTCTGACATCACTGTTTAAGTGATTCTTGCAGGTGCCCTTTTTATTTGGTCGGAAGAAACTTATCTTTCGACAATCGATCATATTGTTTTCTTCTGTGCAGGTGTTTGTCTGGTTGTGAGTTTTTTTGTTTTATTTTCAAATAACTTTTTGGTCATCCGGCAATTATCTTATCAACTGACAATTGCCAGGTGCATCTGTTTTCAACAACCTTTACCGTGCATCGACTCGGATATGTAACACATGATCGTCTTCGTTGTGTATGTCCTGTTCAAAATCAGCGTTGAATTTTAGTGCAGACCATGACCTGCATCTTGCTAGAGACAGGGACAATGCTGTGCTATTAAAAACTTATTATTTCTGTTGACATATTTTGGCACAATCCATAGTTTGTATGTTGCGATATTGAACGATGCTAATGCAAAATTAATCTCTGAACGATACTAGTCCAAAATGTGAAACAACAAAATTCAAAAGGCAGGAGTTAAAAAGTAATCTTCCCATTTTGTCAGTAGTCTACAAACTTCAATCCAGAACTCAACTTGTCTATCCAGCCCAGAAGCCAAATTCTGAGTAGCTAGATTGTCTCTGTTTCTCTAAACTTTGGAGACTTAGATAGACGTTATCATCTGTTTAATTACCTCACCCACAAAATCTTCAATGCCTCTTGAAATTTTAACATCAAAGGAAAGCATATAACCTCAGCACTAGATTGTATATTGGACAGGACACAATGAAGACAATTACAGGTCCTAACTCATCAGATATGGTGACAGCAGACTATACATGAAGGTGTGAAAAAGCCAGCTATCTCAGATAAATTATTTGTGAAAATAAATAGAGGGTGCTGCAGTTTCATAGCATCATATGTGTGAGCAGCCATTGGTGATCCACTAAACTTTCTTGATTTCAACTTTGACCCTAGTTTTGTTTTTAGTCCTTCATATTAATTCTAATCTGACTGATCCCTGTCTGATTTTTTTTTTTTTTTTTTTTTTGATTTTTTTTTTTTTAACATAGTTCACCCCAAACAAGGCAGGCCGCCACTGTAGACATAAGGGGCTACTGAGAAAAAAGAAAAGGGAGAAGGTTGTGGGGTCAACCTAAATGTGGATCTGCGCAGTGAGATGTCTGTTTACATTAGTTTTAAATTTCTGCATGTCAGTACTGTCGGGGAAACAGGGCCAGGGAGAAAGTTCCAGAGGCCAGCAGTACGAGGAAAGAAGCTATTTGAGTAGAAGGCTCTCCGGCATCTGGGGACCCCCACAGTGAATGGATGGGATTTAGTTGATTGTCGAGTTGGTCTAGTGAACTTACATCGAGGGGGCACCAGAGTAGCCAATTCATCGGAGCACAATCCATTGAAGTACTTGTAAAACAAGCACAAAGATGCTACATTGCGGCGATGGGACAGGGATTGGAGCTTGGTTGACAGTGAGGGACCTATTAGGTTAGCGACTCTTTTTTGGACCTTGCCAAGGAGGGAGAGACTAGTAGATGATGCACCAGTCCAGATGTGGCAACAATACTCCATGCATGGGCGGATGGTGGCTTTGTAGAGATACAGGATAATGTCAGGTGTGAGGAGTTTACAAGCACAGTAGAGGGAGCCAACCTTCTTTGTGGCGAAAGAAACACATAAAGTGTATTTGCTAACTTGTCTGTACGAAATTCAGTGAAGTATTTGTTTGAATAAAAATGGACTTATCTATTGTTTTTCTTTATTTTTTTTACTAAGTAAAATGTCTTGTTTATTCATCGTAGGCTCAATCGTTCACCGGAGAAATGCAAGATTTACTAATGCATTTGGGAGAGATTGAAAACCAGTTAATTATGTCACGTCCAGTTGGTGGCCTACCAAACACGGCCAAAGAACAACTGGACAAATTTATGGTAAACTATTTTCTGTTTGATCTTTCTTTTGGTCAAGATTTGGATGAAAAAAAAATACTTTGAAAGATATAAAAAAAACAATAATTCTGAGAAATTAGTGGAATTCATAAATGCTTTTATCATGATAATCTATGAGTAAAGAAAGTGCGTCTGATGAAAGAAAAATGAGTTTTATTTTTACTTACTTATGTTATTTTATTGATCAATTTCCACAAATTATATTGCTTAAATTGTAGCAGGTGAATCTGATATTTTTAAAGCAAATATAAAAGTTTATTTTTTAAATATTTACATTTGAAATAATAACCATTTTTTTTTTTTACAATTAACAGTATGTAATAGTAACTGGAAATAGTATAATACAAATTGAACAGTAAATAGAAATATACTATTTAGCATGAAAAAACATTTAAGTTGTTTTTTTTTATCAATTTGTATTTCATATGTTTTTCATCCGATAAAAGATTAAAAAATGTTTGGTATTCTCTAAAAATTGAACCGGTTATAGATGACTAATTGATAGCAAGAAAGGTTATGAGTTGTAAAGATCTTATTGTTTTTTATGTTGTTTTTTTTAGGATGTTTACGCTGAACTTGAACGACTTGAAAGTATTGCAAATAAACTGAAAAGCGATGGCGAAAGCCTCCTTGAAAAAACCGGCGAACCATCCGTTTCCAAGATCCGTTCCAGTCTTCAATCTGTACAGCAGAGATGTGATCATATCCGAGCCAGAGCCCAAGACAGAAAGGTGAACCAAATTTTAATGACTCGTCGTGAATCTTTTCTTTTGGTTTCTCTTGTTTTATTTTATAATCAATAAAAAAAGAAAGCACAAAATATTGGAGGGTAACTGTGTTTACTCTGGGTGGAGACATTGCCAGGTAAAGGACTTAGGAAAAAATAACTCAAAATATAGTCATGTTTACAATTGTTTTTTAAATAGGATTTTTTTTTAATTTGCTTTAGTTTTTCCTTATTTCATTTTTATTTCAATAAATATTTGATTAATAATAAATAAAAAAAATAATTAAATGTGTATTTATCAAAGTTACGTATCAGCAGGAAACACACACATAATATCTTATAGTTTTATTAATACACAGATTTGGAAATTATTTTTTTGTTAAACTTTTAAAATTTTCTTTAATTATTTATTCATCTGGGAATATTTTATAAATCACGCTGAAAATCTCTTATGTAATATTTTATTTCCTACGAAAAAAAGTTTTAAATATAGATTAAATATTAGACATGTCAAGTTATTTATTTTTATAGGATAATTTTACTCTTATTAATATTTGTTTAAATATAAAAAAAAATCAATAAATTTTTTTATATTTGACATTTAAAGAAAAGCCAATTTCGCAAGTTGATCTACAAAAACAGATTTTTTGACATTTGAAATGATTAAATTCAAATAAGATTAAGAATATAAATGATAATTTGTAATCAAATTTTGTGTTTGCATTTGATTTTAGAGAAAAGATTTTGGTTAAAGCAAAATTGTCTTTCGAAAAGATTAACATTTTTATGGAAGATGATGGATGGGGGAGGGGTTAAGTAAGATTGTTTTTAGCTAGTGTATAAAACGGTATTAAGATAATAGTGAACATAAGTAATACAAGGTAAAGTGAAAAGTTTTGCAACATTTGTATACATGCTAATTTGTGGCATCTATATCATATTCCTAAAACAGTTAAAACCCTGAAAGATATTCACTGTGGTCGATAGTTAGTGTGCCGAGATGTGCATTGCTTCAATTTGTGGAAGTACAATTCAGTCTAATTAGCGAATTTATGCCTTACGAGTTCAAACTGAACTACAACGCGATGGAAGCAGCCAAAAACATTGCACAAAATTGAAGGCATAGTTGTTTACAATAAACAGATGGTCCAAGAAATTTTGTTCAGTTTTCAAAACTCTTAAATATTAGGCTATGTAGGCCTCAAACAGTGGATTGCAAGTCCCTACTCCAAACCATAGATGAAAATCCAGCGAGCGGCATTCTGAAAATATCAGTTTAGATCGACATCTCACAGTCCAGTGTGGTTCGTCACCTTCATGACCGTGGCAAAATCACTCGGAACTGTTTGATTATCAAACTATTGCAAAACATTTGACTGACCCTTGTAATTTTAAATACTCATGCGCATATGTGCCATTTTCTAAGCTGCCTAATCTGGTGCTACCAGATCAGGCTGTCTGAAGATTCTAGCTTCCTGACTAAAAATGCACCAAACATTGATGTTATTGTTTTTTATTCCTTTTCCTTTGCAAAACTCAATCATGTTCTGCAAAGCCAAAAACAAAAATAATCTTCTACAGAACAACCAAACTAAACACCATGAATAAATATTTGAAGATATAAAGAACTTGAAGCATAAAAACTTTTACCAAAATGACCTGATTCGGCATTAAATAACCCAAAAACGGTTGATATGCCGTAAAACAAAACAACCAAACTAAGCTGCCTAACATTTATTTGACATTCCTCTCTAAATGTATCTTAGTATTCTTTAAAATGTTAAACTTTGTTGAAAAAAAATTGGACCGCTTTTTTTAATGTAATTTATTGGCTAATGTGAATTAATTGCATTTTTTTCATTTGGAATATGTTTGCAGAACAAATTAGAAGAAGCTGTTGGCCAGGCGAGCACATTCCATGATGATTTGAACAAGTTTATTGGTTGGTTAACAGAAACAGAAAAAGACCTGAATAATCTGCAACCAGTCAGCCGGATTGTAGACAAAATTACACAACAGATTGAAGATCACAAGGTAAGAACCTTAAAAACAATGAGCATAAACATTTTTTTTAGTGGATCAGATACTCAAAATGAATTTCTAACTGCCTTTGGTGGTTCTCATTGGATGAAGCGCTGCCATCTTGTATGCTGTGTCTGTATTTGGGGTGGGGGCTTTCTCAAGCGAACTAAGTCGGTACAAACTTGGAAAGAGTTGGTTGTAAACAAATAGTCTGGACAGTTGACTAATCCGTGTTGCGGGCTATGCAGATGAGTCATTTTGCTAGCCAATACCTAATGGCATTCATGTAATATAAGCAGGCATAATTGCTTGTTCACCATTCATCTTCTGCATTTTATGTTGCATATTTCACGTTGGTCTCTATCGTGACCTCTTTTTGTTTCTGGTAATCCTGTTGTTTTTGTCCTTCTCATCTGTTGTTCCTGTTTGTCGTTCCTGAAGACCTAAAGGTACCTGGTTCATTCCTCGTTTTTTTGTAACTCAACCCCAGAAGTAAACTGATGAAAAGGCCATAATTCATTTTTCCACTTTTGCCATACAATAAATATGGCTCTTCATAACTCCTGATAATCAAAGGCTTTTCTGACTTGTATTTTTGGTGATTTATGGCGTTCGTCCTTTGACCGTGCATCACATACCACGCTGCACATGGTGAAATGCATCTTGATTTAATGCACCCCCCCTTATTCCTTGTAATGAATAAATACTATAAAGCAAACAATATAAGAGAAGTATTAAAAAATATTGAAATGACAACATAATCATCAAATTAAATATAAGAGAAGTATTAAATATTAATTAAATATTAATTAAATGTTAATTGATTAATTAAATCAAATATAAGAGAAGTATTAAAAAATATTGAAACTGACAACATAATCATCAAAACAGTCGATACATATATTTATTATAAAAGAGTATCTTTATAAATATTTTTCAAATGTATCAAAGAAGTTCCTAATACAATAGATATATGACCAATATTGAGAATAGAGCATTTTTATGGTTGAATGAAAGTAAAGATAATCACATATATACAATTCCATATTTATTTTCATACTTTCTTACATTCAACAAAAGAACGGAAGAGTTCAATTAAGTTCCTTTAAATCCCGGATTTTTCCAAGAAAATGTTCTTCTCATCAGAAGGGAATAAGTTGATTTTTGAAATAATAATCAACTTCAAATATTTTTTGAAAATATAACTATTATATGATATTTTCTTCTTGAATGGAAAATAAACCATTCGAAAAGTGCAAAATAATGAGTAGTTATAGTTCCAGACAAATATTGAAAATGAAGAAAAAGATTGAAAAGATAGAAAATAGTACTTTTTTCTTGTGTTAACAAATCAATATAATATATTTATAAAACAAAACTGTATCATCTTTTGACCTAATTTGAAAAATTTAAATATGCATGTTTTTTTTTGTTTCACTTGATTGAAAACTTAATATTTTCCTTTCAATGGCACATTTTTCGATATCATAACATGTTCCACACTTCTTCCTAAATTTAAATGGCACTATATCAATGCGAACAGTATTTTTTTTTTCTTTTTTTTTTTTTAAGTGATGATTATCTTGTTGATAAGATTACTGCTGATACAAGTTTTTTGTTTTTAAGAAGAAAAGAGACGATATTGTAGAATAGATATGGTTGAATCCTATCAACTGTTCCTCTTGTATGTACTTATACATGGCAAGAGGTTTCAGGGTATGTTGATACCCCTCCCCTCATACACTATATGGCAGTCCTCAACTGGAGCATATCTTACTAGTTGATCATTCTTTTTAGACTTATGGAACCACATAATCGCACACACAAATACAGACATAATCTCTGGCACCGGCATACCTTGCTCTTTCATGGGACCATGAATTTCATTTTGTCAACATGTACTTAAGCACTGACACATTTTTATTCATAATGAATTTTTGAAAACTTTTTTCTGTTGTCACTTTTGTTGCATTTCTGATTGATAAGAAAACAACTAAATATCTTTTTTTTCTTTTCCCCATTCTCAACTGTTTTCAGAACCTGCAAAAAGACATTGCCCGAAATCGGGATGCTATGATTGCTTTGGACAGGAGAGGTACCCACCTGAAATATTTCAGCCAAAAACAGGATGTCATTCTTATAAAGAATCTCCTCTCCAGTGTACAGCACAGATGGGAAAAAATTGTATCAAGAAGTGCAGAAAGAACACGCCATTTGGAACGAGGCTACAAAGAAGCCAGACAGGTAACCACTTCTCACATCAGATTCCAAAGGAAACTGAAGAAAACACATTTTTATTCCACTTGATTTTTAAAAAAATGTTTAATTATCAATCAAATATCTATCGAAAACACAAATGCAATAGCAACATAAAATAATTTTAAAAATCCCTATTAAAAATTAATTTAATTACAAAATGAAACTCACCAAAATGGATTTCAGGTTCTTCATAAACAAGTTGGCCATCTTAATCATTTGTTAATAGTTGAGAAAAAAAAGAATAAATTATTTTATGACACTTCAAAATTTGAAAAGAATTTGGAAGCATCTAAATTGTCGAATAAAAGTTATTTCTGGCTTGAAAATTCTCGGCAAATGAAAGTTTTGGAAGCTATTTACATCCAATAATTTTAGAAATAGAAATCATTACCTTAACAAAATTAGTTATAGTTTTATAACCATTTTTGGTTCAATTAATAATTCAAATAAGTTTTACAAACGATACCGTAATTCTTAAATTTAACTTTTTAAAGCCTATTTTTAAAAAGAAAAGAAATAATACAAAAGACAAACAGTATAGTTAAAAGAAAAGAAGAAAAAGACTTCTGGGCAACGCCGACTAGGTTTCAGCTAGAAAAAAAAAACTTTGGTTTGGAGAAAAATATCAATTTTTATGTATAATCCTTGTTACTCACTAAAATAGAGCGTTCTTGGCCTTTTGACTAAGATCAAAGTGTATCTGTTCCGATGGATACTGCACCCCATAGACTGGTATTGTCTTGGCCTTCGGGGCTTGATTTACACTGGTCTATGGGTCTGTCCTGTGCAGTTCTAAGAGGTCCACCCTACCTTGCTTCGCCTCCCCTCTTTGGGGAGGAGTAAGTTTATTGCTTACTGCCGACGGGGCTGCCCAGGCAATTTTTAACGCCCACTTTCCCGACCCGACCTTGGGTCACATCTTACTTGCGGGAGTAAGATAAAAACTGGCCTTGTGCCTAACTCCTGAAGAGGAGTAAATCAATACTCACTAAAATATTAAGTGGGATAAAAATAATAAATGTATTTCATGTTCTCGTTATCACTGAATTTTGTTAAAATTGCATTTGTGTGCATAAGCATTTTATCTTCCTAAGCATATTCAAGAAGGAAGTTTTCTTTATTCCTTTTTTCATGTAATTTATTTCTCTCCCCCCCCCCCCCCCCCCCCAAACATTTTCAATAATAATCTTAAGATCATAACCGAGATGATTCAGTGAATAAGTTAAGATATTTTTCCCATTTGGAATGACTAGAAGCTCCACCTCAGTACACTTCCTGCGACACTCAGTCAAACATATTCTAATCGACTGTAAAAAATATAGGAATACCCGCAAGAAATTCTATCATGTACAAAATCTCACCATGTTGTTCAAAAATGTGCCCATCTTTCAAATAATAACCTACCTAAAAACAAAAAATAAACACTTTCAACTTCTATACAGGGAAACCAAAGATACAATGAAATAACTTTTTTCTTCAGAAGTTATCGAATTACTATTTTATAAATACATTAGAAAAATACACGTTCGAGGGCAGGTAAAATTAATTCCTCTAACAGAACAGTTTTGAACCACTTTTATATTCCGCTTACAAAGATTAAAATCAAGATATAATGCTATTAAATCTCATGTCTAGAAATCCTCATTCCAGTTTTGATCAAAATCCATTACATAATTTTGATTTTAGAAAATGTCTAAAATTTAAGGCTTACGCTTAAGTGGTCTTAAAAAGAAATTGAAATTCAGGAAATCTTGCTTAATGGTGTCTAATGACCATGGATCAAATTTAATGCAAATCTGGTCTATTTGAATTTTCAAATGGGAGGTTGTTCTCATATTATGACCCTCGAAAAACTCCTTAAAATTGCTGAAACTGAAATTTAGAGAATATTTATTAATTGATATCTAATATCTATTGTAAAAATTTCAAAAAAAATCTGAGGTATCTGAATTTTTATGAAAGCTTTACCCCCCCCCTCTTTGCCCCCTCTGTATTAAACTAAATTAAACTGAATATTACCCAACCTTATGCCTAGCAGCTGTGTTCCAAAATTCATAATGATCAGATAATTAGTTTAGGAGTGAATCTTATATATATATATATATATATATATATATATAAATATATAAACATATACACATGCCTAAATTTATATAAATAAAGATTGTATGGCATAAAATGACGTTTAGGGTTGATGTGCCATAAAACAAAAATCTCAATCCAAATCGAATGACTATTCATATATAGAATGTTCGTTTTCAGCATAAAATGAACAAGGGTTGACATGCCGTAAAAGCAAACAAATAGACTTTGGAATGTATATACATTTTATAACAGTTAAGATTTCTTTATAGGTGTCAACAATAGGTAACAAGTCAATTTCTATGTGTGGCTACTTTTCTTTTCTCCCTCTCCCGTACCCTTTGGAGTATGTAGGTTAACTTGTATTGCAATCATTAAGTTCAGTGTATGTATGTGAGGAAAGGGGAGGAGTCTTACTAATGATAGTGTTCAGGTAATTAACGAGAGCAGTGAACTGCTGTGTGCGTCCGTCGTGTGATCTAAAATTAGTCGCCTGGTGGTCGGTGGCTTCTGCTGATTTAGTCAACTAGTTTTTTTCTGAAACTACGGAATGAGAGTGTGTTTAAATGGCACCTCTATGCAAAAGAAGAGAAATAATATTACCTTTCTGCCGTCATGAGTAAAACAGCTTTTCATATGCTGAGACATATTTTGTTTTGGGTTTCTACCAACTAACCCCCTATAATTTATCAACTGTCCGCCGCCTTGCTAGTCTGTAAACAATGTAAACGCTTCAGCACGGCCACTATTACTACTGCGGCCAACATCGTATGACCGATGAAAGGCTGCCAATGATGCCTATGTACATCTTGAACAACTGCTATTTTCATTGCTTTTATGGGAAATAAGGAACTTCTTTTTTTTCCTTGGCTGACAACTGGATACTTACCATTTTTTTCAAGATTCCTGGATTCTAGAAGCCCAAATGCAAACATGTGGATTCCGTTAATGATTTGGTCGACCCAGTTATTACTGACTAAGACTAAACTGCGATTCTTCACACCAAATTCTGTAAGATTTATAGAATCCTTAATCTAATTATTAGAGGTTCGTGTTTGGCGTAGTGGATATGGGCATAGACTATGGAATTGGTTATGTCATATTCAAATCCTATTAAATCTAATGCCCTTGGGAAGGGTATGAACTTGCAATTTCTTCTAGCTATGGGGAAGATAACGACTTGTGTCCAATTAATCATATATCATAGATATGTTTTGAGCATTAAATAATCATTAAAATGTGTTTATATCCCATGAAAAAATGAATCTAATTATCTATGTCATTGTTGTGTATAACTCGAGTTTTTTTTTTTTTGGGGGGGGGGGGGGTCTCAAATGCACGCACCTAAAATGGTTACCATTAAATCACTTTGACACTGATTTTTATCAGAGTTAAGCTACATTGAGCCTGGTCAGTACTTAGATGGGTAACCATTTGTGAAATACTAGGTGCAGTAAGCAAACACTCCACCCAGATTGTGGGTTTGGTCATCTGTTTTGCTTAGCGTTATAAAACCAGGGTTAGGCACTTATCTTATCTTATCCTTTTTAGCTTTAGAAATAGCTTTACCTTTTTACTCGGTGTCTGTACTGACTTGATGTCTGACATATGTATTCTTTTTTTTCTTTCCCTTCAGTTCCATTCCTTGTGGAAAGATCTTCTTGATTGGTTGAATGAAGCTGAAAAAGTTCTTGATGCAGACGCGTCTACTAGCAATGACCCCGCCAAAATCAAAGTTCAAATTGCTAAACACAAGGTAATTTACTTTTGTTGTTTCTATACAATTACAATCTTTCTTTTCTTCTATCTTTCTCTTTCTCTCTCTCTCTCCCTCTCCTTCTCAAATGTTTTTAGAAAATTGACTTTTTCTAACAACTAAAAGAACTTTGACAATAGTAATCAAAAACTATAATCATATATGAGCCATTGAAATTTCATTCAAATTTGTGACAATAAAATATGGTTTGTTTGGTTTTTTTTTTTTGTCTATTTTTGTTAAATATTGTATTAAATAAAATTTAAATAATTTAAAGATAAGATTTGATTTAAACAATAATTTTCATAATTTTGTTTCATCCTTTGTTAATGTTCTCAAATGTTGATTTCTTGTGAGATTAAACACTTTTTGATGTTAAATATGAACAAATTGTCGAATTAGATAAAACTAAACTAACTGTTTAGTTACCAAAATATTGTAAAACATTTGACGGACTCTTGTAATTTTTAATACTTATATGCATGTGGCATTTTCAACATTTATTTGACATTTTGTTGGGATTTTGCCCAATGTAGTTTTCGAAATATTTGAGATGAGAAATAACGTGACAACGACAGAAGAGAAGAACACAAAACAGCTTTTTAAATGAAAACACTTTTATATGATACTAGCAGGACCTATGTCTTGGCATTGCTCAGGGGGAATATAAAAGAATGATTTAACTATAAAAAGATATCTGAAAAAAACAATTTTAAAAAAAATCTTTTAAAATTTTTTCCTACAATAAAATGAAGTGTGGAAACTATATATAATGTTTAAGGGTAGATTCCCCCCCCCAAGTTTTTTTTTTGTGCTTTTTAGGAATATGTATCCAGAAATTTGCAGTCATAACGTAAGCAGTTCCTATTTTCCGGAGAAAGTCGAATCTAGTTCCGATGCTTGTACACAATACGAACCGAACTAAACCGACTTCACACTCTAAAACTTAGTTTTAGGTTAGGGTAAAAGTTAAAAAGAAACCGTTTTGTTCGTATTGTGTATTTGGTGAAGTTCATTATCATCACTTTTACTTAGTCAAACACGGATATTTTCCATCATAGTCGATTTTCTTTTAATTTCATAACTTGTAACCCTTTCCTTAAAAATCAGAATTTTTCTAAAACGTAAATCCTACTCCCCCCCCCCCCTTCTATTTAAAACAGAAAAAAAATAATTTGGTTGAGTAAAGAAAAAAAATGCCCTCACCCCAATTTTCAGAAACCATTCAGTTATACATGCATGTCGACTTACCGCTAACATGGCAGAAAGTAGGTGCTCATTGCTCGTTAAATTTATATAGGAAAGTGATCCCCCCCCAATTTAAAATATTTCCTTTTTTGCTGATATTTTGTCAGGCTGTTAACATGTAATCGCAAAAAAAAAAGTAGAATTTGAAGTTTTTGAGGGGTTAAACTACGTCGGGTGTGATAGTAAAGATTTACCGTAAATTTCTTTCAAACACTGTAATTCCTATTTGAGTCACATTTATTACTGACAATGGATTCTTTTTGTTATTTTTTTTTTTATTCATAAGTGATACTCTAATAGTTATTTAATTTTTAAGTTAAATAATTTGTTTATATTTCGTTGGGACATCAGCTCCGTGAAAATAGAAAAGAATGTTTGAAGTTTAAAGATAAGTATTAGTTTCGTAGAAAACACCTGTGAGCTATTGTTTTGTTTTTTAATTCCTTTGTAGAGGATTTTTTTTCCTGCTGTTTGTGGCCTATTTGCATGAAGGCGTCATCTATTGTCGGGTAATCAATTCTACAATAGTGAAACTTCACGAAAGCTATGAAATAATGTAGTACAGACTAGGAGAGAAAGCAGCTCAACCCGTTTATGGTGAGCGCCGTTGCAACAACAACATTTAGACTCTAACTAGAATATTGGATTCCAAAAAGAAATAGGACTTTTTATATTGTTAGTTTAAAAAATGGCAAAAATGCCTTTATCTACTAAAATTAAATGCTTATTGAAATGTGGAGATTCTTAATAAAAAGATAAATTCGAAAGTTAATTGAATTAAAAATTAACCAGACTAGAAAATCACAAAAAGTGTTTGTATAGGGCTCGAATCGTGTTAAACAAGTTTGAAACGTAAAACAAAATTTCACTTTCGCAGAGGTACCCACAAAAAATCCTGGTAATTTTGGATACAATTTACAAATATATAATTATTGGAAATAGAAAGCCATTGTTGACAATAAAAGCATCATTAAAATAAAACAAAAACACAAATGTTAGATGAGATGTTCAATGGGCTTTCCATGGGCAGTTGCACAATGAGGTAGACGGTCAGGTCAATTTTCAGTCATCCTGTGCATGTTCCAAGCTTTCATTAACAGTTTTTTGGGGTTTTGTTTTTTTTTTTGGATTTAGTGTCTCTGACCTCTCTCCTTTGTAACTGAAGTATTAGTAAAATCCATTACTTTGTGGTCTGGACTTTTGGAGATCCATTCGTTTCGTTCAATGAATTCTAGGTTATTGGCTCTGGCCAGGTAACATTGTCCTTTAACATATGAGCCTTTGCTCCATCTTCATTTCCAATCATCTAAAATACACGTACACATATAATTGCATCATGTTGACCTAAATCTAAATTTCTGGATTTTTCTTTTTCTTGTGGGGGAACCCTGTAGTACAACTTATACTTATACAAAGGAATAATAGAGAAAATAGTAAAACCGAAAAATAATCAATTTTGCAACAAAAATTACAAAACATAATCTGATACATTACACATTAATAATTTTTGATCAAATTAGTTCCTTATGAAACTAGTCAACAGTTACTGATTGACCCTAGGCCTATGTTGCTTAAAGACAAATCTGGTCCTTGTTCCTTGCGATTCTATTACCCATCTACAGTTTAAAATCCAAATTTCTTGTCTTGAAATATAGGGGTGGGGGGGTATCGACACGGTATCACTGCCAGTACTTGATAATATTTCAGGAGGGTACCGTCTCTGAGACTAGTTATGCTATCAACTCTTGAGTCTACCCTAGTTATGTCACCTGTAGTTGGAGAAAGGACAGATGGATTCATGCCTTTCGCAAGGGTGTTTTAGTGGAAATGATGCGACAGAACTTGAACACATCAAACCAAGCTCACAGACTATGCAAGTAGCCACTACACCATCGTTGCTTTCATAATCTCATGCTAAACTTCACAAGAGATTTATGGCCAGCCTTGTCTCTAAAATAATTTTAGAAATGATTCAAGTGGTGGGAATTAGATTTCAATGCTGATTTTCATTTGAAAAGGCAAAGAATCAAAATGATAGACTGTGATGTTAATTCGTAATTAACATTCTGTTTTTATTGATGGCCATTGGTGAATAGATCGGCTGACTTATTTGTTTAAAACAAGTCATATTTATTAACAAGTATCGATGTTCTTAAAATGTGTTTATTCAATCTGCACATTTAGCACTGATTTCAAACTGAAGCGTAACAAATCGACACTGTTATATTATGCTTACATACATAATTACAAAGAAATAACAATAAGGAATAAACATACACGTGTGACGGTTAAGACATATTTATTGAGACTGCTGCTGTAATACAATGTTATTAAGGTGGTAGGAGGTTGCAGTCCAAAAGGGAATGGTGGGAGGTATAAGGGGAAATAAGCCATCATCTAACAGACACAGAACCTCTTCATAGAGATTGTATTGACTCTTGTAAAATAAGATGCACTCATTCAATCTGCGCATTTAACGATGAAAATGCTATTTTAAAATGAGATATGACCAATGGACAGTCTTTCAGAGATGCCAGGATGAATCTAAAAGTCTGTTTGCAAAATCTTTAAGCAATTATTTCTTTGAAAACTGTTGAATTAAAGGATTGATTTTTCTTCTTTTCAGGAATTCCAACGGAATTTGGGTGCTAAGCAACCCGTATATGATACAATTAATCGTACAGCCAGATGCCTTAAAGACCGATGCCCGAAAGATGATGTCCCTCTCATACAACAGATGTTGACAGAACTAAAAAATAGATGGAATGTTGTGTGCGGCAAATCAGTATCCAGGTTGGTGAAAACGCTTCTTTTTATTTTTTTATTTTTTATTTTTTCTCTTTAAACAAAACTGTTATAAAACCATGACTAATTTGGTTAAGGTAATTAATAATTAATATATGAGGATTTCTTAAGAATTTTAAAGCAAGTTTAAATGACTTTCTGTTCAACAAATGTTTTCAAATTAGAAGTAATTGATTTTTTATTTTTTATTTAATTTTTTAGACAACGAAATTTGGAAGAATCTCTGTTGTTTTCTGGTCAGTTCAATGAGGCACTTCAAGCCCTCTTAGATTGGCTCTCCAAAGCTGAGCCCGGTTTGTCAGAAGAGCAACCTGTTCATGGCGATATCGAAACGGTCAACAATCTCATTGATGCTCATAAAGTAAGTTGACAATGCCCGACTGATGATTCTTTCTCAAACAAAAGTCAATTATTTTGGTCTCTTCCGCTTAAGTTTGAACTAATATTTTTAAAATATGTATTCACACAAGAGGTTTTGTATTAGGATGATCGGTCTGTTTGTCTGTCACAGTTAAGTTTAAAATAGCAGTTTAGTCATTAAATGAGCAAATTGATTGGATGCATCTTAAGAATCCACTTTTTTGCTTTTTTAAATGATCTCTGTACTTTTCCATTGCAAAAACTCATAACCTTCTACTCTTTTATGAACAACAACGATAAACTTGAAATCATTTTCTGGCAAAAGTGAAAATTCCTAAGTTGTATTTTGCCATTTTTGCTTTAATTGTTTCGGTGTGATTATTGAATCATTTCAATCATGTACAGAAAACATCACAATTGATTTTTTTTCAATCTTGATGATTGATTTTTTACTAAAAGCAAAATTGTCATGTTTTCAATTTGTCAAAGAGTGCAGATTGTCTCCCCCCCCCTTTCTTGCCTATTTCTTTATCTTCAATATGAATTTTCAAAAATCCATTATTACAGTGTGTCGGTCTTTGAATAATCTCTCTAAATCATTTTGATACTGTCACTTCTCTTTTTCACTATTTCAATACCAACATAATTTCAGCCTTTTCGAAAGAAAACATGGTATTAGTCACTTTGTACATGTCACACACCAACACCGACTTAAAAATGAAGAAACCCTGATATGCATACGGTGAAACAAGTTGACCAACTGTTGTGACTTCTAAAAAGTGAGAACCAGGCATGACAGGGCAGTAGCTTGAGAAACCTAAATTCCTAAATACTGAGCCTTGCAATATCTTGGAGTTCATCAGGAAGATTGAGATGAACAACAAAATATGAACAAATTTTTAAGAACGTCTACAAAAAAAAGTGCCCCTATATAAAAAAAAATATCTCCTTTTTTATTTTTAAATATTTTTATATTTAGAAGGAAGACTACAAACTGTATTTATTATAATGTACATTTTAAAAAAAAACAAAAAAACTTTCTAACATTAAATGATTCACATAGATTAGATATTACTCTGTGTGTATCTCACCTGCATGTAACTTTTTTATTTACTATTAATCCAATATTTATTGAAATAAAAAGTAAAATAAAGAAAACCAAAACGAATTGAAAGTTTTGAATAAAATTGTAAACATGACTAACTTCTTATCACTTTTTTTTCTTAACAGGCCTTCCAACACGAACTGGGTGCCAGGTCAAACACTGTCCAGTTTGTACGCAAAGCTGCTAAAGAGCTTATCGAGAAATCTGAAGAAGACACAACTCAACAACAAGCCCAGTTGATAGAACTGACCACCTTATGGGATCGCATTTGCTCGCTCAGTGTTAATAAACAAGAACGCTTAGAACAAGCACACACAATGGTAAGCAGACATTTTTACGCTCATAATTTTTGTGCAGTTTGTAATTAATTAGTTCTTAACGCAGACAATATTAACTTTTTCTTATTTTCCCCTTAAAATAAAGAGCTTCCAATATGTCAACAGCGATATACTATCAGACCATACTCATAAAATGTACAGACTTCACCCATGAGACCTGAAAGCTTTTTAGACGAACTAACCCAAATAATATGCTTAACCTTCAGAAAATAAATTTTTAAAATCTTAACTACCATGACTTAATGAAATAATTTCTTTATAACATTTTTATTAGAATAATAAATCCATTTTTTAATGGGTTTATTTGCAATAAATTTAACTTGAAACATTTTTTTTTTTTTTAAATTATATCTATAAAACAAAGGATTAGGCATTAAATGACTCAATGGTTGATATGCCATTAAAGAAACAAAAGAAACCCTACAAAGAATCTAAAGGATTGGGGTGGGGGCATAAATATTTTCTTTTGTGTATGGGTTTTGTCTTTGACTTAATTTCGTATTTGCACTTAATGTTCAATTCTAATGTTGCTGGGATTTTTTAATTTATCTTTTCTTTTCAAAATTTCCTAGGCTGACGATTTCCATAAAAAAGCCCAAAGTTTATTGGATTGGCTTGCTGAAGCTGAAAGACAATTACGTTACCAAGGTTCATTTCCAGATGATGAAGTTTCCTTACTTAAACAGAAAGAAGACCACAAGGTTGGTTTCTTTTCTGTATTTTAGAAATGAATTTTCTATTTGCAAATTTTAATTTGATTTCAATACAATTTGTTTCATAGTAAGTATGAAGTTATCCGTGTCTATCAAAAAATGGAATTAGTTTGAAACCTTAATAAAAGAATTTACCTGAAAACCAGAATTAAGTTCTTAAAAGCAGATTGGCATACACTTCACGCATGGCAACAAGATTTGGGAAAGCAGAGGAAACTTCAGCATTTTGAATGTGTTTTTTTTTGTGTGACAGATGCTGAAAGACTGATTCCAACATAAGCACCCCTCCTACACACAAACTAATTTATAATCAATTGGAAATATAAACTCAGCAATGCAAACTTACAATACATTAACAATACAAATGTAGAATGAAGCCTTTTTTTTTTTTAAACACATGAATGCTGAATACTATGAGAGGATTGAAAATGATGAATGAACAAAATTTTATGACTTATGATGGCGATTTGTGACCAGTGTTTGCTGACATTGGATTTGAAAACAACCCTGGTGTGGTCTACTGGAAAGTTCTGCATCTCCACAAGAAATTGATAGAAAAAAATTTGTCTGATTTTAATATTTATGAACAGCAATTCTGACTGCTGCTACTGCTGATGGTAAAATTGGATTTCAAACGTTTTTGCTTGTCAAGCAACAATAAGTAACCAAACCCGAAGGGTGATAACGTTGTTTTTCAGCAAATTGATGATGATTCAATAATTTTGAGCTTTTAAGCTTTTTTATTTTACGATTTTATTTTTATTGTCTTATTGACATTGTCTTTCAGCAAATTGATGATTTAATAATTTTGAGTTTTTAAGCTTTTTTTATTTTACGATTTTATTTTTATTGTCATCCACAAAATTGTTTCTTCTTTTTGAGTCTAACCCTTCATGTAACATTTTGATTAGTTGCATGTCACGTGTCTGGTTAAGAGAGTTTGAGACTATCCATTGTCATGGCTTAACTAGACGAAACAACCTAATGTAAGTGAATTCAAAGATGAACCTCATAAGTTTTAAATGCCATTGTAGTCATTTTCTTAAAGTTCAATTTCCATGGTATGAGTGAAAAACCAACATACCATCCTACACACACGAGAACTCAAAATCACAAAGACTGTCACAAATAAAGGAATATGTGATGAATCAACAAGAATTACCATAAAATAGCAACTTTATTAGACATTAAATTGCTAGCATGCAAGGCAGCCATCTTTGGGTTATCAGTTCTTTAAAGGGGGATAATCCTAAAAGTTTATCATAACATGTAACGTTTAAAAACTACATAATATATTTCGTTTTCTATCAAAAATCTTAGGCAAATGTTGACACTTTGATTTTATTGAAATGCTTTATTTTTCCTTTCAGAAATTTGAAGAAAACCTCCTTCGTAAAGAAACACATTTACGTGAGGCGTTGGCAATTGGTCAGGAAATAGTGACTCGATGTCATCCTGATTCCTTATCTTCTCTCAAACAATGGTTGTCCGTCCTACGTGCACGGTGGGAAGAAGTAAGTCATCTTTCTTTTGTAGCTTTTTTATAAGTCAGTGTCAACCTTTCTTGGTCCTGTGCACAGCACTAAACTGCCTCGGACATCATTGGGCAAGGTGCTTGACTCGTATTAACTACACAACACTGAAATCCATCTTTCTCAGCTCTCTACCTTTTTCATTTTTTTTCTTTTGCCTACCCTACTTCTATACTCTATCAACTACTCAAACACTACCCATAACCTGATCCTGGGTATAAACTTAAATTATATTTGGTGGTGATTTCTCCAATTAGAGAGCTTTGTGGGGGTGGAGTCACCCCTCAATTGCCATTACTCTCGGGTACACTCTAACCCAGAGTGATGATACCTGTCACGATTCCATCTATGGGTTAAATAGAATCTACCATTTATAAACTATTTATTTACAAAATATTTAAAGATGTAAAGATATTAAGAACTTGAAGCATAAAAACTTACTAAACTGAGTGAATCTGGATTAAATGACTTCAAAATGGTTGATCTGCCCAAACCTTCTTTTAAAAAAAAATTATTAAATCTGATGTTGATCAAATTTGGATTATTTGGATTACTATTCTCCTCTTGGTTGTTATTTTCATAATTTTTTGGCTGATGAAACCTCCGACATTCTTCAGGTGCATATTTTCGAAATTGGGAATCATTATTGAATTTTGCATCAGTTTTCAACGGTTGATCTACCAATGACATTTTTTAGTCATCGGGTTACAGAGGATGATTTAGTCAGGGTTTGCATATATTTTGATGGTTTGCATCCCTAAAGAGTTTAAAATTTAAATATTTCTGATTTGCATGAAATTTGAACAGTTGATATTAGAGACCAATTAAGATTCACAAAATTTCCAGACCATCTCAATATTTTCTAGTTTACCCCCTCCTCCTCTTTGAAAATAAAAAAAATCTTTGATTTGCATGAAATTTGAACAATAGACTGAAATTTGAAACGGATAGAAACGTTATAGAGAATGTAATGAGCTATGTTTGATTTATTTTTGAGCGGAGCAAAGGTGGCAGAACGCTTTAAAAATAAATGTACCAATTAATGTTAGTTGCATGCTATGTTATTCCCCATCACTATCTGAGCAATAATGGGTAACCTTGCTTGTTACATTATATTTTTGAAATATATTCGTAAACATTTGATAGTTAATTTGAAATTCTCTTTTAAAATCTCCGAGGTAAAAATCACCTTTCTTAACATCATATAAGAAGTAGTAATCTTCATGACGTCTTTCTTTTTTGTAGCTGACTTCTTGGTGCAAGCAACGAGGTGTCCGCTTGAACGATGGCCTTCAGGCTGTGCGACAGAATGCTGCTTTGTTAGAATCTCTGTTGAAATGGCTCGCCAATACAGAGAACATGTTGCTTGATAAAGACCAAGTAACGATACCTAAGGATATCACGACAGTGCAACAACTTATACAGCAACATCAGGTTCGTTTGTTTTTTTTGTTTTTTCTACTTTTTGCTCTTTCATTTCCTGTCTAACGATTTGATCGGCTTCACGTTTCTTTTTAACACATTAAAATAGCAGAATGTTTTTGAAACGCAAGTATAGAAGGTCAGGGAGTGCGATTAGTAAGATGTTACCCCCAGATCAGTGTAGCCTTAAAGATATAAGAACAGATAGCAGATTGGTCGATCTAGTCAAGTTACTAAATAGATATCTGAAAGAAATAATTTTTTTTTTTTCTCTAATATACTAACGGGTCACTTCTTATAAAGACCTATAAGGGTTAACGAGTTTGTTAGATGGATGGTGAGACAACATCATGAGGATTGGTAACGATGGTTGCAACTGGACAGAATTTGATCATTTAAGACGGCTCAACAAGAATTTGTTAACATAGGACTTGAAAACGACTGTTTTAGTCAACTGGGAAGCAGCCCTGTGGTATTGTTTCACAGACGGGTAGTTTTTGGAAAGAAACTTTTTTTATGGAAGTTCCGTTTAGTTTTAGGTACCACAGTGGAAGAAAAGAAAAATTATTTACACTGGTTGTAGCTAGACGAGTTTTTGCTGTGACCCCCCAAATTCCACTTCGTACCATCTTGTCTAATCACTTGCTTCCAAGTTTTTCATTGCCGGTCTTTCTGTTATAAAGGAAAGATCATTGCTTTGCAGAAAATCCTGATTGATTTTATTAAAAAATCAATTAACTTACCATTTTTGAAAGAAGAATTGTACAGAAGATGGGGATGAGGCAATTTCTAATCAAATTTTATGAAAGACAATTTTTTGCCAATGATGTTATCACAATATTAAAACAATTGAGTTCTCAACTTGATACAACTAGTTTATTTATTTTTTTCTTTAATTTTTCAGGAGCTTCAAACGGAAATTTCTTCAAGACAACCAGAAGTTGATAAACTCACCAAAATGGATAAGCGACGATTATCTACAACGCCATCTGATTCCTCAAATATTCCTGTCTACAGAAAAGCCCGAAAATCTATTAGCAACATCAGGTAAATTTTCTGCTTCAAATTGGCTTCCAATTTACTGTAGATATTCGTGTATCATAGAGACCCCTCAAATTTTATCTCCAGAAGATGATTTCTTTATGTAGTTCCACATATTATGTGAGTTGAATTTCTAGAAGACTAGGTCAAGGATCATGTGTGTGTGTGGTGGAAATATATTTAAAAATTTGACATATACAATTTTAAATTAAGGTCTCAGAAAGTCGCATGATATACAAATATATACAGTATATTTTATACTAACATTCTTAACAAAACAAGTAAAAACTTGGTAAAACAAGTTTTTTATCTACATTTGTGTAATTTTATCTTTAATCTTAACATTGTCTATGGGAAATATTTTGGTCTGAATGAATTGCTCCCTATACTTTCTGTATTTTTGTTGAAAAATATTTTTTGTGATATTTCTTGTTTTTAGTGTGGGTCTCTCGGGAGGGGAGGATTAAACTATAACATCTTTTAATAATACAAGTATGTAGAAAGTAATTTCTCCATTAAGTGCTCATAATTTATTACTAAAATATAATACTTAAAGAAATAAACATAAGAAAGTTTATAGCATAGGGTTTTATTTAGAATTCAATATGGGTGCCAGCATTCGCCACCGTCTTCACAAGTTGCATTGGAAACAACTGATTTCACAAGTAAATCATTTTTCGTTTATTTAGTTTCTTTTTAATGTCAAACATCACTCATGGAATGTGAGAACTTGCTGTTTTCTTGGTCGGCTGTTATTTAGTGTTATTGGTATTTGGAGATTTTTAATGCTCGCATATCATTATTCAACTAGTAAAAAGAAAAAAAAAAAAAAAGTTGTGAAATCAGTTTATGCGGCTCCCAGGCAACTTGAAGCTGGTGACGAATGCTGGCACCCATATTGAATTCTAAAACCCTATGCTATTGACTTTCTTATATTCATTTTTTGTAAGAATTATATTTCAGTAATGCATTACGAGGACTTAATAGGAAGTTACTTCGTTTCACACACCCTGTAGTTTGAATAAATGTTGATCAGTACAAAATTTTAAAATCGCTAATAACAGTTCATTTTAATCTTCAGAATATATTTCAAATAACATTCATGAGTAATGTTAGAATTTCAGTGGAATTGAACATAACAGAATTATTATCAAATGGAAGTCTTATTCTTGCCGTGTTTTTAAAACATGCGGTCATGCGACAGCCTCCCACCCCTCTATGCAATCCTTTGCATATTTGTTGTACTCTGCAAGATCTTTCAAGATGTTCCGGTTGGGCAGACAAAGCAGCGCTACATTGTAAGGTCCTCTTCTCCACATTCGCAGATGGCCGGGTTGGTTCTGGAGCCTCATTTAGTCATCGTAACTTTTGATCGCCCCCATTCAAGCAGTTGAGTGTTCTCCACTGGACCCAGGGTGCTTCTGAGCCAGAAAGGAGGGCCTCAGAAGGAGGGGGGGGGGACTCCAATGTCAGCAGGAGAGGAGGGAGGGGGGTCTCTAGCCGTCTGGTCCACAGCCTCAGTCTGGTCCCCTCCTATTTCATTATCCAATGAAGTTCTAATGTTCATAAAATATTCAAAGAATAAACAAATGCCTTCTGTTTTTACAATGAAGGTTGGTGACAGGAAAATAAATCGACTCCAAAACTAAACATTTCATTGAATAATAATTTTATGATGTTCAATTTCATTTCAATTCTAACATTACTCCTCTGATGAATGTTATTTCAAAGAATATTTTAAGAGAGAATTTACTGAAATGAACCAGATTTTATTAGCTATTTTAAATAATGGTTTCAAGATGAACCCAGCAATCTATTGTGGTAGATTTAAAACCAGCAACAGTGAAAAAAAAAAAAAAGAGGAAGTGTTATTCACATTTGAAACCGTTCTTTGCATATAAAAATGATGACAGGAAATAGTAGCATTGATACAATATACAAATAGGCAATCAAAGTTCTGGAATAGTTCGCACAAACAATAAAGGATTCAATATGTTCAAGAAAAGCAATCGAAAATGTTCATATGTAACAGTCATAAACATTAACATTTCTTTTATCTCACGGGGAGCATCTCCTGTGAGGTGGTTAGGTCACATGATAACCAATCAACTTCCAGGGTGTACTAATTTCGACCAAACTATTAAAGAACTACTTTGGGATTTACACAGCAGTCACAGAAAGCTTCTCGGCACCTACAAAGAAAGATGTCCTCTCTCCTATCACTGTCGACTGGACAGCCGAGCGAGGCTATTTTCACTTGAACGTATATCGCTCTAAGAAAATAATTTCGGTAACCAGACTTTATTACTTTAATCCCTTTCTACACTGTTTAAACTTCTGGCAACCTACACCCAACAGTGTAGGTCACTTAAATAAATACATATATTGTTGTTTATAGAAGGGCTTTGTTTTCCTTTCATTTGACGACCATTTTGTTACAAAATATTATGAGTTCGTCTTACAGTCAATGCGAAGATAAGCTCTTATTTAGAATCTAATGAAATGAGTGCAAATATACAGAATATGCGATTTCCAAACACCAATAGATCTCTTTACCCTAAAGCTCATAGATTGTGACTGTCTGATGCTGCTTTTCCAAGAAAGATAAATGCTGATAGGGAGATGGCGGAGTTGGAGGTGCTATTCGGATCATCTAAAATGTATTTCTTTGCCAATCCAGAGGATGAGAACTTTCTATTGCATCTATAAATACTGTTTATTAGCAGCTGGGTTGGTGATATAAGATGTAAAGATCATTTTTCTTCATGATTATTAAAAAAAAATATGATAGCAACCATTTTTCTTTTTTCAATCTCATATGAACATAGTATTTTCTCTTCTTATAACCAAAAAATCATCTTTGAAAATGTAACCATCTTTGTATTTTGTGGATTTCATACATTCATTTTCTGACCCAAATCAACTCTTCGGAAAGCGGCTGAATCGTATCCTTTCTGTAGATTATTCTGCCGCTATTTGTAAAAGGTGTCTTTCAAGTTCCATGACGAGAATTATTTCAATTTTTAGATTCGGATCCAGGAGGAGGTCAGTTGAATTACTCCCTTTTCTGTGGAAGTTGTTGTAAGTCATTTGTGAATTACTGTGCCCCACCCACCTCCTTGCGTCTCTGTTGTCCCCGCCAGCGCTTGTTTGCCAGAAGACAACACCCACCCTTGCCAATCCGCACTAGAGCAACAAGGTTTCTTTTCATGTGATGGAAACATTTTTTTCTCCTATAAAAGCACTGGGAGGGGGGGGGGGTCTTATTTACATGTCTCTGCCAAATGTCTTGTATTGCACAAAGAAAATGATGCTTTTTATGTTGTGTGCATGACTTTCACTTGTTAGATTATATTTTGCTGTACACAGTAGTGCATCGTGACTTTAGGTTGTGGGGTGCTGTTTTCAGAAGATACAGAAATTCGGAAAATTTCAAACTTTAACTTTTTATAAAAAAAAGTGTTTGTTTACCAAACTGTTCAAATCTTCAAATTAAAAAAAAAAAAAAAAAAAAAAAAAAAATTTTGAAATATATTTTGTAACTTTTTCCTTCACTTTAATTTAATATTTTAATTTTAAAATCTTCAAATAAAAATAAAATTTTACAAGTTTAAATACTCAAATGTAAAAAAAATTAAAAACCAATTTGTTAAATTTTATTTCACTGTAAATAAAATCAGTTTTATTTTTAGAAATGAGGTTTATTTAAGTATTACTGATTAGAATATAAAATGTATTTACTAGTGTGTGTGTGTGTGTGTATATATATATATATATATATGTAACGATTTTAAGCAGAAGAAATTACTCTTTGAAAACATGTACTGTCACAATTAAAAGACAGCCATGTTAAAATACTTAAATCTCTGTATATTTGGCAAAATTGTTTGAGTGTTAACTAATGAGCTAGGAGACTGAGGTTGACTCCTTGGTTGAGTCATATCAAAGACTCAAAAAATAATGGTACTTGATGCTCCTTTGCTAAACACTCAGCATTATAAGGTGAGGATCAAGGGTAAGTGGAGCAATCCAGGGGAAAGAGTGACGCTCTCTCCTACATCTCCGTAGTAGCAAATGAAAAGGGAGTCTGCAAGTTGCCCTGGACTACGATCAAGCCATTTATTATATCTATATACTATCATTTATTATATCTATGTACTACTAAAACTCTAGATCTTGTTATCTTGTTTATTATCTTGTTTGTTCCCGTAAACAAGTCAGTCATTTCACTCGTTAATAATTGAGAAAAGATTGAATTATTTAGTGATCCTTCACAGTTTGAAAGTAATTTGGAAGCATTTAAACTGTCAAACTGGAATTAATTTCTGGTTTTAAAATTCTCAGCAGATCCTCATGTATTAAAAGATTGAAAGTTTGGAAAACTATTTACATCCAATAATTTTATACACAGACATCAAAACAACAATATCTTAACCAAATTAGTTAGTTTTATAACAATTCGGTTAATTAGTAGTTTAATGACAAAAGGATCTCTCAATAATTAAATTAAAAATTCTAAATCCTTTTTTTTTTTTTAAATATTAAGTTAATACAAAAGTTTTTAAGAAATAGTAAAAAGTAATGATAATGCCGGGTAGCTACAGCTAGTCTCACTATCTCTATCTATCTATATATATATATATATATATATATATATATATATATATATTAGTAAGTTATGAAAATATATTTATGGCAATTAAGCTACACAGAGGCTCAAGCGTTTCATCCCCGGGGGGAATCTTCAGGCTAAAATGATTCCTCCGGGAATGAAACACGGAGCCTATGTGTAGCTTAATTGCCATAAATATATTTTCATAACTTACTACCTAGCTCTACTTAGGTATCGAGCACTGTTGAAGTAAATACTGAAAATTGATACATAAAAAATTATATCCCCTTATAAAATTTTATGTGGATACATGAAATAGTAATATATATATAATATATATATATATATATTGTATTCATCTTTTGAAAGAGTTTCTAGACTAGAATGGTTACTAAAATATTTAGTAATATTGCATGAATTGGAAAATCTATACACAATCTTAAAATAAGTGGGGAGGTGGTCTGTAGATAGGTCAAATATGGTAACTAGAATAAAAATATTTTGTAATATTGGGACTATTTTTCTCATCTTGGTTGTTATATTGACAATGTTTTGGCCGATGTAACCTCTGACCTCGTTCAGGTGCATCAATAGTAATACGAATAATGCAAATAGAAATTATCGATCCTCATCCAAAAAAATTCTGAAACAAAAAATTAGATGTTTTCAGTAATGAATAGTTTATATTATTTTTTCACTAAAACAAATTACACCTGATTTGATTCTGGACATTTTTCATCCTGTCTGAATAGTCAGTAATCTTTCATCTTTCATATTTCATTCAATGAATTTAGCTGGGTTTTTTCTTTACTTTTTTTCTTTTTTTTTACATAAACACATGTACATGCATATTTATATAAATAATAGGCATTGTGTGTCTATTAGATCTATTGATCATTCTTTCCAAAAATCTTAACAAACTTTGACAAGTCAAAGGTAAATAAATGGAGGTCAAAAGCCACACAATGATAAGAGTTAATAAGATGAATGGATTGTCAGTTGAATGATGAAGAATATTATGAGAGGATTGAAACTGAATGAAATTGAATGGAATGGACAAAATTTGAATATTTTGAGGACGGTTTATGACAAGTATTTGTTGACATTTTATTTGAAGACAACAATGTTGTAGTCTGCAAGGAAGCAGTCTCATGTTAATGTGTTCCACAGGAAAAAAAAGTCTCGGACAACAAGTCTTTTTTGGAAATGTTTTATTTACCTTATACTCTGACTTGCAGAAGTGTTCTTGGATTTGGTTAAGAATAATCAAGCAATCTAATCAACATGGAATGTCTACCATATTCAATGAAATTTGCTTAAAAGAATGAATGCTGCTGAACTACACACACACCATCACATATATATATATTATATATATTACACATATATATATATATATATATATATATATATGTGTGTGTGTGCGTGCATGCAGCTAAGATTTGTTTTCCTGTCTGCATGATAATCATTATATCGTAATTATTTTGTTCTTAATCTAGTTTGTAATTTCTTTAAAATTTGCATTTGATCAAAATTCTCTTTTGCCTGATCACTTTTCAGGAATGTTCTAAGACTTTGATCAATTTTTTGTCTGGCTTTACAGCCACAGCACATCAGAATTGTTTCAATTGATTCTGTACATCATAAAATCTGTTAAGATAAATATTGTTTTAAGTTTGTCAGGAAAGTAATTTGTAGATGCATCCTCATATCTCGAAGAAATGTTTTCTATTTGTGGCAGACGTTTGTTACACTTTTTTCCTAATAATTCATTTATTTTCCAATATTGTGGCAATAGCCCTGAACATATGCCTAAAATATAAGTTGAATGGACTTGAGTTTTTTTATTTAAAAAATCTTATTTTCTTTTGATCTGTCACGCTTAAGTTTGAAATTTCATTTTCAAAGCTAAATATGCTGATTGAATGGAAAAATCCTAAAAATATTCATTCTTGTTACTTTTAGATAAAAAAACAAATTTTCCGTTCATTTTTTTTAAAATCATTTACCTAAAATTCTTCGATCTGTTTGATCCAAACTCTCAAAAAAAAATCACTCAATCAAAATAAAATGCAAGTTACAACTTTAAAAACTGAATTTGCTGAGATCTTTGAGGTTTTAATTCCATTTTTTTTTTAATTTTAATCCTCAATCTCTGTCTCCTCCCTTGTTTCTTTGTTTACTTACAAGTTGAATCCTTTACTTTTTAAGTAGTGTTCTTTTTCTCTTTTTAAAAAGCTGTGTAATGGTTGTATTTTTAATTGATTTTAAATCTATTTTAACTTTTTAGTATCAATGTGAAAAATGTTTTTGTCAATATTCAAGCCACTTATCTAGAGCAAAATGACTACAATGTTTTGCATTTGTAATTTGAAAAAAAAAAAAAAAAAAAAACTCTTGCACAGGCTTTATATAACTAGCAATAGTAGACCATGCAAATTCGAAGTATACATGAAGCCTACAAATTTATCGGTGTCTGAGTGTGTTTTTTTTACTCACATCAAAGTATCAATAAAAGAACATAGACACTGACAAGAGGAGGGCAAAGTGGAGAGAGACACAGATTTTAGAGGAAATAAGGATTTTGCAGTGTCGCACTAGAGAAGAAAAACAATTGTAATCACATTTCGACTATGGTGATTGTAGACATTTCTTTTTGCAAACATCAGTCAAATTTTGTCATTGGAATCAAACGCTTTTAATACAAATTTAAAAAGTCAAATTTAAACATTTTGAATAAAATCCCAATAAAAACAATCTTTAAATGAATGTGGGGAAAAATGTTTTTTAATGCAGAATCTTATTATTTTCTGTTTTAATAATGAAATAAATGTATACAGTTCTCAGTTGCACTCATCAAAAAAGTACATGCATAGTATGTCAGCTAATGTACAATTGTCAGAGAAATAAACAGTGTGCGAGACATGATATACATATGTGTGCATGTGTATGGAAGGGGGGGGGCATCAAGAGTAATTTGGGTGAATTTTGGGATGTATAAGGTTTTAAAGGATGCAGTCAACTGATGCGGGCAGTTTGTTCCATACTTCAGCAATTCTGAGTGTGAAAAAATGTTTCCAAAAGTCATGGGAGCTGTGCTGTTTTCTGACTTTTGTAGGCATGTCCATGTGTGTTAGACACATGGACATCAAAAAGGTGCTCAGGACCGACACCATTATTAAGACGGAACTGATGCAAAAAAAAGTGCTCACCATGTTTGAGAAGCAGGTAACACCATCGAGACTAAAAGAGACATAGTTGAGATTTTTATGGTGACTGCACAGAATTGCAGGTGTAAATTCCATCGTTGTTATTGAATTTGATGTTAGAGATGGTGGAGATTGTACGTTCTGGTTTTCAACAGTAAAAATGCCTGCATAGCACTCAGCAATGAGTTCTGTGTATTTTTGGGGATTTTCAGTGATCTGGCTTATGTGGGGATTGTGAAGAGAACCAACTGGGGAGTGAGGTCTCTGCTTCGAATTTCTAATAAATTTCTTTTCTTTTAAATTTTTGCCTTCAAGATTTAAAACTTTTACTTTAGTTACATCTGTTTAAATTTTCTTTGTTTCTAATAAAAAAAAAAGGTGTCAAAAGAAATATACATTACGTAAGAGAACAGCTTTCCATTAAAAATTTTTCTAGTTTCCGTTTTTGGTAAATTTATTTTTTTAAATTTTTTTTTCCATTTTCACTTTTTTCACAACATTCTAAATGCTTTGTAATTGTGTGTTTAACTTATTGCTTTCATCTTAGTCTCTAGCCATTCCAATTCTTACATGAACACTAATTATCTATCCTTCACTTTAACAATATCCTCAGAACTCCAACTCTCCGCTTTGCTGTAGTTTTTTAGAAAAAAAAAATGTCAAAATCCTTAAAATGGAACTACTTTGTCTTAGAAAATTTACGATCACCATTATTTAGTTTTTTTTATGTAAAAACTTTTGTTAATTATTGGCATTAAGAGCGAAAGCTTTAACATTTCTTCATGTCTTAATAATAAAAGCGAATATTTGTAAAAACAAATTTGAAGTAAGTAGCTATATAGGTTTATTAAAACATGGTAAATTTTTAACAAAAAAAAATCAACATTTAAGTTTTTAAAAAACGTAAAAAGAATCAAATAATTTATTTATTGAAAATTACATTAAAACCAAAAAAAGGGGATTTCGTTTCAAATTTGATTCTATCGTGCTGGAAAATTAGTTCCCCTAATTATCTTTGGACAAATTTTAAAATAATTCAAAGTTCCATGAAACAAATTGTTTAAAAACTATTTACTATTTTGTTTGATCTCTAATTTAAATCAATTACTTATTTGATGATTTTCCGTGTTAATAATGTTTTCCTTGCTGCTTTCAGGGATAGTGGTCGACGGACTCCTGAGCCACAGTTTAAAAATCCACGCGTTGGTGCCTTGTTTAACAAATGGCGGCAGGTGTGGCTTTTGGCAATGGAGAGGCAAAGGAAGCTGGAAGATGCCTTGGAATATTTGAACGAAGTAGAGAAAATGAAACATTTTGACTTTGATGATTGGCGATCACGCTACTTACAGTGGATGCATCATAACAAATCGCGAATAATGGATTTCTTTAGGCGACAAGATAGAGATCACGATGGCAAAGTAACAAGAAAAGAATTTATTGATGGAATCATATCTTCAAGTAAGTCCAGTTACCTAAAAGGATTTCATATTCTTTTTCTTTTTTTCTTCCTCGACCTGTTCCTTCACGGAATGTCGTATAGAAGACATGAGTATAAGTACTCAATTTTGTAGGTACAAATATTCTGTCCGACTACCAAAGATGTAGGTTTCAGAAATTTCTGGGAAGCAGAAAAATTGACCTGCCAACCTCTGAGGTTTTTCTTCCCTAAATCATTTACTATTGTTGCATATCCTTAATGAGACATCAGTCTTTCATGGGGCTGTGAGAGTGAAGATGATCTGCTAATACTTTTCTTAGGAGGCTGGTTGATTATCGTCATCATCATATTAAATTTAACATCCATTTTACAAGCTGGAAAGTGTTGGCTGGGTATTTTATTGACTTAACTAATGGAACTCCATTCTCTTAGCTAAGAGTTAATTCTGGCTAGACATCCCCACGGTAGAGATTAACGCTTTTATTAATGAAGAAGCTAACCTGGCGTCAAACTACACTAAAATCGTCGTAGTATTTTTTTTGTACTTTCACATATTACTTATGTCACTATATTAAGCTAATCAGATAACTATATTTCCGATACTTTTCCTTAGCCCACCCTAACCATACCATATAACCCACTACATCTGGGAACACATTTCTGCACTTTACTCCAAAAACATAAAAACACATCACTGCGAAGGAATATGCAACACATATCTACTGTCAATATGTGTATTAATCTTTACCAAAGAAAAGAATATGGAACAGAAAATGAGAAAAGCAACAATTATATATAACTCTATTTTTGTGAATGTGTTCATTTGTGTTGGAAAAGGTAGGGGAGGGGGGGGTCTCATTTTATTGGCATTTATTGGCTTGTAGAATCAATCCAGCAGGGAAAATCACTATGGTTATAAATTCAAATTCATTTTAACTTTTGACTTGGTCATTTGAATTTATATGCAGATGTAGGTGGTCACATATCACATGACTTGCTTATCCAATCAGTATTTAGTTTTGAATTTTGAATTTTATTTTTTCATTTATTTTCATTCTTACTCAATACAAAAGAACTCCAAAGGCAACCTACGTAAGGAGGTGCCAAATACGTTGTCTTTGAGAGGAATTCCCCCCCCCCCCCCCAAAAAAAATCGTATGCACACTTTCATGCCGTTATGCATAATCTCTGATTGGTATCAACAATAAGGATGTTCAGTTGATTTACTTTTCAGCCAAAAGTAAAGGGCAAACTTTAGTTAATGAATCTGCTGACTGTGTTGTTAGCAGCACATTATATTCCTCAAAAGTATATAGTGTAGATTCACTAACAGGTAAATAACCTGTTAGTGAATCTACGCGCTGACCCAGGAATTACTTTTGTTGTTTCTTAGTTCAATCCATGAATTTTGTACTTCCTTTGATTGTTTTCCTTTTTTTCCTCTCAAACACGGCTAGAAAGGTGTAGCTACAATCTACAGACCTCTGGAGTATGAGTCCAACATAAGAGCAATTGTTAGTACTTCTGTGAACCACAAATAAAGTATTGGGTAATCCTGTCATCTAATCACCTGAGATTGATTTTTTCCCCGCTTCTACTTTTAATGAGCAGGGGTACCAAGTCACCTATTGCTGACTTTTTCATATTTTGATTTTGTAGACGTGAAAATTTTTAAATATGATTGTTTTATTGTTGCCCTTTGTCTGAATTTCTTGGCTTTTTTTTTTTTTCAAATTTCAGAATTCCCAACCACAAAACTGGAAATGGAAGCGGTTGCAAACAAATTTGATCGAGATAACGATGGTTATATTGACTATAAGGAATTTGTCGCTGCTTTAAGACCAGACAGAGATGTAAGTAAATTGCTATTGGCATAAAGTGCAAATAACGACTGTTGCGTTACACGCTAGTGGTTGACTTCTATTTGAGCAAACAAAGCTGAAAAAATATACAACACTGTTTATTTTCTGGAACCAAGGAGAAAATGCAAAAATGGTCTACGGTCTGCCACTGGTAAAAGGTCAATCCTTGTTTATAAAACCAGAGTGGAATAAGAGAGGTTGTCATAAACAGAAATGGTATCAGGATGTGATAGGAGGAAGGGAATAAATTCATGTGGTTTAGTCTGACAAATTTCTTAAAACACTCCTGCATTCATTTAATTTCAATTACTTACTAGACACCATCTTCGAGTGTCTTCGGTCTCTCTGTAAAAGGGTTTGTCAGGACAACCTGACATGAGGATACTTCACCTTACAGGTAAACCCTGACCTAATATTCAAAATAACATAGTATTCAAAGCCCAAATAACATCTCCTCAGTTTGGCTACACGCCTATACAAGGAATGGTGTACCTTCTCCTAGTAAAGTAACAGCACTTAGCTGGATACTCCACCAGACCAGCTGAATTCTTGTCCTGGAATCCGATAAGACTAAAAGAAAGATATACTATAACATAATCAACTGGTCAATTGAGGAGAGAAAATTTAATGCTCTTAACTTTTTTACAAACTCAACGCTTGAGAGGTAAAGGAGAACTTTAATGGAACACTCGAATATATATGGATCTTATATAGAGATCAAGTGTTAACTCCAGGAATCCAACTGAAATCAAATGAAACCATATTCTATCTTTTCAGTTTTTAGATGAGGACATCACATCTCTGTAAGTGACTACAACTGTTGGTCCTATTTACCTTTGACCATGACATTGCTATTCATCATGGTTTTGGCATTGCCAGTGACTGCAGTTATGGCATTGGTGTTGACCACCAACTTTGTATTTAACTTTGCAAGTCGATCGGAAAGATCATTATACTTCTGTTGGTTATTTTTTATTTTCTCAAGTTTCGAGTACAACCTGATTTAAAAAAGATTAATGTCTTTCTATAAAAATAATACGACTTAATACAATTTTATGTTTAATCAAATTTTCCATTTTAATTTTATAACTGGACGCATCTTTGTCATTGTTACAACTTTGTTTCTCATTAATAAGCTATAAATATTGCAAACTTTGACTAATAGGTAACCAAAAAAATTATAGAATATTCTGAAATGTAGAACCGTATCCAAAGAAGCGATTCTTGTGAGTTCTATTAGTGAATGGTTCCACATATTAGTCTATTTATTTTAGGTAATCAGGAGAGAATGCACATCATTTCATGGACCCACTTCTCAACAGATTCTCTGTGCATTGATCTCTTCACTGATGTGCGACTCTGTTAATTAGATCCACTGGTGACAGTGCAACATTCTCACTTCTCATTCTATTCTTTATCTTCTCTTGTTGGTGAAATTAAGACGTACTCTGCTGTGGTTTTCGTTCAGAGGATGATTTACGACATGCTTTATGATCTCCATGCTGTGACGATTGCTTCGTAATTAAAAACTGTCTTCAGTTTTTTTCTTAAATCTAATATCATTATCGATCATCATTGGCAACCTGTGACGGCAAAATAAGACTGTGCAGTTCTTAACACAAATTTAATACTCTATTGATGTTGAAGATGCTTCAGAGTGAGTCGTCAGTGATATGCCGTTTGTTTTGAGTTTTCAACATCATACCAACTCAACCAGTAACCCGACTTTGCATTGGTCAGACAGAAACCCTTATTTTGAAAACGGCATGCTATTATGTTACTTAATTACACTTCTGAACTTTTGTGCCTGAGATTGAGAGAACCAAAGCTTGAAGGGATTGGGTACTGTGAGGTGATTCCTCGATCCACACTTCTTCCATTTTCCTAGGGTTTATAATTGTGCTGTTTTTCAATTTCCATTTTCTCGAAAGTTCATCTGCTTCTCGCTTTTATATACATTAAAATTCTTGCAATGTGAAAAAAATATAATTTGATCTTAGACTCTCTCATTTCGATGTTATTTATTTTTCGCTTCTGTTTGCAGTAGAATATAACATGACTCTTTTTGCTTTTACTGAGGATTGTCATAAATATATTTTTAGTTGTAACAATTTATTGACATTTTTCAGTTTTATTTTTTATTATACAGATTACCACTAAAAAATTTTAGTACAATGTACTGTAATTTAAAATTTATTTTAAACTGCTTAATGCATTTCGCATTTCTTTATATTATGAATATCAATGTACACTTTAAATTTAAAAACTTCATATTGTTAACTAATGTTTTGTTTCTTTATCCACAAAAGTTAATGTTTACTACAGCAAGTGTTTCTTCCTGCAATTTGAAATTTCTTTCAATTTAAATGGCACAAATGTTAAAATTCAAGAAATTCTAGTGTATTAAGATTTTTCATAAGAAGCAACGCTAAAGCCATTTTCTAATGAGGAATAAATCTTAAATACCAAAATTAAATGTTTCACTCGTTTGACAAGTTATACATTTCTATTTGACATGAGATAATGTTTGTTTTGTCTCCTTTTTGTAGACTGGTAAACCTGCAACCGATTCAGAGAGAATCCAAGATGAAGTCAAGAAACAAGTATCCAAATGTACATGCGTCACTCAATTTAGGATCCATAAAATCGGCGAAGGAAAATATAGGGTAAAATTCTTTTTTCCTCTTTCATTATGACTTTGTTTCTGTTAAAAATGTGGTGAAACTTACAACCACTTTGCAAAGCTTGGTGTTGTGACTTTCTCTGGGATATCAATTGTTTCTCTTAAGAATTATGAAGACTGACATAATCTCTTCCTTATTTTTATATATATATATATATATATATAAAGAAAAATAACATGGTAAAAGACAAAAACAAAGATTCACATCCAGAAATTCATGTGGGGAGATTCGATATTTCACTTCCTATTTTATTCGAAGCTTATTCATGATTGAAAATATGGCCAATATGAGACCTAATTTATGCAAAAAATACAATATATATAGTACTCGTAAGTTTTTTTGTTTATAGGAATTAATCCCATAAACCTACTGTATTTATGTAATAGTGCTCAATAAGAAGTAGAGCTATATTTTAGTGTAAATTTTTATTTATACAATCATTTTGGCTGCATATGTGCAGACTTGTCATCTTCATCACTGTTAAACTCACCTGAGGATATTTGGCTCTGATAAGGTCATGGCTGAAACCTGCTTGCACATATGTAGCCAAAATGTTTGTGCAAATAAGAATGTGTACTAGAACATATATGTGTGTGTGTGTATATATATATATATATATATATATATAAATAAAATATTTTTCTGTTTAAATACTAATATTATGAAACATCTGAAGAATAGATACATTTACTGAGGAAAGGTAACATTTTCTTTTTGGTTTTCAAATAGCAATGTACTTAATGGAGACGGGCTGTATTAGAGAGTTTTATTTACTCCTCCCCAGGAGTTAGGCACAAGGCCAGTTTTATCTTACTCCCACAAGTAAGATGTGACCCAAGATCGGGTCGAGAAAGTGGGGTTTGAAAAGCCAGCGCTCGAGAGGTGAGCACTCTGGCCATTTAAAAATTGCCTGGGCAGCCCCGTCGGCATTCCCCGGTAGGGGCGCCTCAGACAGTAAGCAATAAACTTACTCCTCCCCAAAGAGGGGAGGCAAAGCCTGGGAGGGTGGACCTCCTAGAACTGCACAGGACAGGCGTGCAGTATCCATCGGAACAGATACTACACTTTGATCTTAGCCAAAAGGCCAAGTTAGAGAGTCATCAGTTGTTCATCGTACAGCAGTGTTTGGGATTCAAAGGCAAAATTGCTATTTATATATACACATGGCTCCCCAGCAGCAAACATGATGCACCAACTTCCCTCAAATATCTCACTGGGCTTAGCAACAAAACCATCGATTGAAACTGGTTTTATACAGCAAGTTTTAATCCGTGTGATTTTCAGTTAAACATTTACATGCCACATTTTTCTTTTTTTTTTCTTCTTTGATTGTGACTTTTTCTTTTTTTTTCTTCCTTGATTGTGACTTTTTTCTTTTTTTTTTCTTCCTTGATTGTGACTGTTTTCTTTTTTTTTTCTTCCTTGATTGTGACTTTTTCTTCTTTTTTTTTCTTCCTTGATTGTGACTTTTTCTTTTTTTTTCTTCCTTGATTGTGACTTTTTCTTTTTGTTTTGAAAACGTTTTCTATTGTTTGCAGTTCGGTGATTCGCAAAAACTGCGTCTTGTTCGGATATTGCGCAGTACTGTGATGGTACGTGTTGGTGGAGGTTGGGTTGCCTTGGATGAATTCCTTGTGAAAAACGATCCATGCCGAGGTAAGAAATTCTTTCCCCCTTTTCAAGTCCCCCTCCCCCCATGTTTGATTTTTCTTTTCTTTTTTCTTTCATTTCCTTTGCATTCAATCATTTTTTTTTATTTACAGCCTTATCTTAAACTTGAAATTTTTTTCACAGATCAAACCCTCTTTCCCTAATCACTCATTCTTCAGGAATGAACACTCTGATTGTATGTTGATTCAATTTATAGTTCCACATAATTCCTCAAGGATACTCAGTGGGATAGTGTTGTGCTAAACTTGATTGCAGGTACACCTGCTTGTGATGTAAAGTAATGAAAAACCAGTGACCTTAAAAATTTAGGTACTGGTTGAGAAAGTAAATTTAAAAAGAACAAATAAAACAACTCTGTTTTTCGAAAGGTCAAGATCATGTGATGCCAAAGAAAACCATGTGAGTATGAAAAGTTTGGAAGGCAATCAAACTCCATTTGCCAACACAGAAATGCAATTTTGTTTTTACTCTGATATACCGTGCACAGTTCTGGTAACAAATACCCAGCTAAAATAAAGTATATAAAAAAATCTATATATATTTTATAATAAAGTTGTTATGCAGAAGGGATGAGATTGAATTTGAAACAGGACAAAAACTTAGATTTAATTCTTTACTTTTTTAAAATGAAAAACGGTTCAATTCTGGAAATCATTATTTTAATGGTTTCTCTTCAATAAAAATTATTTCTGATTTGATTTTCAACATTAGCACTTTTGAAGTGAAATTTTGGTTAAAATTTATGGGTTTTTTTATTTTAAGTTGCCATCATTACTGGTTGGCAAATTTAATAAGCCTTTATTTTAGGGTAGTGGGTACAGGGTTATAAAAAATGAATTTAAAAAATGTAATTTTTTTTTTTATTGCAAATTTTAATTAGAATAGTTGTTACTGTTTGTCAAAGTTAATGTCTTCATAGAAGGTGGGCACAGCAGGCTATTCGACCTAAATACTGTCCATTCGAGTTCTATCTTCATTCTACCAATCATTTTTACATAAAATCATTCTGGAGTTAGTGTTACCATATATTTAATCATTATTCATCATTAGAGGGGTCCGTAAGTGATAAATTTACAAATTTGGTCCCATGAATGACTGCGCTCCCAAGTTCTTATATTTGTTATATCAGCCGGGCATGGGTGAATACCAGCTATGTGCAAGAACAGTAAAACTAGTGAATAAATCTCAATTTTCAGTGAATTATAAAGACTCTGCAATAATATTTGTGTCGAATATAACCTTTACTTTCAATTATCTGATGCATATTGTCATCAAATTATAAGGGTTACTTTCGTAAAAAATAAGTTATTTTGATCAAATACAGAATGATATTGCACTGTTGCAATGTACAATGTAATATCTTCTTTTAGATTTACAGCATAGCTATTGATTCATTTAGACTAATAAAAAGTTTTAGAATTAATACATGTCATGATCGTAAACCATTTCCAGGATTTTAAGGGACCCATAAATGAATGCATGTCAACTGTCACTTAGTCAGTTGATAGCTTGACAACCGGGCTAGTCCACATACCAAACCCCCTAGTGATTTGAAAAGCATACAAAATTATCTTTTAGAAAATAATATGGTTTGGTATGTGGACTACAGCCGTTTGGGAGATATTTAGTGCTATTATGATTTTTCTAGGCAAATTTATGCAAAAATATACATTTTTTGGTCAAATTGTAACAAAACTTCAAAACCCTTAAAAAAAAAAGAAAAAAGTATGAAAACTGAGAAAATAGTGTTAGACGATGTATTTACGGTTGATAGAATGATGACTCACATAAAAAAATGTACAAACCAATTTTTTTAAAGTCTTTTTTCAGGTAAATATATAAAATTGTAGCTTTTTGTGAAGTTCCGATATTGACCCAATTTTTTTTTTTTTTTAATACTGGGAATTTTTTATAGTTTTGCAATATCTTGGATTTTCCATTTGAATAATTTCATTTTCACCAAAGGACATCCCATACATAGCCCACTGTGGTGAGGGTGCAGAGTTAAAATGTTGGTAGCATTTTCACCTGAACAATACCGAACCAGCCGAGGTTCGTCTTGGCATCATTCTGGCAACCCAGGGACTGGATAGCTGGTAATCAGACCTTTAATCAACATGAGATATGGTTCGGCTTGGTATTAGCCGGTTCACTCTCCCAGGCATTACCTTCTCTTTCTCTCTTTCGGGAGGTAGGGTTATTGCCGATTGCCTGAGG
>OY744537.1:10968537-11016037 GCA_963556195.1 Sepiola atlantica | reverse complement strand
CCCCCCTCCTCATTCTTTTTGCCATGGTTTGTGAAATGTTCACAGTTGCTGCTTTATATTTGTGTTTATACAGCTTGTTCAATTCCCTACATGAAGCAGCAGTGGTCATGGTCGTGGTGTCCAGCTCACTGCAAACTATCTAGAATTTACTACCGTGCTAAGTGGGAACGCACGACCTGTGTCGTGTTGTTCAGTGACTACTATTCCCTCCAGTCATGGTAAAAACAAACAAATAATGAAAAAAAAAAAAAAAAAAAATTAACAAAACTCTTTTTGTTGTCCAGTTGAGCTCGTGGTTATCGTCCGTAGTTTGTTTTCTTTTCTTCTTTACTCCAGTCGACAGTTTAAAAAGGCACTTTTGGGGGTAATTTTCCGATGTATTATTGCTTATTATTTGCATTGAAATAGGTTTCGGCATTACTCCCAAATAACTTATTTTTAAAAATCATGTTTTAGTATGGAAGAAGAAGAAAAAAAAAAAACATTAAGTAAGTTAGATTATAGTAAGTGTTCTGGTACACACAAAACAAAAACTAATTTTATTTGAAAAATCCAATATGGAGTCCTGTAATTTTGGAGAAGATTGTAAAGGAGATAAGTATGAAATAACTCAATAAAGGATATGTGGGTTACTTGCCTTTGTTATAATTTCACACATCTTCTTTGGAATTTTTTTCTGGAATTTCAGGACTCCATATTGGATTTTTCGAATATGATCAGGTTTTATTCACCGTTTCACATAGATATCAGTTCGTTTGCTATAACTTATTTAATGTGTGCGTATTTTTTATTTTATTTTTTTAATAATTTCTATGCTAGAACATGTATTTAAGAAACATAAGCTGTTTATGGGTAATGCCGAAACTATTTCACTGGAAATAATAAGCAACCGTTACATTACAAATTCCCCGTTTTGGTTTTATTATTTTTCATTTGCTGCTGCTGCTGCTATTGTTGCTGCTACGTTGCTCTGCTTCAGGATATTTTTCGTTTTTCTCAATCGCTATACAACACTGAATGGCTCTACATTTTTTCATTCTCCTTCTCTTACCTTTACTGTCTAAAATAAAAATGATTTTAAAAAAATAAGAACAACAAAGCAAAAAACCTAATTGAAGAGAAACAAAATAAAATGTTTGCTTTTTAATTTTTTTTTTAAATTTAATTTTTTTCGTGTTTTGTTTAGATTTTAAAAAGTTTTTCTCGGCTTTTTCGGTTCTTATTTTTTAATTTGAAGTAAAATCAATAAATGAAGCTTAACCAAATGTTCTTTATTTTTACTACTTTATTTATTTTGGGTCTTTATTTTTATAAATTTTGATTTTCTTTGATCTTTTCTTTTTTCCGCTTTTTTTTTTCTTTTGACTCTTGCCAACATTTGTTTGCTTTTTTCTTTTTGTTTCATTTTCATATGCGTCAACCACTAGTTATCTTCCTTACATTTTTTTGCAAGTTGTCTCCCTTGGAGTTTCACCATCCCAGGCAGGAAATATGGTTGATTAGCTTTTTGAGCACTTTCCTTTTGGCCCATGACTTTCCCATATAGAACTGTTATACAGTGATTTTCTCATTGTTGTAGATCCCATCGCAGCCATCCACATCAATAATGAAAGAAAGACGCTTCCTCTTTGCATGTCTTTGAAGCATGTGGTTATACAACGTTTTCACAATTCTTTACGCTGTCCTTTGCACCATTATTGAACTCCAACATTTTCCAACCAGTACTGGTTGGGTAGTAGAGGGTAGACAAAGGCAGTGCTACATCGTATGATCCTTTGTTTCACATTCACAGATGGTTGGGTCGGTTGTGTAGCCCCATCTAGCCATAGAAGCTTTTGATCACCCTGTTTCCTCCACTGGGTCCAGGAAAGATGCTATAACAGTTCCACAAGTTCATTCATTGGGAAAGTTAGTTATCACAAAGCAAAAATTCACCTCATTTCCTCCCGATAAAATGAAATTTCAGGGGAGATAACTTGTCAGAAGATGTAAGGGAGATAACCCGTTGTTGGCACGTCTGTCTTCATAATTGTGAATCTCTGCTAAATCAGCTGGAGTTTGAGATTAACTCGATTATAAAATGGTCATATTTATCACAACTGGCAACAAGCCAATCTGCGCGAGGGTGACGAGAATAGGCAGCAACAAACAAAACCAGAAAAAGGACAAAAAAAGTCATATTTCTGTTTTACTTTTTGCTCTTTTTTGAGTGATTTCTTTTTGTCGTTCCCACCCTGCGTCTCGTTATACTGATTTGGTTTAGATTAAAGTATTTGGTTTTTTTTTTTTAATCTTTTTGTTTTGTTCTTTGGCATATTTATTTCTCCTTTTTACAGAACTTGATAAGGCAACCTTGAGATTGATACTGAAATGCCCGACAGAACATGGTAAAAACCGTTCTACAAAACTCTTAAATGTTTCGGAATTTTTGAGATGAGGATTGATACTTTGGATTATTTGGATTATTCTGACTACTATTCTCGTCTTGGTTGTTATATTTACAACGTTTCGCCCAATGTAGCCTCCAATCTTTTTCAGGTGTATCTTTCCGAACTTTAGAAATTTCTAGTCGAACTCTGGAACCTATAAGAAATTTTGAACTGATCCCTTTATTTAATCCACAGGGTAGATTGTTCTCATTCCGTTAGCCATGACTGGATAGAAATGCCAATTTATGTTATTAGTTATTATCGCCTATAGTAAGGCTTGAACTTTCAACTTCCAGATTGTCACTTAGGACTGATTGTTAAACAATGCTCTTCACCATTAGGCCATATGTCCAATTAACGCTTCTACCCTGTCATGGCTGACAGAATGAGAACAATACACCCTCATGAATTAAATAAAGGGTTCAATTCGAAATTCTGTACAGGTTCCCTAAGTTCGAAAGGATGCACACGAAGAATGGTGGAGGTTACATCGGCCGAAGCGTTGTGATTATAACATCCAAGCTGAGAATAGTAGTTTGAATAGTTCAAAAAATCCAAAACTCTTAATAATCCTAATCCTTTAAATGAAAATCCTGATATCAGATGAAGACTCTTGGATGTTGTATTTCTTTGCTTCTGTCTTCTTTTGTTGTCAAGGTAACCGTGGCATGGTTCACCTAAAAGAGAAAGAGAAGAAAACCTTTCTAATTTTCGTAGTTTTTCTTTTTTTGTTTTTTGTTGTTTTTTTATTTTACTCTTTTTTTTTTTTTCTTCCCCCTCAAAGATCGTGTGGGCGGTGGAAAATCATAATGTGTATTTTCTTTGCTTGTCTGCCCCTGTTTTCTTAAAGGTCTATTTACATTACCCCCAGAAGACAAACAAAAGCGGTTGAGAAAACACTCACTTACTAATTGTAAGTATGGTAGCAACAAAGCAGGTGATGTGTACATATTTTGTGGGAATAATTCAATACAGAGCATCTTATTTAAATCCTTTAAAAAAAAATGTTTTTACGGTTTTATCTTTTTTTGTTAATTCCTTACCCAGTCACCTAAATTACTTAAAGTGCAATGGATTTTGACATTACTCCCAAAAAATGTATTTTTACTTAAAGGCATCTTTTAGTAAAAAAAAATTACATTAAATAATTTAGTTATAGGAAGTCGATTGGTTTAGATGAAACGACAATTAAAAACTGGTCATATCCGAAAAATCCAATATGGAGTCGTGAAATTTTTTAGAAGATTACAAGGGAGGTAAATATGAAATCATAATTCTAACAAAGGGATTAACACATTTCCACCCACACCCTTTATTGAAAAAATGAATTGTAAATTAAGGATCTGGATGGGTGTTGGACTATCTCTTTTTGTTAGAATTGATTTCATAATTATCTTCCTTATAATCTCCTAAAAAATTTCACATCTCCATATTGGATTTTTCAGATATGACCAGTTTTTAGTCACCGTTTCGCATACACCAGTCAACTTGCTATAACTATTTATTTTTATTTTTAAGAATGTGATTTTAAGTAAGTTGTTTGGAAGTAATGCCAAAGCCGATTTCACTCTAATTTAGGTGACTGAAATAGGAATGAACTTTTAAAAAAAAAATTTTTTTAATTTTGTTTAGTGGTTTATTGACATTTCTTTCTTTCTCTACTTGTTTTGCTTTTTGAAGTTGGCCTGTGGAGACGCACGCGCCATCATTTCAAACAATGGTTCCCTGAACACGTCGGGTGTAGGTTTCTTTTTATATCTCTCGCTACCCTCTATCCCACTAATAATTTAATCAGCCCAGTTTGGAAAACAAAACCAAAAAAAAAATTTAGCAACCTCGTAAATCTTTTTTTCTTTTTCATTTTTTTTTCTTGTTTGGTTTGGTTTGGATTTTTTATTTTTTTTGTTATTTTTGTTTTTGTTATTTTTGTTATTTTTTTAATTTTTTGTTCATTAAAAAAAATAATGTATTTATTTATTTCAACGATTGTTTATTACTTGTTAATTTTCGTTAATAATGCAACTAATTTTGAGCATCCAGTCTATTGATGCTGACCCGAAAGCAATTCCTAGAGAATGGTGAGGAATGATGTCCGCAAGATGTTTCTTTACAATTTACGCATGTCTCATTTTGGTTAAAGATGAGATAAAAACGACCAAAACCATAAGATTTATTTACACATAAAACTCCAAAATCTCTCTCTCCCCCTCCTTCTTTACTCTCTCTCTCTCGTCTCATCTTTTTCTTTCTTTCTATATCTTTTTTTTATTATTAAGTGTTGCTTTCTATATTTTTTTTTATATATATATATATATGATTCGATGTTTCCGCTTCAATTTCATTGTGAAAGAAAATTGCTGTTTGGCAAAGCTTCTTTTTTTTTTTTCTTTACTGCTTCTGCGGAATGCACTCAATCAATTTCTGGTATTGACTATCGAAAGATGCTGGGGGCCCCCACATTAAACTGGCCTTGTGTCACATTCTACCTGCATGAGGTGATTTCAAAATACCAACTTCTGGTATTCACGAAGTTGGATTGTTTTTCTTCTAATTGGGATTTTCATTTTTCTTTTTTTTTTCTTTTTAAAATCTACCTTTTTTTTTCTTTTTGTGTTTCTGTTTTTATATCAAAAACAGAAAATGAAGCCAAATGGTTTCTTTAACCTTTTTTGTCCATCCGAGTATTTTTTTCTTTATTTGTTTAGTAATCACATTTATTAAACATTGATGTTTTTTATCATTTTTATGACCTTCCACTGGCATGTCATACCAGCTGTTGGTTGTCATTGCATGGAGTGAGCCTTGCTTCTTTCCAATATTTTCATGCGACCATCTTAAATAAAAATGACGGCATGGTGAACGTTTTTATTAATCACAGAATTATTATTGCTATTTTAATCAATATGAAATTATTTTTGCTGGCATCATTTTGCTTGTAGTTCATTTTCCAAATTCAAATTGACATAGAGCACTTTTGCGGTGGAAAACAAAAAAGAATAATCTTATAAACTTGTCTTTCCTGAACAAAATCCTACAATTATTCTTTGTAGTAGATTTTAAAACCCTTTAAATTATTGTATTAAAACAAATATTTTTGATATTCTCAACTTTTTCTGACTGTTTGGGCTGAGTTTATTTCAATGCTTGTTTCAAACAACAGCAAACATAACAAAAAAACAAAAAAACTGAACCCCAAAATGGCCATTTTTTGCAAAAATGACTGCAAACATGAAATGAATCAATTCATTGATTCACAAACTATTTTATGACTTCATCCAGAGTTTTTATAAGTTTGGAAAAGCTTCAAATAAAAGCAGATATGGAGTTAGTTTTCATTAAAATACATTAGGGAAATAGAAAAATGTAACATTTTTAACGGAAGAAAAATTTTCTGAAGTTATGAAAGAATAGAGGAATACCCGTCCCAGGACGGGTAAAATTAATCTCCCCCCCCCCCCCCAGAACAGTTTTGCAACAGTTTTATGTTCATTAAAATCAAGATACAATGCTATAAAAACCTTGTGTCTAGAATCCTTATTTCAATATTGATCAAAATCCGTCCAGGGAATCTTGCTGAATTGGCGTTGAATGGCTATGGATCAAATTTAATGCAAATCTGAAATATTTAAATTTCCAAAAAGGAGGTTGTATCCATATTATGCCCCCTAAAACCCTTTAAAATACTCCAAAGAAACTGAAAATTGTGGGGATATTTATTGTGAAAATTTCATAAAAATTAGAGGTATCTGAATTTTCGCAAAGGGCTTCCACACCGTCTTTGCATGAAACTAAATTAAACGAAATATAGTCCACGTTACTCAACCTTACGTCTAGTGTTCGAAAATTCATAATGATCGATTAATTAGTTTAGGAGTGAATCCTGTACATACAAATATCCAAACATATACACATACCTAACTTTATATAGAGATTTCAGTAGAAGCAAAAAGCTTTTAGTAACATTGTTGTTAAGCATCTATTCTTTTTTTTTATAAATGAAATAAGTTATTTCTAAGCTAGACAACCATATGTTTTTTTTGTTTTGCCAAATTAAAAGAGCTTTATAAGTGATTGAATATATTTTGTTTGTATGGAGACCATTTTAAATAATTTGCTTGGGCAGTTTTAAATACACTAGAAACTTCCAAATAGTTCAAATATGAATATAGAGCATGAAATTCTGCTTAAAGATAATTAGCAAAAACAAAAACACTCACTTAGCCATAAAAAGCACTTTAGCTTTATATATAACAAGGGTTTTAATGTAATTTTGATGCAATAATTAAGTTAGACTTTTTTTTTTAATCAGATGACAATGGAAAATATAAACTTTTTTCTTTTTTTTTTTTCAAATGAAATATTACCATTTGAATAGTTCTAACTTTCCCTAATCAACATTTTAGGATTTAAAAAATATTAAAATTTAAATAAATTTAACTTGAACTTATGTTAATCATAATCATGAATTTATTTTTACATTTTTAGGAAGATTTTTCTTTTAATGCCAAAAAAATGTATAAAAATAATGCACACCACAAAATACAATTTCTGAGCAAAATTTCATATTAACGATACACGTTTTTTTTTTGTTTTTTTTAATGTAATTTTTAAAAAAATATTCATTAGTTTAAATAAATATTTAATTTAATGAAAAAAAAATCTAATAATAATTTTTCAAATAATTATTTACAATGTTTTCTTAAGTGATGCTGTGGTTAGGATTTCCCCTAACTATTACTTTTGATTAATTTGAGACTTTGTCTATTTGTTATTAATTAGAGAATGTATTACTGGAGTATTGGACAAAATATGCCACACACAATGCATATTATAATAATAGAAGATAATATCCGCTTAGAAAAAGGTTTTGTTTTTTATGGCTCAGCTATTTTTTGTTTGTTTTGTAATTGATTTCTATAGCGCAGCTTTTTTTTTTTTTGTATATATATTCTTTTTTTTATTTTAGCTTTAGATAAAATTACATTTCTTTTCTTTTTTTTTTCTTTATCACCATAAAAAAATCTGACATTTTCATGCAAAAAATAATTGCACCAAAGGCCTGAGTTATCTCCCTTGGACTTGAAAAGCTTTAATAAATTTTAACATTCCCCTCAACCTTTGGTTGTCACCCATTCCACCATTTTTAATACTCCTTTGCGTATGTGGTGTTTTCCAGAATCGAAAATACCCCCCCCCCTTCTTATCAGAATCACCCCCCACACACACACACACACACAAAAAAAAACAATTATCCTCAATTTACGATTAAAACGATAGTTTTCTACCCGATAATGATTAAGCTAGATCAGTTTGATTATTTTTGGGATAAAACAGCTACAACTCTCATTTACTAATTTGAATAAAATTGGGTTTCTTCAAAATAAATAAATAAAATAATAAAATGATCTTATGTAAACATCAAACTAGGGGATGGGTGTCTTCCAATCATTGAAAAGATTCAATAGAGGGCAACAAGCAAGAGATAGAAATGGCTCTCCAAACAGTCACTTTTAATCGTGGTAAGAAACTTTGAGTGTAAAGCAACTTTAAAAAAAAAATTAATCTTTATATATTAAAAATAAAGTTTTAAAATATATAAACTTTCTTTCAAATATTAACGTTTGATAAATGCTTTATCTATCTTTATATCTATATCATCTGCATGGCATTTCTTTGGAAATATTCCTTGCAAAAGGTTTTTATATAAAGAAAATAAAACTTTAACTGCTATTTACAATCACCTCACCATAAAAAAACGACACTATTTTCTATTTTAATGTTTGGATGCTTTGTGGACCTGTTTCCGATGTTTATGAAACAAGAAACAGTAATCATGCGGTATGGTGTATTGCCGAGAAATCGAAAATTAAAAAAAGATTACAATAAATAACTTCTACCAAATATGTTAAAATTTAATTTTCTACCGAACTGTATACTTTTAAAGTGCGGAAACTGATTGTAAGATTTATTATCTCTGAATTTGTTATCGTAAAATTGATTAATTCACAAAACACTAAGAGGGGAAAAAATGGCATCACCTGTTGTTGACAACTCTTGAGGGATTTGCCTGAAAAGTAATAATAAAAAAAAAAATGACTTATCCTACCACTAACCTTAAGTCTAGGGGGAGGTGCTTGCCGCTCCCCAGACTTAGGGTTAGTGGTAGAGTATGTCATTTTAAAAAAAAATTTATTATTACTTTTCAGGCAACACCCCAAGAGTTTTCGTTAACATGCATAATTTTTTCTTTTTTTTTGTGTGTGGACTTTATGAGAAAAATCTAATTTTTAAAAAAATTTAAACAATTTCAGAAGCTTAAAAGTATATAAGCCAATAGAAAATTAAATTTAATGCGTTTGGTAAAAGTTATTTGTGTGTGTGTGTGTGTGTGTGTGTATTTCTCTGCTGCTAACCATACAGCATTATTTCCCGAGAAACGAACATGGTGACATCCATAATCGTATCATTTAATCAGTAAAATGAATAAAAATAACGCAAAAAGTATTTGTTTATCAAAATATATTGCAATTATAAGAATGTATAACTTGGAACTATTCACTTCAAACATTGGCTGATTTAAAAAAATAAAAATAAGACATTTTCGTTTATGATTGTATAAAAGCACCAAATTTATTATTCAGAACTCGTGCATAATTTGATAAATGTTTGACGTTTTTTATTTAAAAACGAAAACAAAAAAACAAAACTGAAACCCATGTATGTGTCAATTTGTCTGTGTCACCAATGAATGTGTTGTTGTTGTTCTTCTGAATTATTTGGATTTTCTTTTCATTGTTTCCAAATCATATTTTCATGTTTACTCTTTCTTTTTGTCTAAACGAAAAAGTTTACGGATTTTGAAAGGATTGCATGGATTTTATTAATTGTTCAGTTTTCTAAAACCAACGAAAGTAATCATTAGTGAAAGTTTTCATTTTCTTGCCTATTCACGTGTGCATCTAAGGGAGGCTGGATACTCCTACTCCATTCAGTTTGATCATCTTCACAAGTTAAAAATGTCATTAGTGTCGAACATTTTAAGAATAAATTGGATTAATTCAATTACAATAGTAAAAGAATGAATTTTGAAAGAAATTTGTTGGGGTCTATCTGATGAAATATTTAAGCGAATTTGATGTGTATATTCTTATTATATATAGTGAAATTGTAGCTAATTTTATGTATACATGAATATGATAAAAAATATGAAAATTATATTCTAACGTGATGAAAAGGGAAAAAACCCAAATTATTTATATATTCGTCAACATTTCGTCTGTATTTCAAGACTTTCTGAAGATGATTTATTTGAAGAAATATATGTATTTTATTTGTTATTAAAAGTTGAAATGAGATCATTGTTTAAAATAAGACAAGCCCAAAGACGAATAATCTCTGTATAATGAAACTATCAGAAACAATCTCACGTGTTTGTGTTTATCACCTATATGTAACTTTGATAAATATATATATATATTTTTTTTGTTATTAACTATTAATCGAATATTTATTGAGATCAAATATAAAGAGAGAAAATTAAAACTTGAAAAAGTAATTGATAAATACTGTTAGCAAATACGTTCAGCTTAGCCATTCTATGCGGTTCCATTTTAATTTGTCACTGCAAAAACTTCTACTCAAAATAAGAGAAACCAACAAAAAAATGATTAATTTTACATTAATTTGATAAAGACAAAACTTGATATTAAGTTTAAAAAACAAAATGATTAATTTTACATTAATTTGATAAAAACAAAACTTGATATTAAGTTTAAAAAACAAAATGATTAATTTTACATTAATTTGATAAAAACAAAACTTGATATTAAGTTTAAAAAACAAAATGATTAATTTTACATTAATTTGATAAAAACAAAACTTGATATTAAGTTTAAAAAACAAAATGAGAGAAAACAAATTCCTTTAAATCTATATTTCCTACCACCCATATTTTCTTCTTCCTTTCAATTTTTTATAAATACTTTACAATGTAAAACTCTGCCATTTTAACTTAGACAGCTTTCAATATGTCTATTGTATCTCTTTAAAATAAGTTAAAACTTAAGATAAATCCAACTTTTGACCTGTTTCCCTTGAATCATTCAGAAAAACAACGAAATATTTTTTTAATTTTGAAGAAAGATCTGGTTCTATAATAAAATATATTTATTTACAGATACAAATTATATTTTTACATTTACAATTATTAAAAAGAAAATCTACTTTTTTTATTTTAAACTTTTTACTTACTTACATATCATACATATGTATCTACACAAACGTGTATCGGAATACATTCCTTACCTAAAAAGAAAATATATTCTCATACTCTTTACAATATCAAACAGTTTTTGTTTTTAACTTTAAACAAAACTTTCACAGATTAAAACAATCGTTTTAAAAATTGACAAAAGAATGAAAATAGTATTTATCAAATTAAAAATGTTTAACATTTTTTTTCGGCATTAAATAACCTGAAAATGGTTCATGTGCTATAAAACAAATGAACCAAACGATTGTATCATGACAAACATTTCCGAATAGAAAGAAAGAAATTCAAGCAATTTTTTTATTCAAATTTTTGTAGGGACTTTTTTTAGTTTTGACTTTTTTCTTTGTAGTAAAAGATTAATTATCTAATCAAATATGACATGTTTGTATTCTTAGTGGAATACCTTTTCTTAATAGTGTGTTTGTGCATATTGCCAAAGTGGAGGATAACATAAACTGAGTCTTTCAAACCTACTTCTAACTCTACTTTAGACTCAGATAACAACTCCCTCCCCAAATTCCCATTGCGGACCGAAGCCACACTTGATAATCTGGTCATCACCCCATCCCAGGTCAGAGACAGCATAAAAAACCTTGACACCTCCAAAGCTTGTGGGCCTGATCTTATACCAGTAATAGTAATAAAGAAATGCTCTGCTGAACTGGCCCCTGTCCTCTCCAAACTCTACAATAAATGCTTAGCTGAATCTTGCTTCCCCGATAGCTGGAAAATTGCCTCTGTGGTACCAGTCTACAAGAGTTCTGAGAATAGAACCGATCCTCACAACTATCGCCCGATCAGTCTGCTGCCGATCTTTGCTAAAATCTTTGAATCCTTAATCAATCTAGCGATAGTACGGCACTTAGATAATGCTAAACTTCTATCTGACCGCCAGTATGGATTTAGACAAGCACGATCTACTGCGGACATCCTAACGGTCATCTCTGAACGCATGTATCATACACTTGACAAGGCAGGAGAAGCTAGGGCAGTAGCGCTTGATATATCCAAGGCCTTTGACAAGGTATGGCATAAAGGGCTTCTCCTGAAAATACGCTCATACGGTATTACTGGGAAATTACTTAATATAATTAGATGGCCATTCATCTAAGCAACATGACATAAATGCTGGTGTACCCCAGGGATCTATCCTTGGACTTTTGTTGTTCCTGATCTATATAAATGATCTCCCTGATGACATAGTGTCTGAGATTGGTTTATATGCTAACGACACCACGCTTTACTCTCGCCATGTTGGAAAAACCGACGCGATCATATCTGAGGCATTGGCTGAATCTTTAGAAAATGACCCCCAGACTGTAGTTGATTGGGGTCATAAGTGGTTGGTAACTTTTAATGCTGCTAAAACAAAGCTCCTTTCCTTCAATAACTACAAGGAACCTTTTCAACCACCGATTGTCATGGCAAATAACACCCTACCTGAGAGTTCATCATTCAAACTCCTCAGCCTAACCTTCACAGGTAACATGAATTGGAACAAATACATTGAAGACATTGCCAAGGCTGCTGCAAAGAAGGTGGGCTCCCTCTACCGTGCTAGTAAACTCCTCACACCTGACATTATCCTGTATCTCTACAAAGCCACCATCTGCCCATGCATGGAGTATTGTTGTCACATCTGGGCTGGTACATCATCTACTAGTCTCTCCTTCCTTGACAAGGTCCAAAAAAGAGTCGCTAACCTAATAGGTCTCTCACTGTCAACCAAGTTCCAGCCCCTGTCCCATCGCCGCAATGTAGCATCCTTGTGCTTGTTTTACAAATACTTCAATGGATTATGCTCCGATGAATTGGCTACCCTGGTGCCCCCTCGACGTAAATTCATTAGACAAACTCGACAATCAACTAAATCTCATTCATTCACTGTGGAGGTCTCCAGATGTCGGAGAGCCTTCTACACAAATAGCTTCTTTCCTCGTGCTCCCGGACCCCTGTTTCCCCGACAGTACAGACATGCAGAAGTTTAAAACTAATGTAAACAATTTAGGTTGACCCCCCCCCCCCCAACCTCCTTCCCTCTTTTTTCTCAGTAGCCCCTTACGTCTACAGTGGCGGCCTGCCTTGTTTGGGGTGAACTATGTTAAAGAAGAAAGAAAAAAAAAACATTAATTCATGTCGTCGTCGTCGTCATCATCATCATCGGTTTAAAGTCCATTTTTACATGCTGCCATGTTATTTTCGTATACAAAACTAATCACAATAGACATTTTAATATGAATAAAATTAGAATTAAATTTAAGATTAAAAATATTAAAAAAATATTTTCAAAAACAAATAATGCACAATCGTTTTGCAACGGGTGTTATCTGCAATAGCCAATTTCAAGTAAATGACACTTGAAATAAAAAAGATCTGAATAAAAAAAATTGTTTAGAACGAAATCATACATTTAACAATGTTATACCATTGATGATGCTGGACAATTTTGATTATTAGTGAATAAAACTCTGCTGCGTTAAATAAGTTTCAGTAGTTTGAATAATTTCAAACAAGGAAGTACAAACTTTATTTTTTCCAGAAAGTGACTTTTCAAGCGAAAAAATAATTACAGAATTTGCAGACATGAAAAAAATGAAATTCTTTTATTATTTCTTAGTTGTTTTTTTGTTTCTTCAACCAACTGATTCAGTCGTTTGTTTTGGTGACGTAAAATGGATTCTCGTCCTTAAAATGTCTAACTATTATTTCCAAAAATGTTTTCATGGTATGTCCAGTCAGTTTAACTAAACATTTAAACGACAGGGGCTCGGTCGGAAATTCATGTTTTTATTTTCTTTAGTAGTACAACTTAACCATAATACTTGACTTTTTAACTTTTATTTCCGGCCAGAAATGTCTGAAGTTTAAAGACTTCAAAATCACATTCAAATAGCCATAATGTAAATCCAGGTCAGCCATTTTATTAATGATCATTAATGATTTTTTTTAATGGCTTACTTGTTTACTTTCATGAAACTCTGAAAGTGATTTTAAAGACTTATAAAAGAAGTCATTTTTTACGTAAAAAAAGTCGAGTATTACGGTTAAGTTGTGCTACTAAATCAAAAGGAAAGTGAATGATCATGCCCTTGTCGTATAAAAGAACCGTACATTCCTCAAATGTGTTTCTTTTAAGAACACAAAATCCATATGTAAAATATTTCTTCAAAAATATAAATTTGTTTTCGTGTAACTATTTTTTTCGTTTCAATTCCTCTCATTATGAGCTAAAACTTTTCTTAAACAATCAAGTTTCATCCATTTTGATTCGTGATTGTTTGATTGGGGGTTTTGATATTAATCCCATTTGTCACCAAAAATTCGGCATTTATTTCTCTCTCTTGCTACAAAAGGAAACGAAGGTATGTAAAATGTCTTTATTTTATTAGGTATTTACACCTGCTGAGCAGAGAAAAACAGACCAATCCCCTTCTCAGATTTGATCTCTTCTTTTCAATTCATTTTCATATTTATTTTAAGGACAATCGATCAACACAAATGAATCATTAAAAAAGATTGAAATTTTTTTGTTTTTTTTGTTTTGACATCTTCATTACAAAAAGCCTCTATTTCAATTTCTTTTCAATTCACATGACATATCACAGTTTTTAGGCTTGTGAAATTTGCTTACAATTGTCAACATTTATTTTTATTTTTTTCTATTTCTAAGAATGTTCTAGAGATTTCTAACATTTACTTTTCCCCCTTCTACTGAATAAACCATTAATTTTTTTTGTTTTGTATTTCTCATCTGAGAATATTGATAAACTGTCTTTCTGACTGTATCGCATACTTTGCATACTGAAATTAAGAAATAACATTGTTGTAGTTGAGAGTAATTGACTGCTATTAACTTTAGACCCAAGCTATGCCAAGCTGGCTAATCTCTTGCTATTCATGGTATTTTCAACTTTATATTGAGAGTACAACACTGACTTTCATTTTAAATCTAAAGTTGACATTATAAATCCTGGATGTCTAAATTCAACTAATTTAGTGAGGATGACTATGGGGTCTTCAATAATAAAACCAATGTCTGGAATTTTCTTCTTTCTTTTTTTTATTTCAAAATCTATTGAACATTTGAATGCTGATGATTTTTTTTTTTTTTTTTTTTTTTCTCAGAGGGACAATTTTTTTCCAGATTGTCTCATTTGTCTTTTTTGTTTTTTTTCTCTTCTTTGTAGCAAAAGGAAGGACTAATGTGGAACTTCGGGAGCAGTTCATTTTGGCCCAGGGCATTAGTCAGTCCATGACGGGCTTTATTACGAAGAGTCCGTCCGGCAGCGTTTATTCTGGCAGTTCTACTTATTCAGGCGCCGCATCAGTAAGTGGACGCTCGGCAAGTTCAGCCAGTGGACATGTCGGGAAGGTAACAGTTTGATCCTTGCTTTCTCTCTCTCTCTCTCCTTAAAGTCCTGATTGTGTCTGACGCCTCATCAACTCTTCTTATTTGATCAATGACAACAGATTCTTCAATCTTTTGTTATAGACATGAAAAGAATCAAAATTTATTTCAATATTGTTTAAGATTGATATCCAAAAATCATATGAATAAGAAAATGTGTAAATATAGCAACAAAAAAAGTTTATATACGTTTTTTTTGTTTCATTTTACTTCAGTCGAAGTTCTCAGAAATAAAGGGGCCCCTTCCCCTATGAGATACATAGATATTCCATTAAAGTTCTTCTTTACCTGTCAAATGTTGAGTTAGTAAAGAAGTTAAGAACATTCATTTTCCTCTCCACAATTGACCAGTTAATTATGTTACAGTATATCTTTCTTGTGGTCTATTGGTCTTACCAGATTCCAGGACAAGAATTCATCTAGTCTGGTGGAGTATCCAGCTAAGTGCTGTTACTTGAGGTAACATTACTTGGAGAAGATGCACCATTCTTCATATGAGCCAGTGTATCGCTATATTGAGAGGATCTTATTAGAGCTTTGAATACTATGTTATTTTGAATATTTGGTCAGGGTATACATTTCTCTCTCATTTTTTTTTTTTTTTAATTTTCTTATCTTTCTGTTTTTGCTGGGGATGGGGCATCCGGTAGGATGCCAGACATTCACCGACTATTTCAGACACTCCAGCCTAGAGATCTTTTTAAGATTCTAACCGTCCCTTAAGTGCAATTGTTTGTATTTCTCTTGCACTCGGTTCACCGGGTATACTTGCCAGATAGCTTTTGAAATTCTTTTTCATTAGTCCTGTTGCTCCTATAATTACTGGTATGATGGAGATTTTTCTAAGATTCCAGTTTCTTTTCATGTTGTACATAAGACCTTGGTATTTCGTAATCTTTTCCCTTTCAGCTCTGTTTAATCCTGCATCATTCGAGACACTGACTTCAGCTAGGGTTGCTACTTTCTCCCTTTTGTCCCATATCACGATGTCAGGTTTAACAGCTCCGTTTTCTAGATATGTAGTTGTAGGGATTGCATAGTCATAGTGGATGGTGTATAACTTATTTCCAACTATTCTTTCTGGTATATTCTCCCAGGACTTGCTGCTACACTGGATATTCAACTTTTTACATATTATCTAGTGAAGATATTTATACACTCCGTTGTGTCGCATTGTATAATAGCCATCCCTCAGGAGAACCTTACAACTGGATGTCCAATGGCTCACACTCTCTACTTCTGTGTGGCAGAACCTGCACTTGTTATTGTTGCTGAGACCACTCATCTTTTTAAAGACATTGGTCATCAAACCTTGATCTTAAGCAGCCATTAGTCTAGCTAATGTTATGACTTGTCAAGTGAGAACTCTTGATCATCCAGTGACAAAGCTCCATGTGTAGGGGTCGGGTCAATGTTTTAGAATTGTGAATGAATTCTGATTAATGCAGTTTGATCACTTTCTAACAATATAATTATAATGTATAGTTCGTCATGCTATATCTGGATTAGCCCAAGAGGTTTTTGATATAAAAATGTTACACACACTTTTTAACACTTCTATTTTGTTTTTTATGGTCCCGGGCAACGCCTGGTAGTCCTGCTCGTTTGAAATAAACGACAATGCCAGGTCTTGATAATAACGGCTCTGTGTGTTTTGCATCTGTCCACACTTTTAATGATTTAAAAAAAAAAAAAAAAAAAAAAAATGCAACTGTTGTCCAAATTCAAGTTATGATGAGTTTATTTATTAAGCTAAACTTATTCTGGCCCAAGGCCAGCAGCAGAGGGAAGTCAGACAGGATTAAACGGCCCTACACTTTAATTTAATCCTGTTCCAATATAAGACAAGATAAATTGTCTAAAATATTCTATAACTGAAAAACATTTTAGAATTACTAAATGTTTTTATTCTCTAACCAATCTCTTTCCAGTGTCGAGCTCATTATCCAAATCAGTTTCGACAACGTGTGAGATCCAGTCCAGATATTGAAGTAAGACAGATAATGTCTCGAACAGATCCGAACAGCCGAACTCCTCGCTATGGTAAAGCAGCCACACCACGCAGCAGTTTACGGAGTCCAATTAGTGTAGGAAGTCCAGGTAAGTCCATTTTCTTTTTCTTTCCATTTTTATCAAGAAACTATTACAAAAAAACAATGATGCTATGGATTTTATATATATATATATATATACTTTCTGATAACTAAATTTTTAATTTCCAATGTGGATTATTTCTATTGTTATTACTGTATTATTTGATTATTAAATTCAACCAAATTCTAGAACTAATTTTGTTAAGGTAATGTCTCTATAAAATTATTGTATGTAAATAGGTTCCAACACTTACAATCTTTTAATACATGAGGATTTGCTAAGAATTTTAAAGTCAGTTCAAATGACTTTCAACAGTTTAAATGCTTTCAAATTCCTTTTAAATTTCGAAGAGTCGTAAAATCATTCATTTTGTTTTCTCAGCTATTAATAGAAGATTAAAATGGCCGACTTGTTTACGAAAAAGACTTGTTTACGAAAAAGACTTGTTTACGAAAAAAAAAAAACGAAATGCATTCTGGTAGATTAAATTTCATAATTTAAAAAATAGGATTTTTAAAAAGTTGTTTTTATGCTATTGCATTTTTAATTTCAATAAAGGTTTAGTTGATATTGAATAAAAAAAATATTCAATGTGTAAGCTACGTAGTTGCAAGAAAAAGAACTCTGACACTTAAAGTTGTCTCATTTTATAGAGATTTTTAAACTTTTACGCATAACATTAGATTCCTCGCCAAAAGTTTATTTGATTCTTTTGTAATTAAAAAAAAAAAAAAAAAAATGAGTCAAAAGTTTTGCAATATTCTTCAGCTCTGGCTGTTTTTGCCAAGGTTGTAGTAGTGATTGCCTTGATGGTATTTAAGCATAGCTTCACAATAAAGTTTTAGGTCTACCTGACCTTGCCTGATTGTCGCGATTCTTGCAACACGAACAAAATCTCTGAAACCGTTCTGGTTATCAGATGATGATCAAATATGCCTTGACCTTTCAAATCTTTTTTTTTTTTCATTACTTCCACAAAGTTATGACTTAGTTCGAACTAAGTATAAATTACAAAATTAGATATTTCACATTCATCTGTGCAGCGTTAAAATCACACATGGAGTGAAACAATGCATGTGTCAACACACTATTACGATACTATCGACAGTCGGTACTTTTCCTTGCTTGAACTGTTCCAGTCAATACTGTTAAATTTTTAACTCTCCTTTGGATTTGATATTTTTCTTCTTTTAAAAATCTGATTCGTTGAAGACAAGTTGTTATTTTGAATATCTTTTTGCTTCATAATATTTATAAGCTGCATTGTTTTTTTCTGACTTTGTAAAAGTTTTTTTTTATAATACTTTAAATGTTGTTCTAGGTGGCAGAACAATTCTAAAACCACTTTTTTTTTTCACTTCATATTGAAATTCTCTCGGAGTCACTATAGATGTAAACTTTTGACCTTTTTTGTTTCAGTGGGTACGACGAGTCGTTGTTCCAGCACAGGTAGCCGCCCACCCAGTCGTACAGGTAGCGATATTTCCGAGACAAGCGAACCTGAAGTTTACACGACTGTGCAGACGGAAACACGTAACCTGGGCGGACGCAAGCAGACGACAATGACATACCAGACGCACGTGGTCCCAGGAAGAAGTGGTTCACATGCGGCTCACACGAGTTCCCCATCAACGAGCTCATCCCGTTTAGGTTCCAAAATTCCTAAACTTAGGAAGAAATGAACTGCTTTCAAAATTCTACCTTTTTCAGAGGAATGATTTTTTTTGTTAATCAAATTATGCTGGAAGAATCATGAAGAGATCAAAAAACCAAAATGGAAAAAATATTAAATGAATTCTGATCTGCAAATCGACTGAGTCACCCGTGCAGGAATTGGTTGTCAAAATCTCCTCGGAGAGAAGGTTTTTTTTTTTTCTTTTTCTCTCGCTCTCTCTGTGCATTTTGTATTGCGTTGTGAAAAGCCGTGGTGGATGCATTTGGGTTGGCCGTAACTTTTTCACCGACTGCTGCTGCTGTTGTTGCTGCGGGAGAAAGAAGGGTTTTAGAAAGCAGACTACTACGCTTTATTCATGAAAAAAAAAACTCTTGATTGAATTTGGATCTGCTTCATCGCGACATGTTGGATTTTTACATCTGCTCTCTGAATACAATCAAACATCTTCTTTTCTTCTTTTTTTTTTCCAAAAGATCTGTAAATTACTGGTTTTCCTTTGAAGCCTCAGTTCTCTTCTCTCATCCCCCCCCCCTCCTTAAAACACCCTGTTTTGTTCCGGACTGAACTGGGCTATGATTGGACGGGATAAAATAGGGTGGAGGGGGGAAAAGATCCCAAATTGGATCTGATCAGGGAAAGAAGCCAGTGTTACTGTTAGATTATGCCATCTCTCTATCTCTTTCTCTCTCCACTGGATTGGAGACTGGATTTCTGCTGCTGCTATTATTTGAAAAGAGAAAGGAAATAGCTTCTCTCTCAAATCTCTCTCTCTCATATCTCTTGGCAGTATCTTTATAAAAGTTAAAAGAATGCATTTGCCTGAGGAGGGCAGACATCTCTGCCGACAGGTACACTTAACGTCCGTAGCTATGTGTAAAATATTTTAGTGCTTTTTCTCTATTTTTCCACACGATGTAAAACTGTGATAAAAAAAATTAAGAAAAAGTTTGAAGGAGAAATTCTCTCTCTCTGTATGCAGTGAATGCTATTAAGACGACGAGTGTACACAAGATGCTGTGAGTGTGTGCAGCAATGATCATTACTTATTGTTATTGTCCTGTATGCAAAAAATATGTACCATAAAAGGAAAAACAAAACAAAAACATCCAGAATGTTCGTCTCTGGAACAAAATGTGGCTTTTTTTTTTCTTGTAGAAATGTTTTTTTCTTTTTATTCTTTTCCAAATTTATTTTATTTATTAAAATTGTTTTCGGTACCTTTCCAATTTCTTTGGTAATTTATTCATTTAAATTTATCTTGTCTGTTTTCGTATGTTTTTTTTTTTTTTTTTCGTTTTTTTTTTTTCTTACTATTTTCCCCCTCATTTCACTCTGAGTAGCCTTTGTTTTGTGTCTGTTTGCAATTACAAGTGTATACTTATATATGCACACTTGATGTTGGACTTGTCAGAAGAAGCCTTGATATTTTCACCTAAGTGAGAAGAAATGAAAAAGAATAATTCTTCTTCCTTCACAAGAACAGTACATTCTATGCTGCTCCTGCGCTTATATATTAATATTTTTATTTATACAGACATGTACAGACGCGACGCTGACAATGTCTCAATCTGTAGTTATTAAAAACTAAGATCTATTGTCTTTTCATTTAGTTGTTCATATAAAATATGAACAACTAAATGAAAAGACAGACTTTTCGCCTGAGGAGATCTTAGTTTTTAATAACTACAGATCGAAACATGTCAGTGTCGCGTCTGTATAAATAAAAATATTAATATAAATAGCTCCATTTACTATTGAGAACTATTATATAAACTCAATTGAAATTCTCTGGATTTTTATCCTGTGAATACATACTTAACCTGGATATATATATATATATACACAGTACGTATATATATATATGTGTGTGTGTGTTTTATTCCCAGCTGAAGAGATGATGATGCCATCCATTTGTCAAACTAAAGATCTCTTCTCATTTTTTGTTCACTGAAAACTCCACCCCCACCCCCGAAATTCATGGTCATTTATTCTGATGATCCCTCTTTCGCCACAACTCCAAATCAATCTCAACATTTGAAAAACACAATATATTTGCAAGATATAGTTTTCTTTTCGTTTTTTGTATGTACGTCGATATTTAAAAAGAAAATCCCCAAAAAGGCCTTGTTTGTCGCTTTCTCTTCATTCTTAGTCGATTCTAAAGTTCCAGAGATGAATTAAAAAAAAATTAAAAAAAGCCGCTATTTTTGTACGAACCTTTTTTCACCGATCGATTGTATCGGGTGAATACAATAAGTCTGCAAAGAAACGATAACTTTTATTGTTTAAAAACTTGATTAAAGCAAACAAAACAAATTAAAAAAAAACAAAAAAAAACTTTCAGATTCAACGGAGATGAAAACACTTTTCTTTTTTTTCTTAATTTGGTAGAGGGGAGGGGGGGAGATGTCATCCCAAAAAGTAGCTTAAAATAGAGAATGGCTTAGGAACTGACTTTTCTTTTCTTAATTTAAAAAAACAACAAAAAAAATGCTTCCTCATTGAAATGAGAAGTTTCACCAAAGCAATGTTAATAAATTGTAAAATATGTTTCTTTTTTCTAGTTTTCTTTTCTTTTCTTTTTTTTTGTATGAATAAATTCTAAAACTAGAAATAAACTGAGGTCATTCCATTTGAATTATTTTTATTTATTTTTTATTTAATGAAGGCTTTTGTTTTTTGCTGCTTTGTAAAACGTGAGACAACATAACGACCACTGAATGTTGAAAATGTCCTTTGGACACTTTTTTCAATTGTTGATTGTTATTTGCCTAATAACAATAATAATAATAATAAAAATAATATGGACACTGAAGACGACCATCGCCACCTCATCTGTAGTGAGAGGGAGTTTTCTGCCTTTTTGTGTAAGTCAAATTCTCTCTTTTGGCAAATAAAAGAAATTATTTAGAAACATCTGTCTTTCTCAGAAAATCTTTTTCAATGTTATTTTGAAACAAAAAAAATCTTCACGGTAGAAATGTTTTGATTCTTGTATTGTTTTATTTGACTTTTAAACATTTTCTCTTTCAATCCAAGTCTTTGGTTTCCTAATGGATGGACGTTTTTTTAGATGTGTCGATTTAATCTGCGCTTTTAACAGTAAAGATTCTATTTCAAAATTAACTGTGACAGATCAACCGATGGACAGAGCCTGTTATAGAAATGTTTGAACGCATTTTAAATAAGATGCGTCCATTCGATGCACATTTTTAGTGATGAAAATGCTATTTCAAGCATAACATACTGACTTAAAACATTGGGGGGGGGGTGTCGTTCACTTATTTTGGGAGCAGTCTTTTTAAATCGGCATTTGATCCTCAAAGATTTTCTCTTTTAATGGATTCATTTCATTGACTGCAATTTTTTTTTTCTCTTTCTTATCTAGTTAATAAAGTTGATCAAATTTATTGGTAAAAAAAAATAATGATGTTTGAACGCATTTAAAATAGATGCACTTTCATCGCTAACCATATGCATTGGCGTATGGTTAGCAACGAAAATGCTATTTAAAACTAAAGCATTACAGACTGACTTATTGAATCGGAGCCTTCCAGTCAGGTCACTTCGATAGTTGGGTTACACAAATCCGGAATTTTTAGGTCTTCAGAAACGACAAACAATGACGCATCTTAAGGATTTGGGGGGGGGGGGGGTGTCTTGTTCACTTATTTTGGATGGAGTATTTTTAAGTCATTTGAATCTCCAAAATTGTCTTTCAGTGGATTCTTTTCTCTGTTGTTATCATTGACTGCAATTTATTTTTCTTTCTAATCTAATTAATAAAGTTAATCAAATCAAATTTATTGACAAAAAATAGCAACGTGCAACAAGCCATGTAAAAAGAGAAGATGTGTACATTTATATACCGTCTGAATGTTTGTCCAAGGCGACTTTAAACCTGGATATGTTAGGTATCGTCACTACCTCCTCTTATAGGCTGTTTCATGGAGCAGAAACACAGAGAATGCTGCCTTTCTTCTATTGAGATGAAAATGCCTATCGTACATCTTTTGCTGGGTCCCATGACTTGGCGCTGAGGTGAAAAACTCCTCATAATGTAGATTTAAATTTCTGCTGATGATTTTGTATGCCAGAATCATCTTCTGCTATTCAAGTGAGGGGTTATCATCCAAAGATCCAGCGACGCCTTGATCTGTTTGGACATCTACAGGCTGACCACTATTTCTGGCAACACGAACCAAAAAAAGGTCTTCTGACAATTCCTCTCAGGTATAACTTCTCCACGAAGCCCTCTCTGTGGAAATTAGGTCTGACACCAACCACCGCTTGAAAAGAAAGATGGGTTAAACCCATTGACTAAATTAGACCAAACTATGTATTTTAGCTGCAACAATTAATGCACCAATTAGTTTTCTGGTATTTTTGTTTTTTAACTATGGAAACTCTTTAGCTTGGATATATATTTATTTAATGGAAATCGCTCCAGACAAAGCAAGAAGCCACTTGATGTAAGGAGCTAACAAGAACAAATATGATTATCGCAAAGACATTAGTCTTGAAAACACCAAGGCCATAGGTAGGAGGAAAACAGTGAGCAGGAAGAGAGTTCCACAAGCCTGCGGTTCTTGGAAAGAAGCTACTGGAATAGGAAGCTGTATTACAATGAGGTATCAAAACAGCGAATTGACGGAGACCACTAGACCAACGAGCTGGAACAAAAGAAGCGGGGAATAGATCACATAATTCTGAAGAACACATATTTATCCATTAATGATCTCTGGAGCCTGTTTTTTTTACCAAAATCTAATGACCTATTTATCGAGGCATGTCTTATTTGTTTGTGTCCCTTCGATTGACTCTAAAATATAGAATCTAAATCTTATACAACTACTTACTGGTGTGGACTGAAGTTTTCGACATTCGTGCAGTTAAAGACGCATTATGAGTCATGAAGACTTCTTTTTTTTTTTTTTAACAAATAAATTTGTACAAAAATAAAATGACCAAACTTTTCACTCTTTCAAAATCAGTAATTTTATTTTTCTGCAAATGTTTTCTTAAAAGAAATTCCTTCATGACCTATGATGCATCACTCAGCATAGAACGGTCATCTTTTAACTTTTTTAAAAGCATGTAAAAACAAGTATAAACAACAGCCATGGTAAAATGATTTATTTAATTAAACATTTTTTTGTCAAATAAATGAATTTTTTAAATAATTTTCCATCTATTTTTTGATCATTCTCATATTCTTTTCTAGTAATGTTTTTTTTGTTTTTTTTCATACATACAATGTGGCTTGTGAATTATTATTTGGCCCTTAATCAAAGCTAATTCTGACCATTTTGTTTGAAACTGTTTCTCCCCAGTACCATATTTTTCTGCTCAGATTCCTTAAATAATGACTTTTGCCAAACCGATCACTTTAAAGTTTTCTTAATGGATCAAACAAACAGATGGCAAAGCCAGGGCGCATCAACTAAAATGCTTCAGCCATCTTTAGTCTTCGCGGGAGAGCGTAAACCATTTGTCGGCTTTAACACCCCGGGAACCAAGCCAAACCCGGAGGCGGCACCTGAACCACAACAGGAAGTGAGAACAGGTAACTTATCGGTGTGGTCAACCAGGTCTTGTCCGTCGGTTATCGAAACTGGTGACAGTCTGCGACGAAGATCATTCATCATAGGTGGACCTGTGGAAGACACGCACCATATTCTCCGGATCACGCCTCCAGCAACTTCTTGCTGTTCACAAACCTAAAACGAATGCTTCAGGGAAAGAGATTTGGCTCCAATGAAGAACTGATATCAAAAAGTGAGGCGCATTTTGAAGCCGAAGACAAAACCTTCTACAAAAAAGGCATAGAATTGTTAGAAAAGTATTGCAATCAGTCTCGTTCTAGGGTGATATACTATGTTGATGAATAAAATCGAATTTTGCTTAAAAGTTTGTTTTTTTTTTGGGTTTTTTTTTTAGGCCTGGGACTTAGTGATGTGTTAACAGTTGTTTAGGGAACATGTCGTGTTCACTCCTAGTGATGTACCCAGCCCATCGCATTTGATTATGCATGATGCGCACTTCTATGCCAGCTGCACACCAGCTTGTTGTAGTGCTGCAGTGTCTGGTGTTGAGATCGCCAATTAACCTTTAAGATCCTCCTAAGTCATGTTTGGTGGAACCTCGCTAGGATTTTGATGTGTCGGTGACATATGGTCCATGTCTCGAAGAATATACAAATATAGACAAGATGCACGATACTTTATACACTAAACTTAGTTTTGATGGTGATGGCTTTAATATATGCTTTTCAAGCCTACCAAAGGCTTTGCTGACCCAAATATGGCAACAATACTCCATGCATGGGCAAATGATGGCTTTTTAGAGATATAGGATACTGGCAGGTGTGAGAAGTTTTCTAGCCCGATAGAGGGAGCCAACTTTTTTGCAGCAGACTTGGCAATATTTTCTATGTATTTGTTCCAAGTCATTTTAACTTTAAATGTTCGACTCTCGAGGAAGGGTGCTATCAGCCATGGCAATTGGTGGTTGGTAAGGTTTCCTGTAATTGTTAAAAGAAAAGGAGTTTGGTCTTCGTAGCATTAAATGTAAGCATTCATTTTTGGCCCCCATTCCACTACAAACTGGAGATAATTTTCTAAGGATTCGGCCATTGCCTTGGATATGTGTGCATTCAATTTGCCCATGTTGAGAATATAGTGTGGTGTCATCAGCAAAAAACTCATCTCAAACGCAATCGTTTACGAAATCAGGAATAATAAAGATCAACCCCTGAGACGCACCTGCATTCATGTGATATTGTTTAGATGTACGGCCATCAAGGACGACATGGCTCTCTCTTTTAGCTAAGAAGGATCTGATTATATTAAATATTTGTCCAGTAATACCATACAAATTAATTTTCCCGAGAAGACTTCATGCCAGATCTTGTCAAAGGCTTTGGATATATCAAGCACTACCGCCTTAGCTTCATGTCTTATCCAGTGTATAGTATATGGTATCTGTTCGGAGATAACCATTATTAGGATATCCGCAGTAGAACAGGATTGCCTAAATCCATACTATTGGTCAGAAAAAGTTTAACGTTTTCGAGGTGGTGGACTATCGCTAGATAGATTAATGATTCAAAGATTTTAGCGAAGAGCAGAAGGAGACTTTCACCAAACTACATACACTAAATAGTTAAAGCTAAATAACTTCTTTTGAACTATTAAAATAATTTCCAACGCTATTGATAATGTGTACCCATTTATTTTTTATTATCGCTTATGTTTAAATTCATGTTTTGAAACATGACATAAATCATAAATCTATGTGACATCATACCAAGGCTATAATTATTTTGTTACGGTAATGTTTTAAGCTCAATTTATAAAAACGTCAAAATAGCTCAGTTGGTAGAATGTCAGACAGAAGATCTCAAGGTTTCGATTTCCGGTCATGGCATCCGCTTTATTTGTTAGGAATTAATTATTTTCCATTAATGCAATATTTTCCATTTCTAAAAGTAGTTAAGTCATTTGGAAATGAGACAAATTCCGCAATGTATTTATTACGTTTAAAAAAAAAAATTGTGAGTGACAGACGGATAAAATCTTTATTTATATAAGACTAGGGTTAGGGTTATCTGGCATTGCCCGAGGCAAAAGTGTAACATAACTTCTATCTCTCTCTCTCTTTCCCGCTCCTCCGTTTTCCCTTTCCCTCTTTCTTCTCTGCCCACTGCTCTTCCCTTTAGTTAAGTGGCTGGAAAACAGACACCCCATTCTTGACAAAATTTGCACCAGTTTAGGGTCAAAGAATAAATAATTTTCTTTTTAATTTTAGATATTATTCACCTGGGGCAACACCGATCAAGAATATACCAACTTCGTGGATCTTTGTTTTGGAGTTTTTTTACTTTTAGCTAGACATACACACACACATACAGACAACTGTCCTTTATATAATTGATGATATAATAAAATATAAGTGAAAAATATCTTAGATTTTGGTATACTTTGTACCTAACGCCGCTGTCTGTCCTTGTCTCTCCATATATATCTAGATCTATATATAGATAATAAAGGAGAATGTCTGCCTGCCTGTGTATATGTACGTACCTTAATATGAAGACAAACTAAGAATTGTACCTTACATATAAAATTGTTATATAAACATGAGAAAAATAGTCCGGTGTCTATAGTTGCCATCTTAAGAGAGGTGAAAACTCCCCCCCCCCCCAAATGTTGCACATTGAAATTCATCTATTTATAAGCTTTATTTTAAGAGTATTAACGTATATATGAATAGCTGAGTTGTTAAGATATCAGGCTCACAACATCAAGGTTGCTGTTAAAGTAAACTTCTTTGTTAATATACTGTTGCATATGAATGCTATTCAATCTATATTCGAACCCGGAAAACACCAGGTAACCCTGCTGGTAAATAGATATTTTTTTTAAATATCTATATATAAGTCACATAGAGACAAGAAACACACATACACAAGAAGAGACCGCACAATTTTATTAATATAGACATTAATTTATCAGATTTGCAGGTACAAGTAGAATTTGGCTCAGGGGGTGTAAACATGGATGCCTCCTTCCCCGCACAACCATTTTGTGGATTCTGAGGGTTATTTATGTTGATTGTAAAGTTTAATGCAGCAGTAAATGTAAACCTTGCTACGTTGGCCACTTATAGGAGAAATAATAAAATAAATAAATAAAAAAACTCAATATGAAATTAAATTTATTTACACCTACGATTTATTGCAGAAAAAGCGAAAAACCTTTTTAACAAATTTGGATTATTACGACTACTGTTCTCATCTTTGATGTTATTCTCACAACGTTTCGGCTGACATAACCTCCGACCTTCTTCAGGTGCCTCTTATAGATAGAGAAGAATCGTGGAGAGTAAGACAACTCAAAGAAGCAGTGCATATGTTGGGCGACAATTACCTCCTAAGTAAACCTAGTATAGAATTTAATATGATATGGGAACCATTAATTATAAATAATAGATTAGAACACCATTACAAATACGTAGCAATAATTGGTAAGATTACACATCTAAAACAAGAATAAGTTTAAGGCTTCTACAATTCATACTAGAATTGTCCACAAGAACATGTGGCGCAACGGATATAAGAGCTAAGTAATAATCAGTTCTAAGTTACAGTTGAAGGTTCAATCCTAAGTACGAGCGATACTAAGAATACAATTATGAATTACTTAAGACTTCGGTGCTTATGCATATCAGCCCTGACAATGAAATATTTAAAGAATGTATAAACTTTATTATGTACTTACGTGTTAGCTGAAAATAAGATTGTGCAGAAAAAATTACGCAAATTCATCCAGTAGTTATTTAATTATAAGAAAAAGAAAGAAAATGAATTTACGTACATTTTGACATTTTTGTAAACAATGGAGACCCCAAACCCCGAAATCGTGAAAATGAGTTATCGTCCTTGACCACTGGAAAATCTAAGATACAAAATGGTGGAAATATCTACCGAGTGATAAAATCGTTAAAATCGTTTTTTATTTATAATTAAATAACTACTGGATGAATTTGCGTATTTTTTTCTGCACAATCTTATTTTCAGCTAACACGTAAGTACATAATAAAGTTTATACATTCTTTAAATATTTCAATGTCAGGGCTGATATGCATAAGCACCAAGACTTCTACCGTGGATTAAATAAAGTGTTCCGTTCGAAATTCTGTACAGATTCCTGAGTTCGACAAGACGCACCTGAAAAAAAAAAATCGAAAGTTACATTGGCCGAAATGTTGTGAGAATAAAATCCAAAATGAGAACAGTAGTCTGAATAATCAAAATTATCAATCCTCATCTAAAAAATTATCAATCCTCATCTAAAAAATTCTGAAACAAAACTGAATCATGTTTTCCTTGCGTTGCCATTCTCGTCCCATTCGTCTTCGTTAATGTCATAATCAATCATTGATCTGTCCATATTAATCCAACGTCCTATAATACCTACGTCAATTATATTTTGGTAAAAGTCCAACAATCGCGTTTTTAATTTGCCACATCGTGTATAATAGACATCAACGTCTTGACTGTAATTGTCCTCGTAAATAAGGGAACAAACACCCAGGTTTATATAAACGAGTTTATGGTCCTTGAAATTATCCTGAAGAAAGTTGATGTATTTTTCGGTTTTGGGGCTGCGCACCGGTTGGCCAACAGTTGAGAAGTCATTGGCGTTTTCCATTAAATTCATTTTAAAGTCTCGTTCGCTTGGGTTAGTTTTCATAAGAAAACCCACGGTTCCAATTGCCGAGATGTAGATGGAGGCTTTGATTGGTCTCGCTTTCATGTCCTTAACGGTTTCTACGGCAACAATTTTGTAGTCATCGTAAATATTGTGGAAGTAGTTACCTTCGAAAAGAAAAGAAAAATTGTAAATTTTTTTTACTTCATTTTTTTAGATTTATAAAAAGCTTTAATGGTTGAAATATCTGACACTTTTGTCAAAATTATTTATGTTAACCAACATTTTATATATTTTCAGCAGAATTTTATTTTTTATAATTTATCTGCTTTTATAAATTATTCACTATATAGACTTTGTCTATAGAATGATCAACGGTATTTCAGTCAAACAAAATCAATTTTAACTTAAAAATAAAACAAAACTCAGATTCTTTATTTCAACTTTACTAGCAAATATATTACATGATTGCCAGATATTGTTTTAGACAAATTTTACTTTATACGTAAATAAAATTAAAAATAAAAAAGGAAAAATAAGGCACTATAACCACTTTAAAAAAAAAAAGATTTACTACTAATACAAAACAAAATGCGAATCAACTCAAAAAAATTAAAAGTAATTAATGTTGTATAGCTACAGAGGGTTAGGGTTAGACTCATGAGTGACATTACGGCAAGAGAGGAGGAAGTGATGGTCGGTCCTTTTTCGAGCAGCAATCACCACTTGAGGCAGACATTATATGGACTCGTCTTGATCTTCCCTCTCTCCCAAAAGCCATCATTGGAGGAGGAGAGTATTGAAGATCCTTTAATGCTGGTCAATTGTCAAGTACGGTTCTGTGATACGAGCCATAACAAATGTGTATCGCCTCTTTTTGATTTTGTGTGAGTTCAAACGTGCGTTTTTATAAATGGGATGAGTTATGCAGTATCTCTAATCTACTAAATGTGTGCGCTTCGTGTTGCAACAAGACAGAGATGCATAAAGATGACACCTTACATCTCCAAGAGACAACATAGCTTCAGACCAACTCATTTTATTATTTATATTTATGTAACGTAAAAAATAAAATATAAAACTAAATTAAATTCATTTATGCCAGTTATTTTTATTACGCTAATAGAACATTTTTTTGTAGAAAATTGTAAAATACCAAGATACATCTACAAGATATTTTTAAAATAAAATAATTTCATTAAATTAATGTAAGCCTTAATTTAAATTTAAATAAATGACTAAATTTCTATGTAACTTTAGCAAAAAATGATTCCCATAGATTTACTATTTCAAAAATGTGGGTTACTTAACTTTTTTGAAAAACAACTTCAGATTAAACAAGGATTTTTCAACCTGTTTTTTTTTTTTATTAACTTAGTTCACTCCAAATAAGGCAAGTTGCCACTGTAGACGTAAGGAGCTACTGAGAATTAGGGTGAAAGTTTAGAGAGTCATCCTAGATTGGGAGCTGTGCAGCGAGATGCTTGTTCACATTAGTTTTTAATTTCTGCATGTCGGTACAGTCGGGGAAACAGGGAGCAGGAATGGAGTTCAAAAGGTCGGCAGCTCAAGGAAAGAAGATATTGGAGTAGAAGGCTCTCCGGCATCTGGGGACCTCCACAGTGAATGGATGGGATTTAGCTGATTGTCGGGTTGGTCGAGTGTATTTACGTCGAGAGGGCACCAGAGCAGCAAGTTCATCAGAGCACATTCCACTGAAGTAGTTGTAAAACAAGCACAATAATGCAACATTGCGACGATGGGACAGGGGCTAAAGCTTGGTGAATAGTGAGGGACCCATTAGATTAGATACACTTTTTTGGACCTTGTATAAGAGGGAGAGACTGGTGGATGGTGCATCAGCCTAGATGTAACAACAATACTACATGCATGGGCGGATGGTGGCTTTGTAGAGATATAGAATACTGTCAGGTGTGAGAAGTTTTCTAGCACGGTAGAGGGAGCCCACTTTCTTTGCAGGGCAATGTCTTCTATGTATTTGTTCCAATTCATGTTACCTGTGAATGTTAGGCTGAGGAGTTTGAACGTTGGACTCTCAGGTAAGGTGTTATTTGCCATGGCAATTGGTGGTTGGAGAGGTTTCTTGTAGTTGTTGAAGGAAAGAAGCTTTGTCTTAGCAGCATTAAATGTTAACATCCATTTATGACTCCATTTCACTACAGACTGGGGGTTACTTTCTAAGGATTCAGACATTGCCTCGGATATGTGGGCGTCCGTTTTACCCACATGATGAGAGTAGAGCATGGTATTGTCAGCAAATATATTCATCTCAGGCACAATGTCATCAGGGAGGTAATTTATGAAAATCAGGAACAATAAAGGTTCAAGGATCGATCCATGGGATACACCTGCATTTATGTCATGTTGTTTGGATGAACGGCCATCGAGGACAACCTGGATCTTTCTTTTGGATAGGAAGGATCTAATTATATTTAATATTCGTCCAGTAATACCATATGAATTTGCTTTTGCAAATACTTTTCTTACATCGAGAAAGGGATCAATTTTTGTTATCCCTTTTACAAAATACTCTTAGGATTTTGTCTAGATATAGTAATTTGAAAATATTTATGGAAAAATTGAGAGGGTTGTGAAGAATCGTAAAGAAATATCAACCCTGCAGGAGGGTAGCAGTTTGTTAAACTTACATAACACACTAAAATGTCTGCTGTTAAATATTGAACAAACAATATTCCAAAAAAATTTATAATCTGAAAACATTTTGCTTAATCAATTAGAAAAATTTTAAATCTAATTATAATGGAGATTATGTATCTGTCTGTCTGTCTGAAGCCGAAACTATATTATCAGTTTTGATCGCTCGATTTTTATATCTACTTATCAGCTCCTACATTCCCATTCCAAAACTTTTCCAAACATCACGCATCTTTCAAATTTACATAATTAATTTGTTTTAAAATATTTTACTCGATAATAATCTTAATAAAAATTATAAATAGAATTAAAGACATTGTTTTTCTTTTAAATCTATATAATTGAGTTACGTAATTAAATTAGATTGTAATGGAATATGATGAAAACAGCTAGCAAAAATATGCGACCTGTTTATCATAGAGACTCATTATTGAAGCCAAAGTCCTGCATCTTATATGAACTTGACCTTTGACCATAAAAAGCTTTGTCATGGTTTTGACAGAATTTCAAGTAACGATTTTTCCAAATTGGATGTATGGATGCCCTTTGATAACAGTAACCAACATGCAAAATTTCAGCCTGATCTGATAAATAATTTTTTGAGTTGTAAATGTTTCCATAGCATAATTTGAGAATATTTCATACAGTATGGAAAAGTAGGATCCAATATACTGTTACAATATAAATTTCGACATGTATGTAGTTTTCTTTCCTTTTTGAGGGGACAGTCTATTTAAGTATCGCAGTTTAAAAATCAAATGTTTGTCTGTATGCATATGATGTTCATTTCTTTTTCAGTAGATATAAGTGTTGCAAGATTGAATAAACTTCTAACACTTGCTGAAATTTTTTACATCTACTTTTCTTTGAAAATATATCTGCATATAGCTATAACAGGCCGCTTAAAGGATCAATTAGGTTTTAAGGACCCCAGAAAAATGCAAAGACAAGAGGAACGCATTCGGATCTACACCGGTTTCTTCCGGTTGACCTTCGCACACTGTGACGAAAAACAATTTGTTTATAATGTCGATTTTTAATATAGGCAAAGATATATCTTAAGAAAAAAGAGACTGTGTCTCTATTTACTTGCCTCCCCACAAGGGCGGAATGTATAAAATCTTTTTTCAGTGTGCGAAAGTCAACTGGAAGAAACCGGTGTAGACCCGAATGCGTTCCTTTTGTATTTGCATTTTTCTGGGGTCCTTAAAACCTGATAGATGCCACTTAAATGACTCTCAAACTGATACATCTAAACAAAATTATTTTACAATTTTTAATTCATAGTTTCCAACCAATTATTGTGTGCACAAAATTTTACATTAAGCCCATGTAGACATTGACAAAACGAAAGCTTAAGCGAAGCAGGCACTGTTCTGGCCAACATGAACATCGAAATCACAGAAATAAACTGTGAAGCATACCAACAGTACCGCAATTGTCAAGGAGCAGATCATGAGATTTCAAACCAATCTTGGCACAAAGTGCGTTTGCAGAAATCTTCCAAACTGCTTGGCAAGCACTACCACATGGTAGTTGCCTACGACTCAAAATAATGGAAGATCAGTAAACTCCCTGACACAACCTCAGCAAAAGTTGTGCATCCCATAAAAAAAATCTTCGCCATCTATGGCATTTCAAAACTGGTGTTATTTATCTACCTCTCACAAGGTAAGATGTGACACAAGGTCGGGAAAGTGGGATTAGATAAGCCAGCACTCGAGAGGTGAGCACTCTGACCATTTAAAAATTGCCTGGGCAGCCCCGTCGGCATTCCCCGGTAGAGGCGCCTCAGACAGTAAGCAATAAACTTACTCCTTCCCAAAGAGGGGAGGCAAAGCCTGGGAGGGTGCACCTCCTAGAACTGCACAGGACCGGCAACCCCCAATAGACCGGCGTAAATCCAGACCCAAAGGCCCGGACGATACCGGTTTATTAGGCGGGGTAAAAACCCCTGGTTGAACTGGCATTTCAAAACTGGTATTCTCAGAAAATGCCCTGAATTCACATCTATAGAATTCAAGACGTTTTCAGCAAACATGAAACCAATAGCTCAGAATATGCTCAATCTAATGACCGGATAGAGAGAGTAATTCAAACAAAGCCGCCACCACCACAATCTACTAGTAACACGAAACCCCATAGAATAGTAAATCGATACCTACTCATCGACATTAAGCAGACAAACTTTAGAAGCTGTCGAATCAAATCCAGAGACAACAAAAGCAACATGCTAAAAAGCTGGTTGAATAATAAGCCGACTGCGCTGGTTGTCAGAATATGATCAATAAACAAAAATAGGACTTGAAAGGGAGCCGGTAGTTAGAGGCTATGATTATGTTTCTCCCTTGAAACCCACTCTCTAGAGAAGAGGACTAGAACTGTCATGGCGTCATCGTAACAAAGACATGTGTCACACAATTCTCTTTGTTTGTCTTGTATCTTATCACCCGTATGTATGGAAATATTCTTTCCACAGGTCCACTAACCTCTCCAGAATTACTCGCACCTGCATAATAGTAGGTCTAAAATAATCGCATACAGACTATACTTTTTATTCTATATCTATCTATATACTACTCACTAAAACTATGTGCATCTTGTTTGTCTCCGTGCACACTGGATGACACAACTAAAACAAGTTGAAGAAATCGGGAAGGGGCACTCTGAATTGGACAAAAATAAAGATACGACTAGCAGCAGTAACATGATTATCTCTGTTCATCCCTACAACTAGCAGGAGCGAGCTTGTTCTCTACAATTTGCAGCAGTTTCTGATCCTGCCCACACCAATATGATCACGTACTCAACAGCTCTTTCCTGAAGACGTATTTATTTCTTCTCTGAAATAAAAATACTCTAATTTTGTTGACTCACGAGTTAGTTTTCTTCCCTTTTGTTGTTGACACCGTTCATCACATGCCTTCTTTATTTATTTTTATTGTGAGTGGGAGTTGTACTACACTGGACGACTAACCATCGTCCATCTGTGCTACTGTTCCTGCTACAGCTTGTTCTTGGCCTTTTGGCTAAGATCAAAGTGTAGTATCTGTTCCGATGGATACTGCACTCCATACTAGTATTGTCTTGTCGTTCGGGGCTTGACTTACGCCGGTCAATGGGTCTGTCCTGTGCAGTTCTATGTGGTGCACCCTCCCAGGCTTTGTCTCCCCTCTTTGGGGAGGAGTAAGTTTATTGCTTACTGTCTGAAGCACCCCTACCGGGGAATGCCGACAGGGCTGCCCAGGCAATTTTTAAATGGCCAGAGTGCTCACCTCTCAGGCGCTGGCTTATCTAATCCCACTTTCCCGACCTTGGGTCACATCTTACTTGTGGGAGTAGGATAAAAACTGGCCTTGTGCCTAACTCCTGGAGAGGAGTAAATCAATACACACTAACTATAAGTCAAGGGTGGCAAAAAAACCGTGGCCGTCGTAACAGTAAACTTAATTAAACCGAAAACTTAGGTTAGAGCCTCTGGAACTCCCTCCCTGTCCCCTGTTTCCCCGACGGTACTAACATGCAGAAATTTAAAACTAATGTAAACAGACATCTCGCTGCGCAGCTCACAATTTAGGTTGACCCCCCAAACCTTCTCCCTTTTTTCTCAGTAGCCCCTTACGTCTACAGTGGCGGCTTGCCTTGTTTGGGGTGAACTATGTTAAAAAAAACACACACACACAGTTCGGTTCAAATTCTGTAGAAGTATCGAAAAGATTAAATGCAGTATCAAAACAGATACTACACTTTGCTCCTAACCAAAAAGGTGTGTAAAAATGGTTACGTTAAAAGTGCGTTTATTTAATGGTTCGAAAATGTAAACACCGTGTTCGTTTCGAATTATTTCCGTAGGCTGAAAATTCTTTTTTTCAAAATCATCATGAGTTTATTTGATGTTTTTCTTTTGAATACTTAAAATATTTGGATGATAATGAAAGTTGAATAATATTGTGTTAAACATAGGATGGGATATCAACTATTATTTAACAGATTCACAAATGTATCACCTGTGTTTTTACTATCGTGACCTTTAAACACTTTGAAAGCATTTAAATTGACGAATATAAAGTAATTTCTGGTTTGAATTGACATTTAAAGACAAAAGTCAAGTATTATAGTTCGTTTATTTGTGATTTGGTTAGCCAAAGGGGCACAGTAATTTTCTCACGCGTCACTGTCATATCAAAGAGCCCATAAGTAGTATTTTAATTCTAAAGAGTTAAAAAGAGTTGGTATAATCCTACAAAAATAAGGTTTTACGCGCTAAGGAATAACAACAAAAAAAAATGCAAAATCTACGAATAAAAATGCAATTAACGACCTTCAACAATTCTATTTAATAATAAGGATTGTCACCTCTGTCATTTTATAATCAATTAATACGTTTTTACAGTTCATAACACACATTTAAGTTTATAGATTATATTATGTAAAATAACTCACCGATTTTCTTTGCTCGACTGACAACAAAATTTCTTGTAGACTCAAGTCTAGTCGATGAAGCCGTCCCCGATAAAGTTTTCAAAGTCCTAAACACGTTTCTGGCCGCCATGATTGCAATGCAGCTCCGCAGTAAATGCTATTCGTATTCTTGTTCGATCATTTGTTTTACTATTCGTTTATTCCAGATTTAGAATTCAAAATTATTAAACTTGTAAAAATGTATAACAATTTAGTAAAAGTCTATATTCGTGTCACTAAACGAAGTGGGGAATCGGTAGAATTGGTGTCTTTCATTAACCCTAAGACCGGATTTACAATACGCTGCTGCGAACTTAGGGTTAGTGATTGGATTAATTTATTTATCTACCTCCCACAAGGTAAGATCTGACACAAGGTCGGGAAAGTGGGATTAGATAAGCCAGCGTTCGAGAGGTGAGCACTCTGGCCATTTAAAAATTGCCTGGGCAGCTCCGTCGGCATTCCCCGGTGGGGGCGCCTCAGACAGTAAGCAATAAACTTACTCCGGCACTTCTGAAGCAGCTGCCGATTAAGAAATCGAAATTGAAGAGTTCCGTTTTTTTTTCTCCAAGTACCATTCATTCAGAATTCACCGGAAGTTGAATTTAGTATTTAGAAAATGGAGTTAAATGAGATTATGGCCGGGGTGGAAGAGTGTTTATGGCGGGAGATTCAAAAGGAGAACAAAGGGTTTTTGGATTTTAACCACAGTCGCGAAGGATTTCGGACAAATGGTTTTGCGATAATGAATCCCCCAACTATAGGTAGTGTGATAGATGCCTTTATAACTGCATGTTATCACACCATTAGGCTTCCACCATCGGACCACGTGGGGATTAAATAAAACAGTTTAAGACAACCAAGATAAAGGAAGAAAATATCTAAACTTACCTTAAAGACAGCGAAGGAATTAGGAAGCTATACACATATACGAATAGGCGTTAATAAAAAAGGAAAGGAATAACATTTTATCAACAAAAACAATTTATTTAATATTTGAAACATTTTAAAGAGTTCTTAGATTCGTACTTGTGAGTGTATATATGCGAGGCATGTGAATGTCTTTTGTGTGGCTAATTTGTAATTGATCATGTGTGAAGAAATGTCGTCAAATTGAAAGATTGAAGAATTGTTCATCGAATTGAAAGATGTGAATAAGATTACCTTTTTCTCACCCCCTCCTCCACACAGCTCGTTCGAGCTGGTGGTGGGGGGGGGTTTGTCGACGAGAGTTTCTTTGTGTGCGTCCGCCCAGAACGCTGAAGGCAAAAAGAGAGAGAGAAAGAGACTTGTTTGCTCTTTTATAAATTTAAGATCACGTACGGCCGAGTTGACCTGTCGGCCGCCCATTGGTCAGAAACCTCCGGCCACCGTGATTAGGCGAGATTTCGCGAGTTTCACCAGAGGCAAAGAAGGGTCAAACAAAGACAAGAAAGAAAGAAAGGGAGAGAGTAAGCCGAACGAACCTAGAAAGAAAAGGGGTAGCTAAACAGGCTAGCCTTTTCCTCAATGCCCGCTCGTCTCATCTGCCACAATAGTCCCCCACCAGTAAGCGGAGCTTACCCGATAGACACTATCCTATTTCAATTTTACTTTTATGTATTTATTTATTTATATATATAACAACAATCTTTATCAGCGAGGATTTAGCGTTCATTCCGGGATGGATGAAGCTGAAGTTATATGGGTGTTCCAGCAAAATTAGCGTTCGCGGGCGAAATTTTAATTTTTGTGCACATTGAGATTTTCCGCCACGCGAAGCTGGTATTGTTTGTAGTTTTAGTTTTCGGATGTGTATTTTTCTGCTGGAACTTAGCGTTCACCTAGAGATTCTTGGGCTGATGAAATATCAGGAGAAAGAAATGTCTCTAGACGAAGCTGGGTATTTTTAGGAAACAATCTTTAGGCTTGCGTCGAAATTTGGTCGCGTTCGTGCAAGTATTCTTCTGGCTGATACAGGTTTTTTCAGGTTGTAGATTTCTCACACGAAGCTGTATTTGGCTTGGGAGATTCAACGCTTGGCGCCTTTTGTTGCTTCCATTGTTCCTCGACTGATAGGACTATTATTATTTTTTTTTTTTTTTTTTTTGGTTGTCGGGTTGACGTCGTTAATTTTTCATTAAAAAAAAAAAATCTTTTTTTTTTTTTTGTAATGCCCATTGTAGCTCCATTTTTTTTTTTTTTAATGGCGTTTGGCGGGATTTTTCATTGTCCGGCATATTTGCGCCATGTGGGAAGATTCCTGTTTTTTGTAGAGAGATTTGATTTTTTTTTTTTTTTTTTTTTTTTTTTTTTGTGTAGACCCATCTCTCCTTGTCTCGCGAAAAGCACTTTCCTTCTTTGTTCAGTGAAAGGATGTTTTTTGTTTTTTTTGTTTCGTTAAAATTTGTTTTTGAAAGAAGTTTATTTTTTTGTAATAAAATATTCTTGTTTTTTTTTGTGAGAAATTATTTTTGTTTTTCAAGATTCTTGCGTTGCTTCGTGAAAAGGATTGTTTTGTTGTTGTTGTTGAAAGGGATTTTGTTTGTTCTATGAAAAAGGATTTTTTTTTTTTTTTGTTGAAAGAAATTTTGTTGATTGTTTCATGAAAAGGATTTTTTTTTTTTTTTTTGTTGAAAGGAATTTTGTTGTATTTTTATGAAAAGGATTTTTTTTTTTTTTTTTTGTTGCAAGGGATTTTTTTTTTTTTTGTGATGTGAGACGCTCATTTTTTTTTTGTTAAGTTCGTAGACTTGTATTTTCTTCGTATATGAATTTTTGTTTAACTTACTGCCGTATTCTAAGTTTCCTTCGCTAAATAAGATTAATATTTAAATTTATTTGTTTGTCTTTAAGTTTAGAAATGGTTATCTTATTTTTTTATTTATTTATTTGTATCTTAAAATTTAATCAGAAGGATTTGTATTTATGTTATCGTAGAAGGATTTAGTTAGCGTGTTAACGTCGAAGAGATCACCAATTATGGCCGGGGTGGAAGAGTGTTTATGGCGGGAGATTCAAAAGGAGAACAAAGGGTTTTTGGATTTTAACCACAGTCGCGAAGGATTTCGGACAAATGGTTTTGCGATAATGAATCCCCCAACTATAGGTAGTGTGATAGATGCCTTTATAACTGCATGTTATCACACCATTAGGCTTCCACCATCGGACCACGTGGGGATTAAATAAAACAGTTTAAGACAACCAAGATAAAGGAAGAAAATATCTAAACTTACCTTAAAGACAGCGAAGGAATTAGGAAGCTATACACATATACGAATAGGCGTTAATAAAAAAGGAAAGGAATAACATTTTATCAACAAAAACAATTTATTTAATATTTGAAACATTTTAAAGAGTTCTTAGATTCGTACTTGTGAGTGTATATATGCGAGGCATGTGAATGTCTTTTGTGTGGCTAATTTGTAATTGATCATGTGTGAAGAAATGTCGTCAAATTGAAAGATTGAAGAATTGTTCATCGAATTGAAAGATGTGAATAAGATTACCTTTTTCTCACCCCCTCCTCCACACAGCTCGTTCGAGCTGGTGGTGGGGGGGGGTTTGTCGACGAGAGTTTCTTTGTGTGCGTCCGCCCAGAACGCTGAAGGCAAAAAGAGAGAGAGAAAGAGACTTGTTTGCTCTTTTATAAATTTAAGATCACGTACGGCCGAGTTGACCTGTCGGCCGCCCATTGGTCAGAAACCTCCGGCCACCGTGATTAGGCGAGATTTCGCGAGTTTCACCAGAGGCAAAGAAGGGTCAAACAAAGACAAGAAAGAAAGAAAGGGAGAGAGTAAGCCGAACGAACCTAGAAAGAAAAGGGGTAGCTAAACAGGCTAGCCTTTTCCTCAATGCCCGCTCGTCTCATCTGCCACAAGATTAATCTTTGAGACATTGGTAATTTAATGAATCAGCCGCAAAAAACAATAGATTTTTTACAGGCACACCGCCTGATTTCTTAATGTTAGGGTTAGGGTTTAGGGTTTTTTATTTAAAATTATTTTACTTCATATAATAAAAAAAAGAAATTGTGAATTGTTACCCAGAAACAAACAAGTCTTGCATTTTTTTTTTATGTTGTAAAAAAATCACTTCCGGTTGAATTACCTCCCTTTATTTTCAGTAGAAGGACAGAAAATCTGCTGCTTCATATATACTACAGAAGTGCCCTTACTCCTTCCCAAAGAGGGGAGGCAAAGTCTGGGAGGGTGCACCTCCTAGAACTGCACAGGACCAGCAACCTCCAATAGACCGGCGTAAATCCAGACCCAAAGGCCCGGACGATACCGGTTTATTAGGCGGGGTAAAAACCCCTAGAAAAAGTGTTCTTAGATTACTGATCTAAGAACACAGAAGGCCACTGGTCATCGAACGATGCGCTAGTATGTGTTGGTCGTTGGAAAAGAATTGGGCCGCAACTTTCTGATTACCAGAGGGGAAAAAACACACTAGAAAACATCGCTAAAGGCACTTTTGAACTGAACTTTTGAACTTAACTTTTGAACTTTCTTGACTGGAGCAATTTCATTACTCCGATGTTATTTTCATTACCTTAAAACCAAAAAATAAGACCGTAACGAGAAATATGTTTTTTCTTGTCTACTTTTTTTAATAGATTAATACCCCCCCGCTAAATCACCCCCCCCCCCCCCCCCCCCCGAAAATGAATTTTTTTAGGCGATTATTTAATGTTATTGTTTTAGAATTCAGGGCACATGTTCGTCTTTTACCACAGTCCGTTTTTCACAACTTTTTACTGACAATTTTTTTTTCTTTTTTCGGTGTACACTTACCTATCAGGCTGCTAGAGAATTTCGTTTTTTGGGGAAATTTTTTCAAATATTTTACATTTTAGAAGGGGTGATCAGTTTCCAATGTTAATTCAACGTAGACTGATCCCCCTCTTTTTGACCATCTCAATTTTTTTTTAAATCTTTTTCGGTGTACAATTACCTATCATGTCAGTAGAGAATTCCGGGGTTTTTGGAAAGACATTTAAAAAAATTTAGATTTTAAGACGGGGGATCAGTTTTCAATGTAAATTCAACGTAGACTCATGGGGGATGAGTCTTTTTGACCATCTCAAATTTTTAAAATTATTCTTCTGCTTACAATTACCTATCATGTCGCGAGAAAATTCCGAGGTTTTTGGAAAAAAATTTGCATTTTAAGATGGGGGATCAGTCTTGTTCGTCTTTTACCATAGTCCGTTTTTCACAACTTTTTACTGACCATTTTTTTCTTCTTTTTTCGGTGTACACTTACCTATCAGGCTGCTAGAGAATTCCGGGGTTAAACTTATTTTCACGCATTCCTGCGCGGGTACGTTGCTCTTTTGTGAAGAGACCGTAACTAGTTCCAATATATCAATTAAGAAGGCGTCCTCTCTTAATGCTTCTCGAAGACCGACCCCTTTCCGGGCCGAGGCCCGTCTCCTCAGAGACGTCCTTTCTTGACGCTCACCGAAGAGCGACTCCTTTCCGGGAATAAATTGTTTGAGATTGACAGCTGTGTGAGCCGTCATCTCCCGACGTCCTTTTCCAATGCCGGCCGAGGCCCGTCCCTCCAGAGACATCCTCTCTTGACGCTCATCGAAGGCCGACCCTCTATCCGGGAATAAATTGTTTGTTATTGACAGCTGTGTGAGCCGTCATCTCCCGACATCCGTTTCCAACGCCGGCCGAGGCCCATCTCTCCAGAGACGTCCTCTCTTAACGCTTACCAGAGCCTGACTCCGGGCCGAGGCCCGTCCCTCCAGAGATGTCCTCTCTTGACGCTCACCGAAGCCCGACTTCTGTCCGGGCCGAGGCCCGTCTCCTCAGAGACGTCCTCTCTTGACGCTCACCAAAGCTCGTCTCCTGGTATTTCCTCTCGCTTCGATTTTCCCACTCTCTGTCAAACATCCTGTTGACCCATTTTTGACAAACGTCGCCGTCTGCACCCCCTTTCTGTAATGATAGAGGAACATGTGCCGACAAGTCCCCTGCTCCCCTTTTTATGCCTTATGGGGCAAAATATGTAGATATAACAGTGGCAAATTACTGCCCTAACATATCACGGAGTGCCATTGTCAAAGCATCGACGTCCTTAACAAGTATTTGGCAGACCATAACACAGCATTATGGTTTCCAGACTAGTGGCTCTCACCTCCTGGACTTCGACTCCATAAGATTCGAACCGGACGAACGTCCAGAAGGTTTATTCCAGAGATTGACTACCTTCATTGATGACTCCCTGCTAAGCACTGAAACTCACATCAAACACCACGATAGTCTTCCTACAGAAGACGAGGAAGTTGCCCCCACATTAGAAAATTTAATTGCCCCAACACGGTTATGCCTACTCCACCCGGCTCTCCTTAAGCTAGTCAAGCAACGTTATGGGACGGAATTGTCGATCTTAACGCTTACTCAATTGGGTTCAATTAATATTTTAATGACCACAAATATTGTAATAATTAAAGTAATTTTCAAACAGGCAGTGTAGTTTAAAAAAGCAAAAAAAAAAAAAAATGAAATTAAAAAGACTCTTGGACAACGCCAGATAGATACAGCTAGTTTTGGACAAAATTGATTTTTATTCATGAATTGTATTTCTTGTTGTGAAATAAATTTCTAATTTAGTTTTTCAAGTTTTGAAAATTTAATTGTAATTCAGTGTTTTAAATCGCTGGTGATCATGTTGGCTAAAAATAGATTTAACTAAAACTTTATTTCCCTTTTTTTTTCTATCAAATAAATCGTTGTATCATATTTTATCTTGTTTCCAGAGAAACCAAAATGCATTGTGATGGATTTAATCTCATAATAGGATTTTAATTTACTACGTTTTTTATTGATATAATAATTGGAAAAAACAATACAAGAATCGTGTTTTTAGAATGATTCCTTAGGGTGGGATCCTGATGGCTGAGCAGTCCATGGTCAAATGACTTGCCCTTACTTTGGCTGATGAGGTCGGATCCGATCAATTCGTTGGTCACGTCATGCCAACCGTATTATTCAATCTGGTTCTTCTAAAAGTCAAAACCCTAGTTCCCCTTTGTATTTTTTCTCCCAAATAGATACTAGAAGGTGGTGGCTGAGGGTCGATCGTGTTAGGAACAAAGAAGATAACTACTGCCGAAGAGTAATGTTTTCTAAGAGTAATGTTTTCTAAGAGTAATGTTTTCTAAGAGTAATGTTTTCTAAGAGCAATGAAGGGTTGATATATCGTAAGTCAAACCAAACGATTCTAAGAGTAATGTTTTCTAAGAGTAATGTTTTCTAAGAGTAATGTTTTCTAAGAGCAATGAAGGGTTGATATATCGTAAGTCAAACCAAACGATTCTAAGAGTAATGTTTTCTAAGAGTAATGTTTTCTAAGAGCAATGAAGGGTTGATATATCGTAAGTCAAACCAAACGATTCTAAGAGTAATGTTTTCTAAGAGTAATGTTTTCTAAGAGCAATGAAGGGTTGATATATCGTAAGTCAAACCAAACGATTCTAAGAGTAATGTTTTCTAAGAGTAATGTTTTCTAAGAGCAATGAAGGGTTGATATATCGTAAGTCAAACCAAACGATTCTAAGAGTAATGTTTTCTAAGAGTAATGTTTTCTAAGAGCAATGAAGGGTTGATATATCGTAAGTCAAACCAAACGATTCTAAGACTAATGGTATCTATAAGTAATGTTTTCTATGAGTAATGTTTTCTAAGAATATAAAATTATTATTTTACCTATAGGATTCCATTTGACAACTTTATTCAGCATTAAATAACCCATAGATCGTTGATATGCTGTAAAACAACCAAACCAAACTAAGACAACACTAGTCTTTATAATTACAAAGAGTAATGCTTTACTCTTGATTGAAACTGTTATTTCCTTTACTAGAGAGCTCAACCCAAAAGTGGGAGCAAATCTCTATCTAAAGCGAACATTTTTTTGTCTATCTGTTTTTGATGATTTCTCCAGCCAATGTAGGCCTAAAGTCTATACAAATTATAAATCCCTGTAACTTGAGGATTGTTTATATAGCAAACAAAACATTGGGACGAACAGGCTTCCTCTCATGGTATTCATTGATTTTAAATCTAAACAAACAAACAAAATAAAATGTTCATATTTTTTCTGTTCTTCTTTGTGTGTCCCTGAAGCTTGTGGTCATACAACAGTTTCTCACTTATTGTACACGGTCCTTTGGATTATTGTTGTACTCTGCAAGATCTTTCAAGCTGCACCGGTTCAGCAGTAGAGGGCAGACAAGGCAGTGCTGCATCGTATGGTCCTCCTCTCTGTATCGCATCTATTGTCTTGGGGAATGTTTTCATGTGTGTATCCTTAAATTGCAAATGGCTGCCACAATGTTCTATATATAGTTATCTGCCAGGGGCAGATAACTCTGTCCTGCCTGACACAAAGGCAGATCACTCTACTTTACTTATCCATGCCCCTTCTCTCCCCTGACCACAGGGTGGAGGGACGTGGTCATTTCTTGATTTATACACCAGAGAACTCATGCATTTTTCCACGCATTTGTGGGGATAAACTTCTTGGCGCTCGTACCCTTCGGCATGAGGGTAGTGTTAATGGTAGTGGCTCAACAGGGCGTGTGTACCCTGTTTTTCTTCCCACTACCTCTGTGGTGTCGTTCACCTCTATCTGTTCTTCTTCAGGTTCATTGTGTGACGTGACATTGACGTCCATAGCCTTATCAGGGGCTTGTTGTCGCAGGAGTTTGGAATTTATTGAAGGATCTGAGGTTTTCGGTGGGGAGCAATATGGACTATCAACAACTGGAGGAAGTGACGGTTCTGTAGCGTTACTTGATTGCTCCCATACACTTGCACCTGGTACTGTTGGTTGCCACCTGTTTCCATGACTCTCCCCGTCCTTCTCCATTGACGAGGGTTGGGACCATTTTGGTGCTTAATCTGGACGAAATTTCCGACGTTTAGTTCTCAAAGTGGACGGCAATGCTGGTTGTAGAACTGTTCGTTCTGCATGTGTTTTTTGGCCATCGCAACTTCTCTTAGTTCACCTATCTCTTTTCACTCCTTCCGTGTTTGGTAATTATTCCGTAGGACTGAGAGGTAATCCTTAATAACCCGACCATACAGCATTATAGCTGGGGACCTGTCAAGGTCCTGAATTGGGGTGTTGCGATGGGTCAGCAGTGCCTAGGCAGCACAATCACGGCATAAGCCTCCACAGTTATCTGTATTGTCAACGAGTATACGCTTAGTTGTCTTTATCGTTACCTCTTTGCACCAATTGCTTTGAGGGTAGTAGCTGATGACATTCGTTTCCGTATCCCCAAATTCTTCAGAAAGGAGTCGTACTCCTGGGACTCAAATGGTGGTCCTCCATCCGATGAGATTTGCAAAACCATGTTCTCATCGTGTCACACACGATTTTGGCCTTCCCCGATGGCATTAGGGCCACCTTCATCCATCCAGTATACCGATCAGCGTATACCAGGTACTGTTTGCCCTCTATGTCGACAAAATCTACTACAACTTGTTAAAATGGTTACATCATGAGTTCCTTCGGCTGAAATTGCTCAATCGTGTTGCAAGTGTTGCATTGGAATCTGGTCTGCCTGACGCTAGCACCCAGCCTTGGCCAGAACAACCGTTGTCTTGCATTTGCCAGCATGCTGTTTATGCCTTGATGTGCAGAATGAAGTGACTCGAGTACCTTTGTTCGAAGTTGTTGAGGTATCAAAATTTTGTCGCCTTTGATTATCACTCCTTCCAGGCAGTATAATCCCTCATGCATGGGCCAGAAAACCCAAGCTATGGATGGGAGCTTGTTGCATGACTCAGAGGAACTTTTTTGCACCAGGTCTGCTAAGGTCAGGTATTCTTCATCTGTGGCCATGGCAGCCACAATCCGTTCCCATGTTATCGCCTTCAGCTTAGGGTTGCTGTCATACATTGACGTGAAGGCCACTTTGACCCTGGTGTATATTGTTTGGGATAGGCTTTTTGACATACCTACTGGGTATTAGGAAGCACAATCAGGTGCTGCATTGTTTTTTTCTGGGGCAGTGTCTAATCCGGAATATGTAAATCAGGCTTCGTTCTTTGAAGTTTAAGAGACGAGAGTTTTTAATGTTTTCTAGAGCCTGATTAGAAAATATTTTTGTCAGTGGTTGGTGGTCCACTGTTGCCAGCAAATCTGGGCATCCGAGTACGAACATACGGCAGGACTCTAACCCGTAGATAAGGGCCAAGTCTTTTCCTTCCAGTAGTGTGTAACGCGATTCTACATCATTGGTAAATTGGGATCCAGTCAGAATAAGCTTCCAGTGACCCTCCCCGCAACTCACGCCTGCTTCACCAGGGCATTTGCAATTCTTCTGAAACAAGAAGTATGCAATCCCTGTTTTACTATAATCTGTTGCCATGCCCGTAGTTCTTTTGATTTCAAATGTTTTAACCCCATTCTCAATTTTCTTTACAATCACCCTCTTTGTCTCTTGAAATAGGCGTTCTAGTGTCTCATCCCAATAGAACTTTCGGTTCTTCGTCCGTAATAGTTCTCAGAATAGGCCATCACTTCAGTTTGTGAAAGAGCATATGACACCTGATTCACGAGTCTAAACCAGGACGTGATGCTGGTGATATTTCGTCATCTTTTTTGTTGGTTTAACACCGTCAGCAGTGATAAGAAACCCAGCAAATTCCACCTCCGTATCAGCGAAATGGAACTTGTCAGGGTTAAAGACAATACCCTCATCCACACATTGGCTGATGTAGTTGACTGTGTGCCTGAACGAGGACTCTATCAGAACGTTCCATAGGAGGTTGTCATCTATAGACTGAGTTTTCTGTGTCATATCTACTGTAATGTCATCAAACCGACGAGTATATCCGTCTTCTGATCCGTTGAATCCTTGGGGGGCCCGACAATACCTGTATCTGCCTCACTCGTCCTGTGCCGCTGGAGAAAGTCGTAGGCTGTGGTATCCATTCCACGCGTCAAGGACTGTTTTTCTGGTGTGGGCAGGTATCCAAGAGACCTGGTTAGATGGGGGCGGGGTGTGGTGCATTTCCCTCATGGTGGCGTCATTCAATTTTTGTATGTCCATTATGTCTGGTTGCAAATGACTCCAAAGTATACGGTTTCAAATTGGGAGCTTTCGAAGTTGATCCTGTTCGTAGCCCATGTATAGTATCTATTATCTCTATGAATGTTTTCACGTGTGTATCCTAAGATTGCAAATGGCTGCCGCCATGTTTTATATATAGTTATCTGCCAGGAGTAGATAACTCTGTCCTGCCTGACACAAAGGCAGATCAC
>OY744537.1:10733537-10963537 GCA_963556195.1 Sepiola atlantica | reverse complement strand
GGAAGTGAAAACTGGCCAGTGAGAGTTGAGGACATGCGTTGCATGGTGAGAAATGATATGTGAATGATACGATGGATGTGTAATGTGACTCTTAAAGACAGGCTTAGTTCTGATGACCTCAGAGGAAGATTAAATCTGGACAGTATAGGGAGATATGTGCAAAAGAGTAGACTTCGATATTATGGCTACATTGAAAGAATGGATAAGAGTTGTTGGGTTAGTAGATGTAAAACAGTTGAGGTAGCAAGTTCAGTTCACAGGGAAAGGCCAAGGAAAACATGGAAGGAAGTGATAAAAATGGGCCTGACGGAAAGAGGGATAAATAAAGACCTGGCCAGAAATAGGTTACATTGGAAGTCAATTTCTTAAAACCATCCAACGCATGTCAGCATGTAAAACGGACGTTAAACTGAATATGATGATGATGATGATGATGATGATGATGATGATGATGATGATGATGATGATCTCTCTTCTCTTAGCTAAATATTTCTCCCATTGCAGGCCTGTCGTATGCATGCATTGAAACTATGCACTCCACTAAAGATGCAGCATTACACATGTTTACATCCCTCACCATCCCTATCATGGAAATGCTACCTCTTGCAGCATTTCACTCAGTTCTGCTGAAAAAGTCATCAAACAACAAAATCATTTGCCGGAAATAGAGCATGATGGCATGAGCAAATACACCCATCTCAGATGCGATTGCATCGTGAAGGTCGTTTATGAAGATCATAAATAATATAGGTCCAAGTATAGACCTCTGGGAGACACCCGCATTCGTGTGCTGTTGTTTGGATGTATGGCCAGAAAAAACGTCCTGGATCTTTCTTTTAGAGCTAAGAAAGTTCTGATTATATTAAATATTCTTTCAGTAATACCATACGAGTTTATTTTTCTGAGAAGACTTTCAGGCTAGACCTTGTCAAAGGCCTTGAAGGTATCTAGCACTACTACCCTAGCTTCACCTAACTTATCCAGTGTGCAGTATATGCATTTAGAGTTGATTGTTAGGATATCAGCAGTAGAACCAGATCACCTAAATCCATACTGTTGGTCAGAAAGAAGTTTAGCATTTGCGAGGTGGAGAACTATCGCTAAATTGATTAATGATTCAAAGATTTCAGTACCATATAGAGGAAAGGTAAGGAGACCTCTGGAAATATTTTTGGTCCAAAACAAAGAAAATCAATGTCTAACCACCCAAGAATTATGACTGGGGCGCCATCGGTTTATGGGTGAGCGTTCATTTCTGACGCAACCGTAGGGAGGCTATTTTGGCTAGTCACCAAATATATTGGTCAACTGGAAATCAAGCCAAAACATTTATCCTCATGATGTTCGTCCATCGCTTGCGAAGATGACCGTGATCATGTAGTTGTTTTGTGACTCGTCAGTCCAATCTGAGCTCTGAAGTATCTTCCGTATGTAGAGCACCTGTGGGATGATTCTGTCGCAGAGGTGCTGACTGCTCTTTCTTTTCGAATAGCATGTTTCCTCTTGCGATCCCCAATGTTGAAAGGTCTTGAAGGTATCTAGCACTACTAAATCAGAAAGTGTTTGGAAAGTGTTAGAAAGTGTTTGGAAAGTGTTAGAGAGAACCGACTTTATGAGAAGCAATGGACCCGATATATGAAATCTAAGAAAGATTTGATGAGAAAGAAATGTTACATTACTCGTTTATAATACATTTCATGTCGGGAATTTCTGTTGTCGTAGAACTGTTCCCCGTTGATCCAGAACGAACGGCATCGCTTGCCAACGGGACGATATGTTATTTCTTGATCCGGCGACGTCGAGTGGTCTTGCTATTCGGTCCCGATTTTCAATCTCCCCCTTTTCGGCCGACACAGCAGTAGACGCAATTCGGGAATGATATTTCCCTTTCTTTTTCTGTCTCTTCTCTGTTGTCTGCAACCCAGCTGCCATTGTTAGTCGCTCCGTCGCCGCCACCATTCTCTGCAGACGCTTTGTCTTGTTGTTACATTTTCGGGAAAACTGTGACGTCACAAAACCTCGTGATCGACGCACAGGTGTGACCTAACCCCCCCCCCCCGACCCCGAGGTCTCGTCAACTGTCCCTGAAAATCGTGAGAACGCATCGCACCAACTTGCACGAGGTGACTCCGCTACAAATCGCGCAAGTCAAACCCGATCTCCAACAGACACGTCCATCCCCATTGGGACATTATCTAACATTCCTCCTCTCCCTATACAAAAAAAAAACAATCCTAAGATTTTGAATTTTACACACCCCTCTGCAGGGTCTGGTTAGAACCAGGGGTCAGTACGGCTGGACCTCCAACGTCCAACCCCTTCAACCGGCCGCTCCATTCGGCCCATGACGTAATCTCCGGGATGTAAGGAAATTTCTCTTACGATCAATATTGGCTCTCGTAGCCACCCCCGTCATAAACATTATCGGGCACCATCGCCCCATCACCTGATCAGTTCACCATTGAACCCACAACGGTCTGACCTCTGACCCCGGGGCACTCACACCAACACATAGGCATACACTCACCGTACACTCCATAGCATCGATTTACAACCGATGGTCATTTTCTTACTGGCGGACATTTCCACGAATTACGGGGAACAACAGAAACTCCTATTTCAAAACATATAACCTAATGGTCAGCACACGATTTTAATTTTAGTTGCCGTTCTATCCTTAAGCACTATATCTGCACTCGGTTCAAGACCCTCTGTGAAAACGGTGTGTCTTTTGGAGTGGTATCTCTGACACTCACATCATGCCTCAATCCGATCACATTTCTAAAATACAGCACCTTGTCGACCCATCTATGGTCATAGCTGCCCTCGACACACGCACGAAGTGCCCCCTCACCCCAAACCCCAAACCCCGTTGATGCGGACTCGCTTGCATCGCCTTGCTAACTGTACCCTTCCCGTGATTCTAACTATGTCGTGGGGGTGGAGAGGCGTCTCTGCGCACGGTCGGTCACATCCAAAACCCAGAACGGAACCGTTCCTAAATTTAGAATTATCTCCATTCATGCTTGATTGACCAATGCAAAATGCGGCAAACCCTTTTTTCGCGCGTGTGCACCAAAACAACTCTTTGTCTGCATCATCGCAAGCTCACCGGCTACCTCAACGGGTCACGCATAGTGAACACAACTCAATCCCAGCCCTCAGCTGGAAGAGACACGGCCCCTTAGAGGCCGTAAACACCGGACCTCCGCAAAAAAAAATCATCGCCTCACAAAGGTCAATCCTCTCATTCTAACTCCCTTTAATTGGCTGACCTCAACTTAATTTTTAAGTAGTTACTGTTTTTTTTTGTTTTTATATACTAAAATTTTAACGGACGCAAAACCAAAAACTTTTTTTTTTCTGGTTACGTAAGAAAAAAACACTGGGAAAAACATAACGTGCCTCTCTCTCAATGGATATACATAACAATCTTTCCTTTCTTTTTTAACAACAACAAAGAAAAAAAAAACGAACATCCTCAATTATCGACAAAAACAAAACAAACAAACAAAAAATATCTCCCTTCCTCCCCCTACAAGAACAAATATGTATCAATAAATTACAGAACAAGAAAGTCAATAAAAAGTGTTCTTCCAAAGTTTCAACGTCTCTTTTTTTCTATAAAAAAGTTTACGTTTTGCGTGTGTGTGTGTGTGTGTATATTGTAAGTTCTCTGCTTTTTTTTGTTTTTTTTCTGCTAATAACATTGAAGTCTTATAAATAAAGACGAAACGTTGATGTACACATAAAAAACATCCAGTTTTTGGTTTTCCTTTTTCATTTTACCATCACGTCGGATTACCTTCATCCTTCTCTTCCCATATATATATATATGTATATACATTTCCTTTTTTTTTCAAACAATTATTTGTTTTTGCATGTGTGTGTATGCCTTAGTTCATTGTTCTTTTTTTGTTGTTGTTTCTCATTAAAAAGTTTGCTCTGAATCAATCAACATAAACGAAGCTCTACTTACAGATTCCCTGGACTCCTTGTTGTGTTTGAAGTTTTTCTCGTGGCAACCCCGGTTCGCATCTTTCCTCCCCATGACGGGGAGGCTGGCCAAATTTGCACCAAATCGCCAATGTTACATTACTAGTTTAAAATACATGTTTATAACACATAATGTCAGAATCTCTGTTGTCGTAGAACTCTCGTCTGTTGATCCAGAACGAATGGCATCGCTTGCCAACAGGGCGATATGTCGTTTCTCAATCTGTCGACGTTGAGTGGTCTTGCTATTTGTTCCCGATTTTCAATCTCCCCCTTTTCGGCCGACACAGCAGTAGACGCAATTCGGGAATGATATTTCCCTGTCTTTTTCTGTCTCTTCTCTGTTGTCTGCAACCCAACTGCCATTGTTAGTCGCTCCTTCGCCGCCACCATTCTCTGCAGACGCTTTATCTTGTTGTTAAATTTTCGGGCCGGCGGTTTCTTTCTGTAACTGAAAACAAATCTCCTCGTACACGATAAAAGATAACAAGGCTTCTCCTTTTTAATTTAGAGCCATTTATTTACTATACTGCTTGCCGATACTGGGCAAGTTCGTTGTAGCAGAGAGAGAGGCTTACACTAGTTAATTTTCTAAATTAATCACTTAATGACTTGTAAGGGAAGGAAGAGGGGGACATCGTTTGGCTCTCATTTTTTGGGGGATCCGAAATCCCCTAGCGTGTAATCGCTACATGGCTAAAACGTGTTGACTCTTCGGCTTCCAAGTCCAAACTCTTAATTTCAACTCAGTTTTCCCACCGGGAAAACTGTGACGTCACGAAACCTTGTGATCGATGCACAGCTGTGACCTAACCCCCCGACCCCGAGGTTTCGTCAACTGTCCCCGCAACTTGCACGAGGTGACTTCGCTACAAATTGCGCAAGTCAAACCCGATCTCCAACAGACGCGTCCATCCCCATAGGGCCATTATCTAACAGAAAGACCAGGAAGTTTTAGAGTCGATTTCTCCTTAAGAGCTGAACGATCCATGAGAATCTCAGGAAGAAAAGGGGCACACCTATGATTGAAAGACACGAGCTGAGTCTTAACAAGATTAAGCGAAACAAGTCATTCCGTACTCTAATCCACAACTGAACCCAAGTCAACTTCTAGATTAGCTGCATATTTCAACTGAACCGAGGGAGATCGTCGAGAAGCAACACCAGAATAGAGAGTGGTATCATCAGCATAGATGTTAATTTTCTGAATAATATTCTCTGGAAGATCATTAATATGGAGAAGAAACAGTGTTAGGCCGAGAATAGAGCCCTGAGGAACACCAGCATTTATAGGAAAAGAGAATGAAGAGACACCATCCAAAGTTACCTGCAAACTTCGATTTTTTTTCGTATCTGCCTCTGAAGAGCTGAGATGTATGGGTGGCATTTAACAACTAAAAAAAAAAAAGCTAAGTGTTTAAATTATTTTTACTCTGAATTTATTTTTTAATTAATCCATGTATTAACATGCTATGAAAATCTAGCTTAAATAATCTTTCTTTCCAGAATACTTGGCTGTTCAAAACTTTGTATGTTTTTTCTTTTCTTGCCTACAATCTGCAGGGGTCACTTGAGTTCAAGTTTGAAAAGGGGTGGGTGGGGGTAGTTCACTAGCGAATGTAGGTAGGGGATGAATATCGTCCAAGCTAAGCATGCTAGTCTTGTAAAAGACACATTTCGTATCTGCCTCTGAAGAGCTGAGATGTATGGGTGGCATTTAACAACTAAAAAAAAAAAAAGCTAAGTGTTTAAATTATTTTTACTCTGAATTTATTTTTTAATTAATCCATGTATTAACATGCTATGAAAATCTAGCTTAAATAATCTTTCTTTCCAGAATACTTGGCTGTTCAAAACTTTGTATGTTTTTTCTTTTCTTGCCTACAATCTGCAGGGGTCACTTGAGTTCAAGTTTGAAAAGGGGTGGGTGGGGGTAGTTCACTAGCGAATGTAGGTAGGGGATGAATATCGTCCAAGCTAAGCATGCTAGTCTTGTAAAAGACACATTTCATATCTGCCTTAGCAGTGAAGAAACCGAAACCTCGTTCGGGGTTGAAAGAGAGGGGAGTGAGGGAAACCTATCTTCAACTTACTGTTCCCTTCTTAGTATGCAATTGAACTTATTCTATCTACATGTGTACATATATATATATATATATATATATATATATATATATGTAATATATATATAATGTATATTATGTGGAATTTTTTTTTTTTTTTTTTTTTTTTTTTTTTTTTCCACCCCTCTCGGAGTGTTGGACCCGTAAGACCTCGTAAGGCTATCCATCTAAGAGAAGGAAATCTCTGACAAAAAAACCTTCTTCCAGTTACTCACGCCGTGGCAGAAAACTGTTGGGGGAGGATGGCTTCCTTAGTCCTGATCGACAACCTTCCTAGAGTTGGAATCTCGAACAAAGTATCCGGTTTGCAAACCTACAATTGCTTAAGGAGTAGATAGGTTCTACCTATCGCCGGCCCTTGCACTCCTTCTTTGTTTATTAGTCAGGCGCAGAGGTAACAGCGCTGGGACGCCTCTAAACACTCAGTGCCTAGCCTTGTTTCCTTACTAGGACAATGAACGCCGTTCTCTTTCTCTCTATTTGGGCAACTCGGGGAAAGTTTTTTCGTTAGTAAGTCTTACATGACCAGTCTGGGTCTCTCTTGTTCCGACAGGTTGAGGGTACAGGTTAGACAGCTTGTCTGGCTGCTGTTTCCGACTGACAGGGCAGGAGCCCAAACTCTTGGGTAGCGCCAAGAACGGCTGCTCCATCATCAGTTGCATAATACCGTGGGTAGTTGTATGTGCCATGTCGCGCATGGAAAGGGACCCTGCAATTATCTACGGTGGGCTTTCCCGAGGCCACAACCCCCATGGACCAGGTCGTGACTAATGGACTGGTTGTGTGAGCTTATTGGCACCAAGCAAGTACCCACCTTGGCCAATCCACTCTATAATCAAATCAAACATGCCATTACAAAGAAATAAAATCAAACCTAAACCAGACACCCAAACAACACTTTCGCCTCCGCCCTTGAGGCTCGCATTCTCAAATATCCGGGGACTTAGAACCAACATCAACGACGTAGAAACCTTTCTCCTGACAAACTCCCCGGATATCCTAGCTCTTAGTGAAACTAACCTCCAATCCTCAATCTCTTCTCACCACTTTGACAAGACTGACTACCTCCCACTCTACCGTAAAGACTCTGACAAACACATGCACGGGCTAGGAGTTTATGTTCGGAACACCCTCCCGCTGACTAGAGAACATAGGTTAGAATCAGATGACTACGACTACATGTGCTTTAGATTGACTTTTCATCACAACGTTAGTTACTTATATTTCCTATATCGCTCCCCGTCGTCCCAGGACTGTACTCTGCTAAACTCTGTCTCTGAAAGCATAGATAGAGCACTCTTAATAGACTCGAATGCCCAGATACATGTATTTGGGGATTTTAATGCCCACCACCGCGACTGGTTGGGATTCTCCAGCCTTACTGATGCAGCCGGCAACTCTACGTATAATTTCTCCTTAGCTCACTCCCTCTCTCAGACTGTTGATTTTCCGACCCGCATCCCCGATCGTGTGGATCAACAAGCCTCACTTCTAGACCTCTTCTTGACCTCAATACCCGAGGCTTGTGTGACGAAAGCTCATAGCCCACTCGGGAATGCTGATCACATTGTGCTAATGATACATATCACACTAAAAAGTCGTCCAAAAGCTGATGAACCGTTGCTCAAAACAACAAGATACTACGAGCAAGCTGATTTTGAGTCAATCAGAGACCATATCAGTGACGCCCCATGGCGGGAAACCTTCTTACTCCCTGCCAACCAGTGTGCAAACGAATTAACTGAATGGGTCAAAGCAGGCATTGAAGCCTATGTCCCCATGCGAAAATTCTTTAGCAAGCCCCACTCTCCTCAATGGTTCACTTCGGAATGTGCAGCTGCCATTTCTGAGAGGCAACAAGCATTCCGTAAATTCGGCCGCAATAAGTCAGCTACTAATAGGCATAAATTTATAGAGTCAAGAAACAATTGCAAGGCTGTGATAGGCGAAGCGAAGAGAAGGTATAATGAGTTAACAAAAAAACGCATCCAGTCACAGAAACTAGGTACTCGCGATTTCTGGAAAATCTACAATAGTGTAGTGAATAATGGTCAATCTACGATTCCCCCACTTTCAAACCACAATGATGTCGTTTGCACGGCCACTGATAAGGCTGAACTACTCGCACAGCGTTTCGCTTCTAACTCTACTTTAGACTCGGGTAACCACCCTCTCCCTGAATTACCATTGCGGACTGAAGCCACACTTGATAACCTGGTCATCACCCCATCCCAGGTCAGAGACATTATAAAAAGCCTTGACACCTCTAAAGCTTGTGGGCCTGATCTTATACCTGTAATAGCAATAAAGAAATGCTCTGCTGAACTGGCCCCTGTTCTCTCCAAACTCTACAACAAATGCCTAGCTGAATCTTGCTTCCCCGATAGCTGGAAAATTGCCTCTGTGGTACCAGTCTACAAGAATACTGGGAATAGAACCGACCCTCAGAACTACCGCCCAATCAGTCTACTGCCGATCTTTGCCAAAATCTTTGAGTCCTTAATCAATCTAGCGATAGTACGTCACTTAGTTAATGCTAAACTTCTATCCGACCGCCAGTATGGGTTTAGACAAGCACGATCTACTGCAGACATCCTAACGGTCATCTCTGAACGCATGTATCATACTCTCGACAAGGCAGGTGAAGCTAGGGCAGTAGCGCTTGATATATCCAAGGCCTTTGACAAGGTATGGCATAAAGGGCTTCTCCTGAAAATACGCTCATACGGTATTACTGGGCAACTACTTAATATAATTAGATCCTTCCTAAACAAAAGAAAAATCCAGGTTGTCCTCGATGGCCGTTCATCTAAACAACATGACATAAATGCTGGTGTGCCCCAGGGATCTATTCTTGGACCTTTGTTGTTCCTGATCTATATAAACGATCTCCCTGATGACATAGTGTCTGAGATCGGTTTATTTGCTGACGACACCACGCTTTACTCTCGCCATGTTGGCAAAACGGACGCGATCATATCTGAGGCAATGGCTGCATCCTTAGAAAATGACCTCCAGGCTGTAGTGGATTGGGGCCATAAATGGTTGGTGACTTTTAATGCCGCAAAGACAAAGCTCCTTTCCTTCAACAACTACAAGAAGCCTCTCCAACCACCGATTGCCATGGCAAATAACACCCTACCTGAGAGTTCATCATTCAAACTCCTTGGCCTAACCTTCACAGGTAACATGAATTGGAACACATACATTGAAGACATTGCCAAGGCTGCCGCAAAGAAGGTTGGCTCCCTCTACCGTGCTAGTGGACTCCTTACACCTGACATTATCCTGTATCTCTACAAAGCCACCATTCGCCCATGCATGGAGTATTGTTGCCACATCTGGGCTGGTGCATCATCTACTAGTCTCTCCCTCCTTGACAAAGTCCAAAAAAGAGTAGTCAACCTAATAGGTCCCTCACTGTCAGCTAAGCTCCAGCCCCTGTCCCATCGCCGCAATGTAGCATCCTTGTGTTTGTTTTACAAATACTTCAATGGATTATGCTCCGATGAGTGTGCTGCTCTGGTACCCCCTCGACGTAAATTCAATAGACTAACTCGACATTCTACTAAATCTCACTCATTCACTGTGGAGGTCCCCAGATGCCGGAGAGCATTCTACTCAAATAGCTTCTTTCCTCGTGCTGCTGGCCTCTGGAACTCCCTCCCTGCCCCCTGTTTCCCCGACAGTACTGACATGCAGAAATTTAAAACTAATGTAAACAGACACCTCGCTGCTCAGATCCCAATTTAAGCTGAACCACCAATCCTTCCCCCCCTTTTTCCTTTTTTCTCAGTAGCCCCTTACGTTTACAGTGGCGTCCTGCCTTGTTTGGGGTGAACCATGTAAAAAAAAAAAAAAAAAAAAAAAAAAAAAGACCTAATAATGTCAAGAACCTCACCACTAATACCATAACCCTGAAGTTTTTGTAGAAGACCAGAATACCAGACTCTGTCGAACGCCTTAGAAATGTCAAGCGCAATGGCTCTACCTTCTTCTGAATTATTCATAAACCGACAGATCCATTCAGTTGCAACAGTTAAAAGATTATCAGTTAAACGAAAACCACGAAAGCCATACTGAACATCACTAAAGAGGCCAAGACTGTCTAGGAAATGAACAAGCTTTCTGTTGATCAACCTTTCAAAAACTTTGCTAATAACGGAGAGGAGACTAACAGGACGATACTTAGTTGGGTCAGACCGATCACCAGTATTTTTAAAGATAGGGACAACAGAGGACTCCTTCCAAACAAGAAGGGAAACAGGACTGAGACAAACAGAGATTGAGCAATTTCGAGAAGATAGAAGAAAGTTTAGGAGCACATACCTTATTAATACTACAACCAATCCCACGGTTCTTGCTAAAACTATTACTAAATATTTACAAATACACGTTCTTCACTTGATAACCACTCTTGAAGATGGATCCGAATGGATTTGGAAGTACTAGGCTCAAAACAAGTATGGAAAATATATCAGCCAGTTCCAGCTCGAAACCCCAAAACTAATAAGGAACTTAGAAAGGATCAAAAGAAAAATTTGCAGACACAAGTTGTCCGTAATATTTAATGAAATATATATGAGAGAGAGAGTGAGAAATTTGAATTGATGCTCGACATTAAAACAAATGACAGCAGACGTCAAACAGCAAAGACGTTGCTGAAGATAATTAAGAAGATATTAAAAAAATTAAAAAATAAAATTAAAAACGTATAAATCCTTATAGAAAACAGAAAAGAAAAGAAAGAAAACGTCTCATGAAAATAAAGTGAAAGGTTTGCATTTTCCAGAGCAGAGAGGGTCGGAATTTGGCACTCTTGTGCCTATTATAATTGAATAAATATTCCTAAATAGGGTATTATCTTTGATTATAGTTAACTTTATTATAATCATTAAAAAGATGTCCACGATTTACGTTATCATCATAATATTATTACTCCTTATTTTATCATTATTACTATTGTTAAATGTTGTAAATGTACAGGTCATCATTGGTCTTGTCTCTCACTCGGATGTTAACAGACATACTAAACTGCCAAAACTCTGGATCTTGGCCTTGGCTAAGATCAAAGTGTAGTATCTGTTCCGATGGATACTACACGCCATGGACTGGTATTGTCTTGGCCTTCGGGCTTGATTTACGCCGGTCTATGGGATTGTTCTGTGCAGTTCTAGGAGGTCCACCCTCCCAGGCTTTGCCTCCCATCTTTGGGGAGGAGTAAGTTAATCGCTTACTGCTTGAGGCGCCCCTACCGGGGAATGCCGACGGGGCTGCCCAGGCAATTTTTAATGGTCAGAGTGCTCACCTCTCGGGCGCTGGCTTTTCAACCCCCACTTTCCGACCCGACCCTGGGTCACATCTTACTTGTGGGAGTAAGATAAAACTGGCCTTGTGCCTAACTCCTGGAGAGGAGTAAATAATACTAACTATTTTAGATACTTGAGTTTTAAATTATCACAGTTCTTTAAAGTTTTAACCTTAAATCTTAATTACACTTTTTAATATTGAGTCCTAATCTGATTAATTTTTATAAATATTAACTTTCCCATCTATTTAACTTTTAATAAATTGTTCAATTTTCTTTCTTTTTTCTTTCTTTATAACTTCTAATCTATTAGGACTGGTTTTAAATTAGCCTTCTTACTAAAGCTATAATAACCAATTACTCTACCACTGATAATAAGCAATCTGAATCATTAATAACCTATTCACACTCTATGTTTATATGTATGCAGCGTTCGCTAAGGAGAATGCATTTCCCTTCTAAATATTTTTATTTTATATATATATATAAGATATGTTTTGTCCTCTTTCTTATAGTGACTTTCTCATTGCTTACAATGTTACATACGTTTTTCTCCACTGTACATCCCTAAATATTGTTGTTTACCCGGTCTGTATTCATTCGACTTGGTGATGCAGTCTCAAACAGCCTTTGCTTTCATCAAATTGACTTTCGGCATAGAAGAAAATTTGGGGGCAATCTGCCCAGTTGTGGAGTCAGATTCGTTCTCGGCTTCGTTCTTTTCTTCTTCTTGATCTTTTTCTTCTTTTTTATAGCTCACATACGCTGCTGGTGACTGGTTCCTCAACCGGCGACAGCTCACTTTTCGACTGACAGGAACTAACTGATCGATTCACCAACTCCTTTTTCATATCTATTCTTTGTTGAGAAGCGTGAGAGGGGAGGTCGGTGTGTTGAAAGGTTTCGGGTTATCAGGCACCGATACTTTGCACTGATTTAGGGGAAAGGCATTCGTGAATGTTAAGAGATGACACGAGATGTTTGGTTGACAGGAAACGACATTTGACTTCCCTTCGGCTAAGGGTTTAGGATGAGCGAGGGGTGTCGCTAACCGGAAATAAGAGTTAAAGAGCGACGATACTTTTCCTTTGATGTGAGGTCAAGACGTTCGTAAATGTTTTAAGAGATGACAGTCGACCGGATGTATCGTCTGATTTTCTCTAGGCTAAGTTCAGGGCAGGGACGGGGTGTCGCTAATATGACACAAGACTCGCTTCTCTTGGGTGCAAGGTTAGGGGGTGGGTAAGACGGTGTCGGTCCAACAGGATATAACATTTCCTTTATGACTTGTTTGGGTTAAAAGGAAAAATAGAAAAGACCCAGGATAAGATAGATTTGGCTCGCTTTGGTTTAATATTTATGAAATACATTTTATTTCTCTGATAATTTTAATTCAGCCACCCTTTATTTGTAACAATATATATATATATATATATATATATATATATATATATATATATATATATATATATATATATATATATTCAAATAAATACACATTGTTATTTATTTTCAAGTGGAGGAATGTCCAAATATGGTTTTGTTTGATACAATCTTCTTCAGGATGGGGTTGATGTGGTAGCAATGATGATGATCATCAGCTGGTAGCATCTAGTGGCTGGTAGGATATAATGGTTAGGGTTGCTTTGCTGGATAGAACACACCTGGTCATTGTTACTTGCAAATAATCAATCAACTCAGATGACTATAATTAAGATATCTCATTTCTTTATTCACTTTTACATGGCCTGTTTTAGAGAATGAAAGACAGACAGACAGACAGACAGACAGACAGACAGACAGGCTATCAACTTTATAATGGCTAATGTTTTAAGAGTTACATCTTGGAAATTCCCCCCCCCCCCCGATTCCATTACTTCCGTTTCTGTCTTCCTATTTCCATAGATGTCAATTTTAACATTTGGCTCGTTTGACAGCCAACTTCCTATTTTCGACTTTTACAAGGCGATCGAATATATAACTATTATAAAATATGTTTATGTATTCTGCAACTTCTGCGGAATTGGGTAAATAGATGTTTTCCTAAGGTTAGCAACATATTCATACTATTTTATATATTATATTCATTAAAAAATTTGCAGAACTAAAGTAACATTTTGCCTTTCTAAGTTTAGTAGGAGAATTGGCCCATCATCATCATCATCATCATCATCATCATCATCATCATCATCATCATCATCATCATCATCATCATCATCATCATCATCAATTTGAGGCCAATTTATAACAATATTTCTATTTCAAAGGTGATTGAGATTCCAGTGTGAAGAATTGGAATACTTAATATTCTGATTTATCAAGATTAGCAACACGTGGGTAGAGAATTGAAATTACTTCTCTGAGCTAAGAATGACCGTGTGTTATATTGGCAATAACGTACGTGTTGGAAAGTACAAGACAGTTCAAAAAAACTGTAGAGGGACAAAGATATTTCGTTCATTAATAGTTTGCTTATGAAAGCACTACATTTTCTCAGCATAGAGGTTATCCTAAGCACGAATCGGTTATGATATTATAGTATAGTCATGTGGAGCGCTCATCCTCCTGGATAAACCATTGCAGAAGCATGGATGCCTTGAATCGCAGGAAGTTTGGCCGGTAAAAGAAAAACTTGGAAGCAAGTGATTAGACAATACTATACAGAGAGGAATTTGGAGACATTTGACCCACTCAATGGAAAAGTGAGCTTGTAAAATATTTAAAAAATCTGACCCCTAATAAGGGAAAAGTGACGTTAAATGAATATACATATATGTGTGTATTTTTTAAATTTATATCTAGAATTTTTTGTATATATTAAAATATAAATTTTATAACATAAAGTAATTATAATAGCCCAATAGTGTAAGGCCAGAGCTATGTTATATTCAAAAATTTTATTTAATTTAATACCATATCAATGTTATGAAGGACAGATTCACGTCATTTCATAAAACTTGTTTTTGGTTCAGCATACAATTGTTTCGGCTTACACCAAGATATTTGTAAAATGCTCCTGTGCATTTATTTCTTGGTGTGGCTATCTTCAGTGCTAATTATATAAAACAAAGCAAAAAAAAACAAAAAAAAACAATGAAAAACTAGGCAAGCAGAGCCTAAAATACAACCAATACTCATTATCAACATTATATATATTTTTTTTCACATGGAACTATGATCTCAGCATATCCTGGTGGTAACATATACGTATCTTATGCTTTTCGCTGTTTGTATTTCTAATCATTCATCATCAGCTTAAATATTGACCTAAATATTCCTGTATTAAAACATATATTTTCATTAACCGTCTTTTGTTGTTTCGCCCAATTATTTTCTTTTTTTCTTCAGGTTTTAGCCATCGATTTTTCCTTATTTTATATTTCCATTCTTACATTATACTTTTTTATATCCGTAATATATATATATATATATATATATATATATATATATATATATATATATATATATATAGAGAGAGAGAGAGAGAGAGAGAGAGAGAGAGAGAGAGAGAGAGAGATGACAAACTATAAAGACAGTAAATGAGACATGTATGGATAAAACAAATATACAAGGAAATACATTGTTCCCAATCAGAGTAAAATACACAAGGTTATTCCTAAGAAGCTAAAATATGTATGTGCTAAGCAGAAGTCATTTACATTTCCTCGTTGCGTTTATTCTGTTAGGTGAAACACCCTGAAAGTGATATTGACAGTAGCATCTCTGGCTCACAAATGAGGAATGATTCTGGTCTTAATTCTCGACCATGTCTTTATGATGAAATCTTGGGATCTTCTTTTTTATTAAGTTCCTTTTTACCAAGATGCATAACTTTAGCCCAGAAAATAATTTCCCTTGAAAGGGAGATAACTCTGTTCCTTAGATAACTCTTGTTCCTACAAAGGCATGAAGTTTCTGTAAGATACAACATTGGACTCTCTGGATCTAATTTATGATTTCAATTATAGCAAAACTTTGGGAACACCATATATACAATTGAAATATTTGGTTGGTTACAAAAGAAAGACAACTTTTTGTATTATTTGGATTATTCAGACTACTATCTCGGACGTTATTTTCACATCGTTTCGGCTGATGTAACTTTAGTGTTCAGTCAAGATTTGCCTCCCTTTGCATATCGGAAGTTAAGAAGACTACCGGGCATGCACATTGAGAGATACCAGAAATGAAGAACACCTGGGAAAAATTAATAAGTTTAACTCCAGGGCGAAATGAAAACACACGTATATCTCTTTGTTTTTGTTCTTTCTTTCGTTTTTGTTCTTTCTTTCGTTTTTGTTCTTTCTTTCTTTTTACTCTTTGTTTAGTTTTGCGAGCCCAGTCTACGACATTGCAGAAGCCTTCGAACTTCTTTAGATGCATCTTTTTGAAATTATAAATCTTTATGTCGAACATATGTGGCTCAACAGATGAAGGCGTTCAGTAACAATCAGTTCTTCTGAAGGTTGAAGGTTCAATCCTCACTACAGGCGATACTAACTAAGAATAAAATAAAAATTACTTACTTAGCACTTCTACCCGGTCAGCCTATGAATTGAATAAAGGGTTCAGTTCGAAATTCTCTGTAGATTACCAAGTTCGACATAAAGATTCCTGAGTTCAAACAGCTATACCTGTTGGATAATGGCTGTGAGGATGGACGCATCTGTGGAAGTCGGGTTTGACTTGTGCGATTTGTGGCAGTGTCACCTCGTGCAACTTGGTGGACGAGGTTCCCACGATTTGCGGCGACAATGACGAGACTGGAAGGTCAGAGGTCGGGTCACAGCTGCGTGTTGATCACGAGATTTTGTGACGTGAGTTTTCCGCTGTGAGAAAGTTAAATTGAGATTTAAAGAGTTCTTGCCTGGAAGCCAACGAAAGAACATCGCACGATAAAATGTAGCTGTTACAAGCTTAAGGAATTTGAATCCCAACATAAGAGCCACAGAATGAATCTCCTAATCTTCCTCCCTTGCAAGTGATTACGTGATTAACGTAGGAAATTTAATTAACGTAGCCTCTCTCTCTCGATTCTCCAACGAACTGCTCAATTGTTGGCTAATTAGCTAGTAAATAAAAATGGCTCGAATTTAAATAGCAAAAGACTTTGTTAAATCTAGTGAAGTAGAAAGATTGCTTTCAGTCACGGGAAGAAACCGCCGGCCGAAAATGTGCAGCGACACGTAGCGCAAAGAATGATGACGGCGACGGCAGCGATGATGGCGGTTGCAGACAACAGAGAATTGACAGAAAAAAGGAGGGGGAAGTATCATCCCATGACACACGGCGAGACGACAAAAAAGGAGAGAGAGAAGAGGAAAGGTAGTACGAGTAGTCAGTATAGCAGCGGCGACAGTGATTGAGAACTCAGATCGAGCAGAGACGACACATCACCCCATTTTGGATCAACAGCGAAGGTTCTTCTACAACGACCAAAGCGTTTACAGGTTATGCCATAAATGTGTAAATGTAACATACCCGAAGAAGGCTGGAGCTTACATCATCCGAAATGTTGTGAAAATAACATCCAAGATAAGAATAGTAGTCCGAATAATTCAAATAATACAAAATATCAAACCTCATCTAAAAAAAATCTGAGACATAGCTTTTTTATTTATTGCATTATCATCTGTTATAAGAGATAATACTATAAAACCTATCTCCTCTAAACTAATTATTAAACGTTTGTTTATGTCAAATAATTCTCTCACCTTTAAGACATTTAGTCAACGTAACATGTACAACATCTTTAAACTGTAAGAATACTTGTGGTTTCATTATTGTCAGTGGATAAGCTAGCAACATGGGTAAAAGTTTACGGTAAGGGCCCCCGATAAACCACCTGTGCGCATGCGCCAACAAACGGAAGCGCAACAGTAATTAATAAAACGATTTCTGAGAGAAAAGGGCACTAACAGAAATCCCCATTAATGGGAATATATTTGGAACGCTGACTGCATCTCATTTAGCCCACCGAATACAAAAAACGATATTTTATAAAAATGGGAATTTAAAATGTTTTATACTTTTAAAATTACACCTGTCAATTCAATTGTTTTGAATAGAATTTGTTTAAACAAATATCTAAAAATTTATTAGGAGTAAAAATTAAATTTTATTTTATTTTTTTTTTTCAAAGCGTTTGTCTATTTTGGATTGCAATGTTTATTTTCAAGGTCAGCTGAACTTGTTTCTATGCTTTTTTCTTTCTTTCTTTTTTGACTAGTTTTTAACTTGGCTCAATTATAAAGCTAAAAAAAAAATCATAGGAATAGGAAAAAAAAATTCAATACATTTAGAAAAACAAACATTTTAATATTTTAAAAAATATTTGCAAATATTAAAAACAAATGTTATTTATTATATATTTACTTAGAAAAAAACAAAAAGACGTTTTTACTGCATTAATAAATAAAATTAACCATTTGTATCCAGTTTAAATTTAGGTGTTTGTTTTTTTAATTTTTCATTTTCATCCAATAGCGCTTTCATTTTTGTGAAATTTAGGTTTTTGTTTTTTTATTTTTATTTTTCATTTTCACCCAATAGCGCTTTCATTTATGTGCTTCCGTTTGTTGGCGCATGCGCACAGCCCGGGGGCCCTTACCGTAAACTTTTACCGCAACATGACCACTCCTACAATCAAAATAAGGTTATAAGTAAATTTCATCAACCAGTAATCTCGTTCTGCAGAATTAATTTAAACTTGTTTTTAACATTGATTAGAAAATTGTAAAAATTTTGCTGCTCAACTGCAGGATTCATCTCGGTAGATAAATGTTAGTCGGTTCTGCTTTGGCTTATTATCTACGTGTCATGAATCTACTTTGGTATGGTATCTACAATTTGTTATGTGAGCTACACCTCATATTGCACTTAACAAGATACAAGAGCAAGGAAAACACTTCTCCTAATTGGTTTCAAAAGAATGTGTAGTTACCAAGCCTGTAACCATAATCATAACCCAACCCTAACGTTCAAAAGCATTCAGACAATTATTCAACGAGAAGTCGCTGAAGGCTCAGTAATCTATACCGACGAATGGAGGCCTTACGCTAATTTAAACCAATTCAATTTTTGTCATTTTCCTGTAAATCATCAGCAAAATTTCGTTGATCGGAGCGCATACACGAGGAATTGAAAGATCATGGCTCGATGCAAAGATTCGCATATTGAAAAGAATGAGAAATTTTTTCCTCGTAGATATCAAGCCAAAGTATATTGAACAAAAAATGAGAAACGTGCGGTGTTAGATATTTTCCCTTGTAGATGAATAGTTTAGTAAAATTACATTTCTAATTGTTCTTAACAGTCTTAAATCTAGGAGAGCAGTTATACAGAGTGACTAGAAACAGTATTTGTTTTATCGTTATTCAATAATACGGGGACACTTTGATCATCGTCTCATCAGTATTAGGTGTGATCCTGAATAGGTTTCACACTCACCGGACCATAACTTCCAATATCTTTATCTCAATGATAATCTCTATCAAAACAATTCAAATCTTGCAATGAAGAAGGTCATCACAGAATAGTGCCAAGGAGTGCAATTTTGCATGTCGTATTCAGGTGTGCTTATCATTGAATGACGATAAAACAAAGACTGTTAGACATTCATGACAGAAACTTGGTGAACAAGTCAGGCATACACTGAGTTTATTTATACTATATATGGTTGAATTGGAGAAAGGACTGTGAATTTTATTAATGATTCCATGGGTGGCATTTGTTTTCTGTATTATAAAGAAAATATCATTTCAGTCGAATAATTAACTTTATTCAGTGTCATGGGTTTATGGATGGTTTCCTATTTGTCCAAAACTTGTCGAGAGACAGATGGCTATTTTCCAGTTTAGTGAATGTGAACAATATATTTGAGGTAGGTGAATTTGAAGAGTAGCTTAAATAGAAATCCTTCTGAAGGCCGAAGTTATGAAAGGATGAAAGAAAACAATCATATCATGCAAGTTTTAACAATAAGGATATTTATTTAGTCTGTGATGTGTAAGAGAAGATGTTGTACATGTGTATACAGAATTCAAAGAAAAGTTTGTTACATCCTTTTGGTTTTGGTTAATTGTTAGAAAGTGAGTGAGAAAATGTATCTATACGAATAAAGAATGGATGTATAGGGAGTGTTGATAGAATGGGTAAAAAATATCGTTATCCCAAGAATTTGTGAATCTCAAATCTCGTTTAGCTGAAAGAAACTATATAGAGAGGAGGATGTCAGTGGACGTCTTTTCACATCGAAGGTTCGTGAGAAAGAGAGAGAAAGACAGTCACGTAATTGACACCGTTTAAAGCTAGGTGTGAGAGATTCAAACTTGTGTGTATTTTTGTATTTATCCCCTGAAATATGAATTTAATTGCATTCAAATATTTGATGGACTCACCTTGAACTAATAACACAAATGATGAGGTTAATTTTGATACAGAAATCACATTCAGAGGTTTGGTTTGCTGTTCTTCTTATGTCGATTCCTTTCATGTTTTCCACCAAAATTTCTAGAGTAATTTCATTGGTTACAAAGTAAGGATCATCATCATCATCATCATCATCATCATCATCATCATCATCATCATCAATTTGAGGCCAATTTATTTCTATTTCAAAGGTGACTGAGATTCCAGTGTGAAGAATTGGAATACTTGATATTCTGATTCATCAAGATTAGCAACACGTGGGTAGAGAATTGAAATTAATTCTCTGAGCATGTGTAATGTTGCTAAGAATGACCGTGTGTTATATTGGCAATAACGTACGTAGTGGAAAGTACAAGACAGTTAAAAAAAAACTGTAGAGGGGCGACAACAACAACAACAACAACAACAACACCAACACCAACACCAACAACAACAACAACAACAACAACCATCATCATCATCATCATCATCATCATCATCATCATCATCATCATCATCATCATCATCATCATCATCATCATCATCATCATCATCATCTGTTTTATATGCTGGCATGTGTTTAATGGCTTTTAGAAATTTACTTAACAACTAACCTATCTCTAACCAGGTTTTATTTATCCCTCTTTCTCTCAAATTCATCCCTATCACTTCCTCCTATGTTTTCCGTGATCTTCACCTGCCAACTGACCCTGATATCTCAACCGTTCTAAATCTACCAACCCAAGAACTCCCATCTATTCTTTCAATGTGACCAAACCAATGAAGTCTCCGGTTGTGCACACATATCCCTATCATGTCCAGATTTAATCTTACTCTGAGCTCATCAGATCTAAGCCTGTCTTTAAGACTCATATTACATGTATCATTCTTAAATTATTTCTCTCCGTGCAACACATATCCTCAACCCTCACTGGGCAGATTTCACTTCCATACATCATCACACTGCATACACATGCTTGATAGACTCTTCTCTTGGTTCACAGTGGTAACACTTTGCTGATTAGTAATCGCAGAAGTTTCCTGAATGTACTCCATCCACTCCTAACTCTTTGCTATTACATCAACAGTAGCTCCTCCCTGTCCTCCAATGGTATCACTAAGGTAACAAAATTTCTATACAACCTCAATAGCCTTGCCATCCAAATATACTTTCTTTCACATCTGATTCATTTCAACCAACTCCCTTTCCACAAACCAAGCAGGGGAACTTTCCTCTTTCTGGAGGTTTCCCAATACTACAACCACTGATCTCCGAATACTTTCCCACAGAATTAATTTTCACATCACAGCAAAATCAGATTCAATTACAAGAGACAGATTGATTTGGAACATGATGATTTCATAATGTGGCATATAATAAGTGTATTTAAAGTTTAATAATTTCTATCAAGAAGATTTAATTTCTTTCTAGATTATTAATGAATTAATTATGAAAATCTTTCTGTTATGCCGTATGCTGATGATTTGGTACTTGCTTGTGAAACAATGGAAGACCTACTTGTTAAGTGAAAGACTTTGAGGAATGCTATGGAAAGTAAAGGTCTGAGAGTGAATGTTACCAAGACCAAAGTGATGATCTGTGGTTGTAGTGTTGGAAAGCTCCAAAAATAAGAGGAAAGTTCCCCTACTCAGTTTGTGGAAAGGGAATCGGATTCAATTCAATCTTTTGTGATACTTGTAAGCATTGGGTACACAAGAAGTGCAGTGGTATTACTGGAAAGTTGAGAGAGGATAACCAATTTGTGTGCAAGAAACAAGAAGTGTAAGACAATGGAGATGGACGAGAACTCAGATGTGGAGAAAGTATATCAGGATAGTAAAACTATTGAGGTTGTTGAGAAGTTTTGTTACCTTGGTGATACCATTGGAGCATAGGGTGGAGCAGGTGCTAATGTGATTGCAAGAGTTAGGAGTGTATGGCGTCAATTCAGGGAACTTCTGTCATTACTAACCAGCAGAGTGTTACCACTCTCGACCAAGGGAAGAGTCTATCAGGCATGTGTATGTAATGTGATGATGTATGGAATTTAAACCTGGCCATTGATAGTTGAGGACATTCATGCATCGATAGAAATAATATGAAAATGATACAATAGATGTGTAATGTTAGTCTTAAAGACAGACTTAGTTCTGGTGAGCTCAGAGGGAGATTACATCTGGACAGTATAGGGAGGTGTGTGCAGAAGAGTAGATTTCATTGGTATGGCCATGTTGAAAGAATGGATGAGACTTCTTGGGTTAGTAGATGTAGAACAGTTAAGGTAGCAGATTCAGTTCACAGGGGGAGGCGAAGAAAAACATGGGAGGAAATGATAACAATGGACCTGAGGGAAAGGGGGATAAATAAAGACATGGCCAGAGATAGGTTACTTTGGAAGTCAATATTTTAGAACCGTCTAATGCATGCCAGCATGTAAAATGGACATTAAACCATAGATAATGATGATGATGATGATGTATGTCAAGTCATATGCAATACTTTGATTTAAATCACTTCTAAGGGCAGACTTTTCCAGTTGAATTTTCTTAGAGTTGTAGGACTCCCTAATGGTGGATGATGGAGCTAAATATGAGGGGCAATTTGGCAGAATTCTAGGGATAGCATCATTTCTGAAATTTAACTACAATAGTTATGTTGGGGCCGCTTTTTTCCTAATGCAGAGAGTCCAAGATCACATGACCCTGGAATAGTCAACCATTGGTTAATTTAGTCATGTTGTGACCGATATAAAAGGCATAACTCACAAGTCCGCAGTCTCTTTTCTTCCTTTTTGGGCTGACGGTTCAGCGGGCAACATGTTTTCCAAAACCCCTCTCTTTTTTTTCTCTTTTTGGTTTAACCTCCTGAGCAATAACATTCGGTTGTTCACTGTTCTTAATTTGTTCAGGCAAGTTCTGTGACATCTAGTCCTCCTACCCACCTTGGTAGGTCCGCCTTTGAATATCTCCATACATTTGGAAGTTCACGCATGTGTTTAACATTTTTGTGTATTACTTGTGAGTACAAATACATCCAGTTATATTTTAAGTACTGTTTTTAGTTCTCTGTTGTTTATGTGTAAAAACAAGTAGGAGGTCGAAATTTCGTTATAGTTTTTCATCAAATGCTGATGTTTCTCTCTCTCTATCTCTTTTATCTCTCTCTCTCTTTTCTCTCTCTCTCTCTTTTCTCTCTATCTATCTCTTTTCTCTCTCTCTCTTTTCTCTCTCTCTCTCTTTTCTCTCTCTCTATCTCTTTTCTCTCTCTCTATCTCTTTTCTCTCTCTCTCTATCTCTTTTATCTCTCTCTCTTTTATCTCTCTCTCTTTTCTCTCTATCTATCTCTTTTCTCTCTCTCTTTTCTCTCTCTCTTTTCTCTCTCTCTATCTCTTTTCTCTCTCTCTCTCTATCTCTTTTCTCTCTCTCTCTTTTCTCTCTCTCTCTTTTCTCTCTATCTATCTCTTTTCTCTCTCTCTCTTTTCTCTCTCTCTATCTCTTTTCTCTCTCTCTCTATCTCTTTTATCTCTCTCTCTTTTATCTCTCTCTTTTCTCTCTATCTATCTCTTTTCTCTCTCTCTCTCTTTTCTCTCTCTCTATCTCTTTTCTCTCTCTCTCTCCCCCTCTCTCTGTATCTATCTCTCCGGTCGAAAATGAAGTTCAAATACCTGAAAGATAATTTTTAATGAAACCCACCCTATTTTAAACTCTTGTTACTTGTTACAAGCTAAAAAGATGGTAATCAACAATCTACAATATTAAATCGGGGTAGGGTGAATTTTTAGAGAGTGGTGGTGATGAAAATTTTGCCCGTCTCGAAAATTTAATAAAATTTGATTAAATAATGAGTTTTAAAATTGCTAATCGAATAAACTCAAAATCATTTGAAAATAAATAATAAAACATAATATAACATATATATCAAATTACAATTAAAATGTTTTATCAAGTTGCCTATCAAAAATTCCTTTAAGTAATTATATTGAAGAACCCTGCTTCAGCAGCAGAACAATTTCCATAAATACTTTATTCTGATTGGTTAATTTTCACAAAATATTCAATTTCGAATGATTATTTAAATCGTACTTCAACCAATCAGAAAGAGTTGTTGTGGGAGCCGAGTACCTGTTTTGCACTGGCTACTTAAGGTACAACTCAAAAGCAGTCAGCAGTGAGAGACTCACCCTGCCACATGAATCCTTGTCAGTCACAACATGGTGTTATCAACTAGTATTAAACTCCTTGAGGGCAAACCCAAATCTAGTCCATGACACAAGAAATATGCACGAACCCACGCATACACTGTCTAAATCACAAGAAGCACACATCAGCATGCCGCTTACTTAGTTAGCCTAAAGCTTCCACACAAATCCTTGCCGGATGTTTCCATGAAAACACTGTTCAATCAGCAGTTACTGCTAAACTGTTATGCAGGCGATCGATGCACACGCACAAAAGCTGCTACTTTCATTTTGATTTATGAACAAATACTGACTCTCTCTTTTTCTTCACGGAGACTCCACTCTTTTACTTGTTTTTTTTTTTTGAACCAAGCTTATAAATAAATTTCAATTAATATTTCTATGAATTGTCTTTATCATTCATTGATATTCCTTCTTTTTGTTTTATAGACGTTGTTCCAGACAAGGCATGAAGCCATTTGATATAAAAAGCTAATCATAATAATAAAAAGGGAGAGGAAGGTAGAATCACTTTAAGAAAAACCAAGCCTGAAAGAGACCCCACCACCAGCGTTCAATCTCTTGGACTTGAGACAGTCCTTCAAGAGCCCAATAGGGAAAGAAGGGGCTACAAGGCTGATTAACAAAAAAGTCTACCCCTAAAAGTTTTTCCTCTACAATATAGAAAAATAATTCACTTGAAAGCGAAAACAGACTAAACTCCTACCCATCTACCCGAAATTATGAAAATATTTTTGTAAACAGGATTTTTTGCCTAAAATTCGGTCAAAAGATCAAGTAAAGAAGACATAGAAAATTGAAGCCCATGCTAAAAATGTAAAAAGTAATGGCACTTCTGCAGTCTTTATGAAGCAGCGGATTTTCTGTCCTTCTACTGAAAATAAAGGGAAGTAATTCAACCGGAAGTGACTTATTTACAACCTAAAAAAAAATGCAAGACTGATTTGTTTTTGGGTAACAATTAACAATTTCTTTTTTTTATTATATGAAGTAAAAAAATTTTTAATAAAAAACCCTAACCCTAAACCCTAACTCTAAACCCTAACCCTAACCCTAACCCTAAACCCTAACCCTAACCCTAAACCTAACCCTAACCCTAAACCCTAACCCTAAACCCTAACCCTAACATTAAGAAATCAGGCGGTGTGCTTGTAAAAAATCTATTATTTTTTGCGGCTGGTTCCTCCGTGAGCATTTCCAAATAAATCCATCACTTCCATTGTGGCTTGCCATCTGCATCTGTCTTTGACATGACGGGCATGTCCGACTGCAAGAAATCAGGCGATGTGCCTGTAAAAAATCTATTGTTTTTTGCGTCTGGTTCATTAAATTACCAATGTCGCGAAGATTCAGCTCATTTAACTCCATTTTCTAAAAACTAAATTCTATTTCAACTCCCGGTAAATTCGACTTCCGGTGAATTATGAATGAATGGTACTTGGAGAAAAAAAACCGGAACTCTTCAATTTCGATTTCTTAATCGGCAGCTGCTTCATAAAGAACGCAGAAGTGCCAAAGTAATTTTTTCAAAATATATTTTTTTATAATTTGAAAATTTTATGTTTTTTTTAATTTTTTTTTAATGGAAATCGTTTGAGACAAAGCATGAAGCCACTTGATGTAAGGAGCTAACAGAAATACTACTTCAAGGTTAAAAACTAGCCAACGATAAGTGTTAGATGGATAGATTCCAACCCAGTAAACAGCAATTCTTCCCCCTTTGTCAGAAACATCGCTCATGGAATGTGAGAACTAAAAGACAAAATAAGGGAAGCGAAAGTTCCGAGGCTGCTGAAAGTAGACACAAGGTTCACTTTTTATTCTCCTTCATCGATAGTATTCTATTGATTGCGAAGAATTGAAAATAAAAAATGCCTGTCGATCAAGGGATATTTATATTGTTTAAGCAATAAGTAAATGCAGATCGCATAGCATTTGTTAATCATTAATGAATTTTGAACTTTAAACATTCGTACTTTGTAGATACCGGCTTCCTGGCCTAAAATGCACCAAGCATTGATATTATTTTTTTTTTTTTTTCCTTTCCCGTTGCAAAAATCCATCATGTTCTGCAAAGCAAAAAACAAAACGACCAAACCAAACACCATGAATAAATATTTGAAGATATAAAGAACTCGAAACATAAAAACTTTTACCAAAAATGACCGAATTCGGCATCAAATAATCCGAAAAGGATTGATATGCCGTAAAACAAAACAACTAAACTAAACTCCATGAATAAATATTTGAAGATATAAAGAACTTGAAACATAAAAACTTTTACCAAAAATGACCGAATTCGGCATCAAATAATCCGAAAAGGATTGATATGCCGTAAAACAAAACAACTAAACTAAACTCCATGAATAAATATTTGAAGATATAAAGAACTTGAAACATAAAAACTTTTACCAAAAATGACCGAATTCGGCATCAAATAATCCGAAAAGGATTGATATGCCATAAAACAAAACAACTAAACTAAACCGTACTTTGTAAGGGACAAATAGAAATCTTTCCAACACAACAATGAAACTAATTCATTTTTCACAGACGTTTACAGATGTTGATGCCTTAAAAAGTACTAAAAAACTTTTTAAAGAAATCTCATTTTACAAAAGTTGTTTTATACTAAATTTTCCATATAAAATCTAAACTTAGAACATTGAAGGTTTAGCAGACCCCAAATCAAAAAAGACATTAATTCTGCCAAATTTAATAAGAAAATATAAAAAATAGATTTCTGAAATTAATAAACACTGGAAATTACTTGACGATAGCAAGAACGAAAATATGTCCTTCATTAACCCCTACATAAACCCTATGTTCAGGGTGGCAGTTAAGAATGCTAGGATCAGTGTCGAGACCTTAAATCGGATTCACCAAATAATTAAAATGGTGGTAGTTGAGATTACTGAGATCAAGGTCAAGACGCTAAATTCAGTCTTGCCTCATGGTCGAGACTCTAAATATGCTAAATAGTTACTAAAGATTTTTTATTAAAATATAAATTCTGAAAAATTTTACTAAATTTGTCAGAATTCTTTTCCGTTTTAGGGTCTTTTAAACAATCATCCAGCAAAATTGAAAACGGTTATCTATCTAATATATCCAATTAAGTCGGTCCGCTTATTGAAGTTAGACCCATATAACAATGCATCTGCCAAATCGATATTTGATTCTGACTAGCTAGTGTATTACAGAAATTTTCAATCTGATTATATATTCTATCCGGTCCGATAAATCTTTTAGTAGTAGACACAGAGATTCACCGTTTATTTTCATTGGATACTGAACAGAGATGATTATCCAATGAAATCGCTCAGTTTGTTAACATTGAATTTAACAAATGGTGTTGTAATTTACTGGGGAAATGTTCACTATTACTCATTTTATTAATATAGAGATCCAATGTTTTCTTTCATTAACTTAACTTTCATAATCTGTCTTCTTAAATTAAAACCAATTATTCATTTCCTTAACATTATTACATAATACTTGTCTGTGTCGACGTCTTTATACATTAACACGATGGAAGAATAAAATAATTTAATCCCAACAGATACTTTTAGATTAAATTAGATTGAAATAAATCATATTTTTTTACAGTCTGCGATTCTTGATGTGTCGCACAAAAGCAAAAATTGATTAGGAGTTTGCGTTGGGTCAATCAAGTTTCCTGTCAAATGTGGGACAAGCAGCTTGAAGCCAAACAATTGCTATCCTATGACCATATAAATGGACTGCTAAACTGGCAAGAGAAGACAGAATACAATCCACCAGAGAAGAGAGACCGTAGCGCCATCACACGGAGAGTCTCAATGATGGCACAGATTTTAGCAAGATATTTCTCCCAAGGCAGCAGCATTCACATTTCCTGCAAACAAGCCTGCAAAGTCACTTTCTTGTAGACACTAAAAATGACAAGGAACCGTGGCTCATTCCCTCCAACCTCTCACTGACGTCAATTTCCTGCATGCACACTTTCCAATCACGAAGGTCTTATCATCTTCTATCACTGAAGTCATTTTCTTGCATACGTGCAAGCATCAGCAGCAGTCAACACAACCTTTCATTTCAAGGTCAGTTTTCCTGTTCACACAATGCAAACATTGTCCTGATTACAACAATAAAACAAACGCAACCATATCACATCGTCCTAATAACAAGAATAACAACAATTACATCTATCGTCCTAAAAACAATAACAAAGCAACAACCACATATCTTACTCATACCATAACTCCGTAAACACTTTATTTTTAAAATCTTTTCTGCATTTGATTTTATTTATCTTGAAAATTTTACAAAACAGTTCACAGTATCGTAATCTTTCTTTATAAAATAAGATGTGGCACAAGGCCGAAATTGGGTGGAGTGGGATGTTGTCTTCTTGGTCTATTCTCTAAACCAGTTTCAGTCACCAAAATACCACATTCACTCTATGGGTAAAACCTACTTAACATTCTGTCTAATGGTTTGACGTTTTTTATTTACAAAAAATATATGTACAAATTCATCCGTTGGAGGTGGGTGTGCTAAAAAACAACAGAGATTGCTGAAAAATAAGATGCTAAGTGTGGTGGTTAGTAGGTCCCTCCCCAATCGATCTCTAGGTATGAGCTGCTCACTATTTTCCAGGTTGTTTCAAGAGCCGAAAACAAGCAAAACAGTTTCTAAGTTGGGGGGGGGGAAGGAGACTGGGCAGAACTCATTTGTACTACTAGCTGAGACTTTGCTAACTGGGATGGGGTCTGGTAAGACCTCAGGTTGGCGTGCACCATGACTAGGCAGGGAACATATACTCAAGCTTGGTTCGTCCAAACACACATAAGCTAGCAGTGTGTATCCACCTCCTTTTAAGTAGTGCAGAGTCTAATCTCCTCTTATCACATCTGATTTTGACTTTAAGCTGATGTTTAAAGTGTTAAATCAGCTTGTATTCGATCAATACAATTTGTTTATCATTCAATGTATTTGTTTTTCCGTTGCTACAATACGCTTAATATAAAAATATTTACAAAAGGAGCGCATTTCACCATATGTTTATCATGGAATGGGATAATCATCTATTTCAGAAAAAATAGGATCACATGGATTATATAGATTAGAACTTCCTGAAATGGGTGATCATTAAACTTAAATGGCAAAATGAAATTAAATTTAATTAAAAAAAATGTTTTAATCTAAAATTTTGGTGCTTCATCGATATTGTTGTTGCGGCGATAAGGATGTTTGCCTCACAAATCAAAAATAAATAACAGTGATTCACAACGGCTAAAACAAGAATAGTAGTCAAATGGTTTGTTGCAGGGGCTGGTCGTCGATGATCTATCTTACAACTAAGAAAGGAGACACAGACATAAATACGGCAATGACAAAGAAGGAATAAAACAAACTCGGGTGTGCAGCAAAATATAAAGGAAACATTTATTTCTTTGAAATAAATATGTGACAATTAGGAAAGATTTAATGATTCAGTGAGTCGACAGGAAAGGATGAATCGTTATTGTAGGATGATGGCGATGATCGTTATTCTGTCTGGAGTGTCCGTTGGGTGACGATACTGGTATATGGAGCGGTTGATGGTTGCTGTGAGGACGAAATGTCCTTTGGTCTGTTCACTGGGAGTTGTTGTTTTTGACGTAGCTGCTGTAGAACTTTGGCTGGCCGGAAAACACACTGCAGATGTTGTTGATGATGATGATGATGATGATGATGATGAATAAGAACAAGAAGAAGAATAATAATAATAAGAAGTGATTGGTCTTACAACTAAGAAAGTGAACACAGGCAAGTTACAGCAATGGCAAAAAAGAGAGGACAAACGCAGATGAACAGTTAAAAAAAAGCGTTTATTTACCATAAAGGTAATAATGTGATAAGGAAGGCAGAGGTGACGTCACTGGAAGCAGGAAAGGCTGGAATGAGGAAGCTGGAACCTGGACAGCAGGAAGGATGTCACACAGAGACTGACGTGACCATCCCTGAGGTGTGATGAGATGCCTCAAGTAGGTCCGATCCGTGTGGACGTGGACACAGGTTGGATCTACAGGAACATGGTGCTGCTGGAACAAGGGGCAAGAGCTGGAGCAGTGGTTGCAGGAAAAGAACCTAGTGGTGCAGGTGCTACTGGAAAGAGTTGGAAGAGAAGCAGAAGCTGCCGGTTCAGGAGGGACCTAGTGGTGCAGGTGCTACTGGAAAGAGTTGGAAGAGAAGCAGGAGCTGCCGGTTCAGGAGGGACCTAGTGGTGCAGGTGCTACTGGAAAGAGTTGGAAGAGAAGCAGGAGCTGCCGGTTCAGGAGGGAGCTGGTGGTGCAGGCGCTGCTGAAAGAGCTGGAGCAGGAGCCGCTGGAGAGTACTGGAGCAGGTGATGCATGATGGAGCTGGTGCAGGTGGAGTTGCTGGAGCAGGTGGAGTTGCTGGAGCAGGTGCTGAGGCTGAAGCAGGAGCAGGATACTAGAGAGGTCGGCTGGAGTCAGGTGAATAGGGGAGGCCGAAAAGTGTGAATCACATTACAAGTAGTTTTATTGCTGATTTTGTCTTTTTCTGCTTCTTTGGCTCGGCTGAATGTGTGTTTTTTTTTAATTTATCTTCCTCCCACAGCGGTAAGATGTACCACAAGGTCGGGAAAAAGCCAGCACCAGAAAACCCGCTAAACATATCTCTGAGAAAGGTCATCACAGCTGCCGAGCCCATGAAACAAAGAAGCAATTGTAATTAATTCCTGGCCGAATTTGTTACGGTAAAAAAAAGCTGGAAAGTGTGTTGACCACGTTTACATAAATACCAGCCACTTTTCAGATGCTGGTATTTCGGATTATTGTTAGAAAGTGATATGGAAAGCTGAACCACATGGGCAATGGTAAAATAGAGAAAAACCAAAGGAAGAGTGTAAATTTACCACGGCTGCTGCTGACACGCTCGGTGGAAAAGTACGAGGGCAAAGTTGTTCTGTTTTTTTTTTTAGGGAACGTGGCTTTGAAAGAAGTGTATGAGGTTGTAATGATTGTAAACATTGGTAGCGGTGAACAGATATCGCGACAGAGGCTATACAATTAAGGCGAGGGTGTTAACGAGCTTTGCTCCTTTGCCAGTCTCGTTTTCATGGGCAAACGAGTGCGTTCTGGGTTAATTTGGGCATCCTTTCTGGTGGTGCTCGAAGGTGAGGGAAGTGGAGGTTAGAATGCATGGCCAGAGGGTGGGGGCAAAGGCATGGCTAGAGCGAAAGCATTCAGAAAACAAAAAAAAGTTTTCTTTTTCAAATTTTTTTTTCTTGGAGAGAGGGGGGGGGGAGGATCCTTCCGTAAAAGGCCTTCATCCTTGCAAAAACGCATGCAACCATCTACAGAAGGCAAAACAGTTGCATGTAAAAACGCAAGGTTCATCTTTAAATAGTAATGAAAAAATAAGATTTGTCGTCTGCTGAAATATTTGTATCGGTTGTCTTCAGACTCAGTAAACGTCAGAACGATTACCAGTCTGTGGGTGCCTATTCGGAATTAGCACCAACATTAAATATTGTATTATTTACTCCTCTCCAGGAGTTAGGCACAAGGCCAGTTTTATCCTACTCCCACAAGTAAGATGTGACCCAAGGTCGGGTCGGAAAGTGGGGGTTGAAAAGCCAGCGCCCGAGAGGTGAGCACTCTGACCATCAAAAATTGCCTGGGCAGCCCCGTCGGCATTCCCCGGTAGGGGCGCTTCAAGCAGTAAGCAATTAACTTACTCTTCCCCAAAGAGGGGAGGCAAAGCCTGGGAGGGTGGACCTCCTAGAACTGCACAGGACAATCCCATAGACCGGCGTAAATCAAGCCCCGAAGGCCAAGACAATACCAGTCTATGGGGTGCAGTATCAATCGGAACAGATACTACACTTTGATCTTGACCAAACAAGTTATGTTTTTGTGAAAAATAATAACCCCACCCCCGCACACACATTTTGGGGTACCAGTTAACCTACACCTACCTCCATCAAACACAAATTTTGATTTCCCTCCAAAATATGTGAGAAAAAATGTTCCCTGTCTCCATATACCGCTAAATATCCCGGAAGTAGGTGCTCATTTTACGTTAAATTTATATAGGAAAGTGACCCCACACTCTAAAATCTAAAATATTACACTAAAAATATTTCCTTTTTTGCGGATATTTTTTCAGGCTGTTATTTAGTGTTTACATGTGAAAAAAGTAGAATCTGATTTTTATTTTGGGTAAACTACGACGTGTGTGATAGTAACAAAAAAAAAAACAACAACAAAAAAAGAAAATACCGTTTTTTTAGTAAGAAAAACGCTCAGCCGTGACGACCATGGCTCATCTCAATTTTAATTTTTCTGTCCCAAATTTTTTTTTGTTGCGTGTAGCATTTTTTTAAATTAAAAAAAAAAATGTTTTATGTAAGAAAAAAAAAGTATCGATTAAAGCATTGGATTAAAGTTTAATTCTCAATACTTTAAAAAGTAAATTAGGATTTTATTTCGGTACAAGATCAACAATCAATGTTATCCAAAATTTGGGTGAAAATCAAGCGAAATAGATTCCTATCCCCTGCAATTAAAGAAATTTTCTTTAAATTCTCAATCAACTTTCGTGTCTATACCTCGTTTTTTGTCTCTTTCTTCCCCCTCCCCTCTAAATTAACTTCTATTTACATTTTCTTCCTCTACTTTTCTCCGCCCTCTCTTCATGAACTTTTATTTAGATTTTTCCCCCTTTTCCCCTCCCAATAAATCGATCGATCGATCTTTCTTTCTTTCTTTTTCTCTCTCTCTCACTCTCATGATTCCTTTTACTAACAACCCTTTTAAACCCTTTTCCTTTAGTTGTTTCTCTCACTCACCGAATCAGATATTAATACAAAAACTTTCACTTTTAGCGTCATTTCCCGGTTACAGGGCCTATTTTCCATTTACCCCTGACATTTAAACACAAAAAGTAAATAATTCATAAAATTAATAAAATTGTGTAAATAATTCCCAAGATCCTCCATTTGGCCCTCCCTTCCCTCCTCCCACTTCCGCCACAGCAGACGACAATTTCAAAATGGCTGACCGTCCAACGGTAATTGTTGATTTGGACGATCAAGAAGAGGTAAGTCTACAATTTTTAACCCTTATCCCGACAATTATTTATATATATATTTTTCTAATGTAGTCTTTGATTAATTAAGCGCTACTAGTTGTAATTCTATGCATAATTAAAGCGCTAAACGCTTACATATTGTATCGGTTTGTTGTGTTATTATTTTCTTGATTCACTCAATCGCGAGTTATGATTAAAACAAATTATAACAACAGATATTCGCAGTTTTCATTTAGTTTGTTTATTTTAAACCGCGTTAACATTTGTACTTGATTTTTTTTAACGACTATATCCAGTTTTCATGTTGATTCTGTTTTAAAATAGTTTTTATTTTTTCATTTTGCACGATTTTTGTTTTAGTTAATTAACTTTGACAGTAGTAAAAAATAAGTTTAAAAATCTACCAACATAAACAATTAATTATACTTTTTATTTTATAAAATCTGGTAGTTAAAAAAAAAAGTGTATTTTTATTTAAATGTAATTTAACCCACTGAAAATAAATTTAAAGTTTATGCGAGCAAATTGCATTTAATTTTAAAATGGTGCTTCTACAGAATTTGAACCGAACCAAACCGACTTTTTATTGAACTAAACTTAAAACTTAGTTTAGGGTTATGTTAGGATAAAAACAAACAAACAACAAAAAAAAACCAGTTCGGTTCAAATTCTATAGAAGTACCTTTTTAAAACAACAGCAAAAATGCAATTAAAATATTTGTGTGCTTGTATAGATCAGCCCTCATGGTTCCCGATATTGGTTTCATAAAATCTAAAAGCCGAAAGGCGACCACACAAAATGTAACCCGGGTTGTTGAAACGAAAACTAGAAGGGGTAAAAACACTTGCCGATATTTACATTGTTGCTTTTTTTTATTTTTGTAATTATTTTCATTTCGCGCAGACTAAAAATTGAGACCGACCATTTGATCTCTAAATATGTGCTTTATACCTTTAAAATATAAATCAACAATTAAAAAAAAACATAAATTAAAAAAGAATTCAACAATGTAAATATAAAATACAATGTAAGTAGTACAGTAAGTGTCTTTTCGTTTTCCGTTTCGGGAACCCGGGTTTAATTTTTTATAGTCGGCCTTTGTCGTAACTCGTTACCAAATTTTACGGAGCCAATATTGATAGCCATGGGGGCTGATCTATACAAGCACCGCATCATTGTTATTGTTCACATGACTAAAACTCACCCATGCTCTTTTCGTAAATCGTTAAAGTGGTTTTTGTTTTCTATTAAAAAAATATTGTCTATCATTTTTTTTTTTTTTTTACAACGGCAGATTGTTCAAGTTGTGGGTAGTTTTTCTATACAAAAATAACAACCCCAAAACGTTAACGTCAAACGTATAATTATAAGCCATAATGTTGTCCCCATAAATTAAAAAAAAAAAAATCTATGTAAATATTGTGAACGTGTCACTTTCGCAAATCGCTTTCTGTTTCTTTCAGGAAGGCAACATTAATTCAACTTCCTGTGTAACATACTTTTCCCCCATTAAAATATCCTATTTCAGTCACGTAAATTGTTTAGAGTTAAATGGGTTTCGGCATTACTTACCAAACACATTATTTTTACTTAAAAATCATAGTAAAAGAAAAAAAAAGAAAGAGAGGGTGGGGTGCTTATACAGAACAGTTCGATGGCTGCCGATATTGGTTTGGTAGAATCTGGTAAAGCTGTTATAACAGCTTAAAGGCAACTACACAAAATGAACAATAATAACATTGAAAACGCTAACAGTAAGTTATAGCAAGTTTCAGCGTACACGTCAAACACAGAAATGAAAACTCGACCGAAAAATACAGTCGCCATCTTTATAAACAAGTCGAGAACGAAACTATATACGATAATTGAAGTTCATCAGTTTCTAGTTAACTGACAGGGAACAAAAAAGTTGTTTTTTTAAATGTTAAATACAAAATGCAAAGAAAAATATAATTTTACCATTTTTTTTTTGGTTGAGAATTAAAAAAAAAAATGGTAAAATAATGTTTACCCAGCTTTTTTTTTTTTCGAAAAGAAAAAATGGTTCCCTGTCCTTAACTAGAAAATTATGAACTTAGCCTGGTTATCGACTTGTTTATAAGGATGGCGACTATATTTTCTGGCCTAGTTTTCACTTCGGCGTTTCATGTGTACGATGAAACTTGTTATAACTGTGTCTTTAATGTTGTTGTTATTATTATTATCTATTTTTAGTAAAACATAATTTAGGTAAAAAATAAGTTGTTTTGAAGTAATTCACTCTAAATAATTTGGGTAACTGAAATAAGATTTTTTTTACTAAGGAGTGACTACTTATCAAGGCAAAAGCCATTCGAGGATAAGCGTTAAAGAGATGGATGAATTGTCAGTTAGTTGATGAAAAATATTATGAGAGGATTGAAAATAATGGAATCGGCACAAGTTGAATTCTTATTCAACACTATATGTTTGAAATTAAAATTCGATTATACTTTTGACAGAACATGACAAATCCCCATTTATAACTGAATTGTCTCATTCTGATTTAAAAAAAGAAAGAAAAAAGTTGTTTTTAGAGAGAAGAGATAGCCGTGAAGTGACAATAATACTGCGATTACATTTGTTGGTTCTGCCCGGTGATACCCCCCCCCCCCCATTATCAGCTCGGTTCGGGGTTACTCTCCCTCGATGTGTGTGATCTGGGAATATCTCCGATCGTCTGAGGTGCTCCTACAGGGGAATACTGACGGATCCGATCACGGCAATTTTTATAGGTTGTTACATATCGGACTTGAGCGCCCTTCTGGTGCTCAGGCCTACATCGCATTAAACCTCGCCCTTGTGTCACATCGGGACATTGTAGGAAGATTGTAAGAGTATATTTATCTGCCTTTCACTGCGACAAAGTAAGACATGACGTCAGGGAATCCGGGGGGAGGGGTGAATTTTTTATTGCAAAATTTGCCGTGATCGGACCCGTCGGCATTCTACTGTAGGGGCGCTTTAGGCGACCGACCCCCCCCCCCATCCCGTCTGAAGAAGTAGATAGTGTTTGGCACGATGGCCTCCTGAGACCAAACCAAACAGATACTCCACTCTGACATAAACCTGAGGAACTTTGTGCCAGCGACAATAATACTGATTCAGCATTGTAGTTAATGTTACCGTTCACATTATACTATCTTAAGTAAAACTATTAAATTATTATTACAAATTCCCCAAAAGGCTATAATGTTGGCATGCATTAAAAATGAAAGAAATTGTTTTAAAAACTTATATTTAAACATTGGCGCAGAGGCCTTCATGTCTTCTGCCCGGATGAAATTGTAGTATATAATCTATTTCATGAGGACATCCTTCAAGGGATTACCCCCTCCTTCGTTTATCGCCGTTTGTCTGATGCGCTCCTACAGGTCCGATCAATGGCAAATTTTTCGACCGTCCAGAGTTCCTCCTTTTTTGAGGGATCTGGATTCCCCACTATAAGCTGACATCGTGTTTAATCTTATCACAGGTAAATAAACTTAACTAAATTACTACCTCGTCATCAAAGTGTATGAAATTTATATAACAAAATTTAATTCAAACCACTGGGGATATTTTAAGTAGAGTAGTCCTATCTCATAGAGTAAATGTGGTATTGTGGTGACTGCTGAAGTGCAAGTGATGGAAAGAATGACAGAAACAGTGCTTGAACAAATGAGTCAAAATGCGTCTAGTTAAGAGTAGGATAAAGAGGAAGACCCCCGCACCCCATACTTTTAATGACCTTGTACCTAATTTTTTAAATTTATCAACTTTTGCAAATAAATTTTTCAAAGTGTAGTATCTGCTTTGGGAGTTAGAGAAATCCTTCTCAATTGAAACCATTTTTGTTTTTGTTCGAATCTAGAGTGCCCCTTTATGAGACGCTGAATTTTCCCTTCATGAAAACCGACCTTTGAGGGGAGTCAATTAAATAGAAACAACAGTTGAATTATATTTATTTCTAAAGCTGTTCAATATGGATAGTTGTGGATGTCATATGACATCTACTTTAAGTATTTTATTTACCTCGTCTGAAAGTATTTGGTTGGAACGAACTGGATTCGAACCCGGCACACCCAGGTCCTCAGTTCGCGTCGTTAACCACTTAGCCAATTCAAAATAATTAATCTGATTTCTTAATATGAAACAGTGTTTTAATATCTCTCCTTCTAAAACTAAATCTACCACACACTTAGGGGTTTCCCAATAATTATGAAACAATGTTTAATCAGCTCTAAATGTTAAGGATAAACTGAATAAATTCAGAAATAATAGTAAAAAATTAATTTACATGGACATTGTGGGTGGGGGGTCTATTTGATGAAATATTCAGGAGAATGTTATCTGTATATTCATACTGTATACAAGAATGTTGAACGATTTATAACATCATATATAATACAATAATATAATATCATTTAAATCCAATTTTAGAAGAAAGAAAGAAAGAAAGAAAGAAAGTTAGTTAGTTAGTTAGTTAGTTAGTTACCCACGTTTCTGGAAAGTTTAATGCTAACCTGAAAATGACAATTTGGATTTGATCTGTATAGTTGATACTTAAGATTTCATACTAATCTATATGTAACTAAATAAATCCCGTTTTATATTATATACTAGCTGGTTTGCCAGCCGGCCTTCGCTTTGCAGAGAGAGAGAGAGAGAGAGAGAGAGAGAGAGCTATTAAACCTTTTTGATACAAATTTATTTATCTTCTTAAATAAGACTGTAAGAAAGGTTTCATAATGTATCTTTTTTTTTAAATTAAATTATTTTAACTAATTACTGTTAACATCGACAAAATTATTGCATATATAAAGGTAAAAATAGGACAATAAAATTATGAATGACTAACGCCAAACATTAATGTATGATAGACTATTTAAAAAAAATAGTTATGATTGAAAGAAGAAATGCCAAAAGAGGCAGAATAAATAAATTGAATTAATCACTCCCCTTTTCGATATTACCCAAATAATAGAAGTTGTCAAATTAGTTGAAAAAGAATTTAGTTCTCCTTGGTGTGGATTTCCATGTCCATTTGAAATAAGTAAACCAAACCTGAAACCATTTATTTTACGATGACACAAGTCGATAATGACGTGTTCGTTTTGACACTCCTTTTAAAGACTCACCGTTTTCTTTCTGTTCTTACGATCTGTGGATTATGGAAGACCAGAAGTTCTACTATTATTATGCATGCGTTATGATGAGGGAGTGTCGTAGGGGGGACACTTGTTTGTATGCCTTTAAGTGCATTAAGAGTTTTTAAATGTAACTTTTACAGCTTTTCGAATGTAGCACTCGATGTGGTGTTCATCTAGTTCGAAAAAAAAAAATAACATTAACAATTTAGGGCCCTGTTATTTTAGGGCATTTCGTTTTTAAGGGGGGAAAAAGTAACTTAGAACATTTGTCAACAAAACATTCGGTAAATTTGTAGATGAAGACCCCTAACAAAATCATTTTAAAAAAAATGAGATTCTACTTTTTTAGGCGTTTCCGTGTGAAACTTTGAAAACAAAACATAACAAAATAAAGAACAAACAAAACAATTCTTTTAGATTTAATGCAAAATGATCACCCGTGCCATTATATAACCAAAACAAGTGAGATAAATTATGTGTTTGGGGTGGGGCGGCGGGGGGGGGGGCGATTTTTTCATGCTAAATAGTTAGTAAAAAAAATAAAATAATTGTCATCTTTTAAAACACTTAAGTATTATTGACAATATTATTTTATCAAAAAGAAACTAGAAAAGAAAACATTAAAAAAAAACTTTAAAACAAAACAACAAAGTTCTATGAGTTCTTAGAAATAGTCTGAAAAACTTGGCGGATCTTACCACTAACTCTAAGTCCAGGTGGAAACAGCCCCCCCCCAAACAAAACAAGAACATGGTTACATGTCGTTTTACTGCTATTTGGTTGGAAAATGGGTGGTCATTGTATGCTAAATTTATATGATAAACCGATTCCCACTCTAAATTCTAAAAATAAGTTTTTCAGAGCGTTCATACATAATGACATGTTTAGTTAATTAAAAATAAGTTTTTCAGAGCGTTCATACATAATGACATGTTTAGTTAATTAAAAATAAGTTTTTCAGAGCGTTCATACATAATGACATGTTTAGTTAATTAAAAATAAGTTTTTCAGAGCGTTCATACATAATGACATGTTTAGTTAATTAAAAATAAGTTTTTCAGAGCGTTCATACATAATGACATGTTTAGTTAATTAAAAATAAGTTTTTCAGAGCGTTCATACATAATGACATGTTTAGTTAATTAAAAATAAGTTTTTCAGAGCGTTCATACATAATGACATGTTTAGTTAATTAAAAATAAGTTTTTCAGAGCGTTCATACATAATGACATGTTTAGTTAATTAAAAATAAGTTTTTCAGAGCGTTCATACATAATGACATGTTTAGTTAATTAAAAATAAGTTTTTCAGAGCGTTCATACATAATGACATGTTTAGTTAATTAAAAATAAGTTTTTCAGAGCGTTCATACATAATGACATGTTTAGTTAATTAAAAATAAGTTTTTCAGAGCGTTCATACATAATGACATGTTTAGTTAATTAAAAATAAGTTTTTCAGAGCGTTCATACATAATGACATGTTTAGTTAATTAAAAATAAGTTTTTCAGAGCGTTCATACATAATGACATGTTTAGTTAATTAAAAATAAGTTTTTCAGAGCGTTCATACATAATGACATGTTTAGTTAATTAAAAATAAGTTTTTCAGAGCGTTCATACATAATGACATGTTTAGTTAATTAAAAATAAGTTTTTCAGAGCGTTCATACATAATGACATGTTTAGTTAATTAAAAATAAGTTTTTCAGAGCGTTCATACATAATGACATGTTTAGTTAATTAAAAATAAGTTTTTCAGAGCGTTCATACATAATGACATGTTTAGTTAATTAAAAATAAGTTTTTCAAAGCGTTCATACATAATGACATGTTTAGTTAATTAAAAATAAGTTTTTCAGAGCGTTCATACATAATGACATGTTTAGTTAATTAAAAATAACGATTAATCAAAACAATTAAAACAGAGCTCAATCCTAGAATTAAGCATATTGTGTCACTAAAATATATTGGAAAAAGCTTTAGGCAAAAAATGTTGACTAACTCAAATCTAGTATTATTTATATATATATATATATATATATATATATATATATATGGGGTAAGGTACACGATAATTCATGAAAATGAAGTGTCGTGATGGACAAAATGTGTGAAAAGATGACAAACGGAAAACAAGTCAAAGTGCAGGAGAAAAACAAAAACAAGAGATTTTTTGACCGGTTTCGTTCGTGGAGAACGTCTTCAGAAAAAAAAAAAAATAATAATAATATATATATATATATATATATATATATATTATTTTTACTGTAAATGGTAGTACTAACACAGCGTGACGTCACTTGCTTTATATGCATCATTCCTTCACTTATAGAAGTTGAATGCCTGTATGTCTCGCCGCCTTAAATGTGTTAAAATTATCATTGTTTATAAGCTGTTCAGAATTGGCCTAGCGACGTTGGATTGGGGTTGAAAAATACTTGTAAGCCAGGGTTTCGAATCGTGTGACCGGTAGTGAATAGTCATACTTCTATGCTGATGAGTCTCGATTGAAAAGAGGCGAAACGTATACGTCCATAGATAAATAAACAATAACAAATATTTATATATTTATATATATATATATATATATATATATATATATATATAACATCATGTAGACTTTATATATGAGAATGGATTTATGGATTTCAAGCTGTAAGTGCTCTTAAAACACAAGCCATATTTACGGCAATGTTTGCCCTCGGGTTACATAGTAAAAAAAAAAACAAGTAAATAAAATAAAACAAAAGAATTCATTTTTTTCATTGCAAAATAAGCAAATTTCTAATTTTTAATGATTGACTATCTTCTGTGCTAGCAAAAAAAACATATATTCCCTTCCAAGTCATGACTTCTTTCTCTTTGAAATTCACTACATCTTGTTAGTTTTGGTCTTATAATAGAGAGAAATGAAAGAGAAAAGTGGGTGAGGGGAATAATAAAAAAAAAAAAGAAATAAATTTCTTTTTTATTATTCCCTAAATTAAATTGTTTTACAGACATTAGAAAAAGTAGCCTTTCTTTCATCACAAATGTTTTCACATTTCTTAAGGTAGACAACTCCTATCATATTCTCCAATTTAAAAGATGTCACTCCCTTGCTGATTTTTTATTTTTAGGTGATTGTTTAGAAATGCTTAATATTAACAGTCATCTGAGCTGGACAAAGTAATTTTAAAAATAAATTGTAGCTAAGTATGTTATTATATTGCCAATAACATGGCACAACAATAACAAATGAAAATTGGCTCGTCAGAAGCAAAGCTGGATTTGTCAGCTTAAATGCTACTTGGGTCTGACTTTGAAAATACGACAAGATAACTTTATATGTTAGGTGTCCATTCTGTTTGTAATTACAGTATTAAAAACTTTGTAAACTTTTTCTAAAATTGCTTTTATATAGAAGTTTGACGATCAAGATTAATTGAAGAAACAATTCCTCCCCCATCCTTCGTTTTTTTTCTTCTTGTTTTGCACAAGTAGTTTTTATACAATTATGGCAAACGAATTGACTATTGGATTCTATTACTTTATTGTAACTTGGGATGCTTCAGGTTCTTTCCTAACCATTAATTTGTGTGTACCTGGGGAAGGGATTTATGTCCGTCAAGATATCTATGGCTGCTTAGAGATAGACATGAAGTAGTCAATATTTCTGGAGTATCGCATTGCAGAGCTAATCGATTGATGTAACTAAACTAATGAGTGTCTTTCCGAAAGAAAATCTTCAGCGGCCACTTGAGAACCTTCTTGTATAGTTTGGCTATTTGTCTAAATTCTGAATATCTACATTATTGTTTAAATGAGAAGTCAAAACCAGAGAAAAGTGTGTGTGTGTGTGTGTGTGTGTGTGTGTGTGTGTGTGTGTGTGTGTGTGTGTGTGTGTGTTCAGTTCGATGAGAGACAAACTGTTTCCATTTTATTTTAATTGTCTCCGCATTTAATCAACATTGCTCTATCAGTATGAGAAATCAATAATTCAAGATTGAGAATCTAAACACAATCGATGAAGTCAACGTTCCTTATAGATTCAGAGTTGAGTAATTTGAAATTATTCAGTAAGACACTCAGCTCATAGTTTTATTTTAGAAATTATTCTTCAATTCCTTTTTTAATATGGAAATTAAAAACAAAACTTTATTTTAGATTCATTTAGTTTTCTTTTTTAATATGTTATCCAAATAAACAAATATAACTATTTATTAATTTTGTTCTGTAAGAAATGAAACTAAATAATGTAATATAATACTAGCAGAAGTATTAGCGTTCTATGGTGAATTCGGTTGGACTTGGTCTTAACTTTTTCCATTTCATTATTAAGTTGATAATTTCCTAAAAGACTAAAAAATACAACTTTCACTAATTTTGATTATTATTTAATAAATCAAAAATTATGATATTAACGCTGAAATCTAACTTTGTAATTTGAATTGATTGTAAATTCATTTGATAAACATAGCATTTTTTCTTTTGTATTATTAGGTTATTGAGTAGATATAACCATTTAAAATTTGGAAACCTTTATTGATTCATTTAGTTTTCTTTTCTCTCTTCTATATAATAAAGTGAAGCCGGTCTATTTCTCAAAGCTTGTCATCGATAGCTTTGAATCTGACAAATCAATATCCATTGTTTCTTTTTTTTTAATCTTTGCACGATGTTCTTGACAATAAATGTATTCAGTTTCTTTAAAAAAAAAAAAAAAATTATTCCGGCTAGGAAGAGTGTTAAACTGTAGACATTTATCTATAAGACTTAAACAGAAGCAGCTGAATCAATAAAAAATATCTATTGCTCGATCTTCTACAGTTTTCAGGTAAACAATTATATTAATGTAGAAGAATAATTAAACAATTTATTTCGTAATATTATTTGCATATCATAATAGTAGGTCAAATAATTTGATTTCAAACACCTAAATGTCTTAATGAAATGATACAAGCAGTCTTTGGTGTCAATCATGGACTTATTAATCCTGAATACTCAATTATTATGGCAATTCTATTTGAAATAAAATAAAGGTTTGACATTTTCTTGGGGGGGGGGGGGGTAAATGACGTTTTTAAAAAATAGATTAAATTAGATAAGTTAGACACAAATGACTTATAAGAAAAAATATATTTAAGAACAAATAGTAATTTAGAAACACGGAAAAAAACCTTGAGTTTAAATAAAAAAAGGTTTTAAAATATATATTATTTTCGATTTAAAACATTTCCTTGTGGTAATAAACTGACTGAGAGACTAACAGCAACAACAAAACAACGATGATAATGAAAGCGTGTTTTTCCCCCTTTTTAATCTCTGAATTAATAAAAGCGTAATCGACCGACATATAAAGCCACCCTAAAAATGTAAGGAGACACGTATAAAACCTTTGCGACTTGAATGCATATTTTAATATGACTGTTGAATGTATAAAAATAAACTAAATTCATTCTCGCAGTATCTTCACGTATTTGTAAAATCTATTGTAATGGCTGAATAGAATAAATTAAATTTGTTGATGCTAGTTTGCAATTCTCATCACAAAATCTGTAAATTTTCTACCGTGACTTATTCCCTTCCGCTTGTCTGAGAAATGGTAGTCAAACAACCGGTGTTCGTGTCTGGTAGCTATCCGAAGAGATTAGTGTCTTCTCTTTGAACACAACTACACTCAAACAGTCACAGACTATCCAAATGACCGAAATTGGCAGAATATGCCAAGAATATTAATCGCTTTGTTTCTTTTCCAAAGTTTAAAAACTTTCTTTGTTGCCAAGTGATATAAAAAAAAAAGATTACAATTACATTATTTTCTGTTTTTGCCACTACTGTTGTTTATAGTTATACTGTATTATAATGTAACTCTACTTGCTGCATGTTACAAATACCTTGGCGGGCAGAGAAAGAGGACAACCTCTTGGAATTGCTTTGAACATGTGTGTGTGTATGTACAATAATGATAGGCCTTCGTTCATGAGGATGGCAGTGCAAAATTATCAGACGACCTCTTCACATGAATTTGATTCTTGTGGATCATGTATTGTAGAGAACAAAACCCACTCTCTCTACCAGGTAAGTAATGTATGTATAGATGTACAGTGTGTCACATGTCAGACACCTGCCTGGTTGCAGGTGTTATTTCAGAGCTTTCCTTTTTTTAGACTAATTTTGAGATTCTAGCCTACCCTATAATTTCGCTCATAGTTGGGGGGTGAAGAAGAGGTAGATTCATACCTTTCCCAAAAGTATTTGTAGCCGTAGTTACCGTTGTAGGCTCAAGTTCTGTCAAGGCTATTGCATCACTTTAACTAATACCCTTAGTATGTCCAACATGCACAGACAGACAGAATGACTGATTCCGTTTCAGATCATTCAAGACTATTAAATGAATGAATCCTTCTTGAGGCTTTACCAAAGCGATCGGCTTTTGATGTTGGCTGACAAAGAGTTTATTTTATAAGAAAAAATAATGCAGTCAATTCGTATCAAATTGTTATTTTAGCATAGCAGAAAATCTTCTTTTTTTTTTTTTTAAATGAAAAAAACCTTCACATCGTCATTTCATCATTCATTTAGTGATTCCCCGGACGCACATGTGATTTGAATGGACCCCCAAAGAAATTTTCTAGGTCCCAACTAAAGTTTCTTAATAAATTGTATTAAACTACAAGTCCCTAAGTTTGTTTTTTTCTTAAAGATTTTTATATCAAATTACTTCAATACTGACTGAACAAAAGTTTTCTTTTCTTTTTAATTAATAAATTCAAAACAAAAGGCAGTATAGTATGTACACTTAATCAGTTTTATTCAGACAAAATAACAAAAATCATTTCTTTTACTGGCCATCCCAAAATTGCGACCATCATTCGAACATTTTGTCAAAGCTAAATTTAAAAATGTTTAGTCTCCTCTTTCTCTCTTTTCTTTATTGAAATGGGAAGGCGGATATATTTTTATTGTTTTTATATTGTTGCATTAAAAATTTGCTTATATTGAAAAGTAATACTTTTTATTTTTTAAAGACAATTTAACACAATTTTCACAATGAAAATTAAGACGCACAGATATGGAGTTTACTGTACTCTTTTAGATTCTTATGTATCAGGGATGAATAAGGTGCATCCCGCAGCATCTCTGTTCATGCTTTATCTTCGTTTTTAATAAAATATTTCGAATTCACTAAAACGGCCTCCTCAATTCAGCATATCAACCATTTAATGCTGAAGCAAAATATACCTATTGTAGGAAATTAATTGAACACAAGTTGATATTTTCCCCATAGATTGGGGGGGGGGGGGCGTAGCAGGTACCTATTTTTCTCAACTGTATCTGTAATTAATAACAGACCCAATAAGATTTGAACTCGGCAAAGCTGATTACATAGTCGTTACACCAATCACACACACCTTCCCGAGTCGAGCATGCAAATCTCTATTTACTTGTTAATCCTACAAAGATAAAGTTAGACGCAAGGTCAGATTTTAATGTGGGGAAAATCCAACTTCCCAAAAAGGACAAAAATAAAAATTGCTTCTGTCTGAAGAAAATTTCTTTGTCCGACTGAGAACAGAACAAATACTACACTTTGATGCTAGCCGAAAAGGTCAGATAATTCTGTTAAAAAGGTCAACTATTCTTTGTGCGGTGTTGAATTGGAAATGACATTTTATATCACATGACGAAATGTTCACATTAGAGATTGTGTGCGGTGGTGTCATGGCCTCCAGTCTTGAGAGACAATGGATACCCCTGTAAGGGTGGCTCTACGTGTAATTGTGAAGCGAGTGTTGCGCAATTCCAACCACACCTCTCCTGAATCGGCACTGCTTGATTCCAGTGGCAAGGAGAAGTCCATGACAACTGGAAACAATGCCGAGATAAGCAGAGAGCACATACAACACCTGGTATTCCCAAATGGTCACCCATTTAGTACTGACCAGGCTCAACGTTGCTTAACTTCGATGATCTAATGGGAACCGGTGTGCCAACATGATTATGCCGTATATGGTGGTAGTGCAGTGGTTATTGGCACAGACTGCGGTCAAGGCTATTGCATCACTTCCACTAATACTCGTGGATAATAAAAGGTATGAATCTGTCTCTCCCGCCATCAGCTATGGGTGAAACAAGAGGGTAGACTAGACTGGTAAGGCAACTAGTTGAAGAGAAGAAAAACTCTGAAATAGTACCATTGCCAGTAGCTGGTGATGTGTTGCTACACACCAAACATCTCTCCTAAATATACAAGAAATCTGGATTTCCAACTGTTGCTCGTCACACACGATGAGCAATAGAAGCTGAAGAGGACATCTTTCGACATGCAAAGTTGATGGTGTATTTGCATGACGTTTTCTCGTTATTATTGACGATTATCAGGTGTCTGCAATGGAACGGATTTTATTGCTTTATTCTGCTGTTATTTATTCCTTTGGAGTAGGAGCAAGAATTCATCTTTCTGGTTTGTTAAAGACACCAGAAAAGACACAATGGTCTAGCTTCATTATTGTAAACTAGCTGTACCTATCCGGTGTTGCTCAGGAGTCTTTCATTTTTGTTTTGCTTTTATTTTTTTAACTAGACCGTTTTTGTTTGTTTTCTTTTTAATAAATTCTAATAATTTACTTTTAATATCAGAAAGTTTTGATTTGTTTGTTCAAAGGCATATCAACTGCTTTAGATTTATTGAATGCCAAAGCACAGTACCTATGATGTAAACGATTCATTGTATATGATTAGTTAAACATAAGTTGCTAATTTATCCATAACAGGAACGTAAATTGTGGCTTCATACATTTTGCAATAGTATTAGTAATAGAGCCACTTGGATTTGAACTTGGCATGGTTGATTCAATAATCTGCATGAGCCTTCAGTTGCAGTCGGTCTCTTTCAAGTTCAGCATTTGAACTACAAAACATAATTTGTTTATCATAAATATCAAAGTATTTTTTGTTCTTTTATTATTTTCTTTTCCACAACACAGATCTTGCCAACGGGAATTAATCGCTTCTTTCTCTTACATTTTCCAAATTTTCTTCCTGTTTAGCAGTGACTTTTTTGTGAAATAATTGTTTGTTCTTTACTTACAATCTGCTTGATTAAAAAAAAAAAACAATAGAAATTAACAGTGATAAACCAGTTTTTATATTTATTCAACTAATACTTATTATAAACACTTCATTAACACCCTTTTAAACATTTAGATAACCACAGTTGCATGTGTGGGGTGGATCTATAAATATCCATTCTAGCAGGGTGACTTTACTTTAGTGTTGCTTGGATTAAGGGAAATATATAATCCTTCTAGATTTAAAAGAAAATTAACTTTATGCATACATTTTAAAAAATAGTAGCCACGGTCAGGTTAGACTAATATATGAATGATATTGTATTTACTTAACTAAAGAAAAAGAACATTGGTTTTGATAGACAAATCTTTATAAAACAAAACTTGTATGAGAAGACAAAGTTATGTTCAATTTTATTATTTTTTAGTTTTATTGCTTCATTCAATATGAATAAGATAAAATTAATTAACTTAATATTTCCCTTAACCCTAGCAACACCAAGGTAAATTGATAATTTGTACCTGTTTTTTGTTGTTGTTGTTTTGTATGAATTTAAACTGAACACAAATGCATCCAATGTTTCTCAAAAGCTTTTTACAGCATTTAGGAATGAGCCAGTAAGGAAAGAACTGTTCAGACTTGATTTTCAAAATTTCATTCCAAAGATGAGGTTTGAAGATTCACCATAATCTTTGAATGATGATCTAAAGAGTCTCCTTCAAGTTTATCATGTCAAAAACTCGCCTTGTAATTTCATTTAAGCCAAGAAACTTTAAGATTACATTTACATCAGCTGGGAAATAGATGGAAGTTGAGCAAATGGAAACTTCATGAGTTGACATTGGACAAGAAACTGCAGAGATTTTCTATATGCTCTTCTCTCTCTTTTTTTTTTTTTACGAATTATGACGTGTTCAAAAGTGGGTAATGTATTCAAATTCCAAGTTGATCCAGTGCCACAAACTTCAAAAAGCACAATTATCCCCAAAAGAAACTTTTACTCTATATTTGGTAAACTTGTCGAGGAATAATTTATTATGAGTTCTTAAGCGTGAGAGAAAGAATAAATGTTAACACATATTGTGTTCAGCTACCAGCCATGCTCAGAGCAACAAGAAGAGACACATAGTGATGATTGCTGTCTGAAATACGGACGAGTAAAGAAATCACTTGGCAAAATAATTAAATAAATAATTAAAGATTACAGATAAAAGAAGTGAAATTAATTAAAAATTGGCAAAACTTTTTTGGACACCTGATATTTAAAAACAGTTTTAATCATTTTAGTTTTTTTATTCGAGATACCATGTTGTGTTCAGATTAATTTAATTCAAGAAACTTTAATGGAGACAAAAGTTGATTGAATTCTAAATCTACATAACAGAATCTGTTTTTCTAACAAAGATTCAAATAGTTCATCTAGTATAGACATCAGACATTTGGATTTTAAGATCACAAATTTCTTGTTTTTTTTCTTGTTTCTTTTAAATTTATTTTAGTAATCTTGGTGTCTCTGTTATATTGAATTCTATAAGAATTGTTTTAATGTAAATAAAACATTTTTTTGTTTTATAGTAATGGATTTTATTTTATTTTTTTTAATTTAAAAGTAATTTTAATTTACTTTTGATATTCCTGTCATTTTTGTTCCTTTAAAAATAAATCCATGAACATTATTAATGTATTTGCAAACAAATTCACTGTATTAATAAATTCTGATGAAATTCAACAAAAATTTCGATGAAAAATGTTTTTAATAAACATTGATCTAATTATTTATTTCAATCTCTCCTATCTCAAATGAATTCAAAGTGTTTACCTTATTATAAATGTCTTATTTTCCCAATATCTGTTACATAAAGACTTAGGCATTTAATATAGTTATAGATTCCACACAAGACAATATATAAAAAGTTATTCATATACACGCTTATAGAGAATTCGACAAGTCACTATAACAATATTAAAAGTTCAGACGATCATCACCAAAAAAAAAGGCAAGAGAATCTTTTATTTGGTACATCAGCAGAGTACGTAATAAAATCGCCTAAACATAATGAATTTAAAGATACTAATAATCCAAATAGTAACTAAGTCCGAGATATCAACAATATTCAAATAGAAATGAAAAAAGTGACAATCTTTTATTTGGTACATCAGCAGAGTACGTAATAAAATCGCCTAAACATAATGAATTTAAAGATACTAATAATCCAAAAAGTAACTAAGTCCGAGATATCAATAATATTCAAATAGAAATGAAAAAAGTGACAATCTTTTATTTGGTACATCAGCAGAGTACGTAATAAAATCGCCTAAACATAATGAATTTAAAGATACTAATAATCCAAATAGTAACTAAGTCCGAGATATCAACAATATTCAAATAGAAATGAAAAAAGTGACAATCTTTTATTTGGTACATCAGCAGAGTACGTAATAAAATCGCCTAAACATAATGAATTTAAAGATACTAATAATCCAAAAAGTAACTAAGTCCAAGATATCAACAATATTCAAATAGAAATGAAAAAAGTGACAATCTTTTATTTGGTACATCAGCAGAGTACGTAATAAAATCGCCTAAACATAATGAATTTAAAGATACTAATAATCCAAATAGTAACTAAGTCCGAGATATCAACAATATTCAAATAGAAATGAAAAAAGTGACAATCTTTTATTTGGTACATCAGCAGAGTACGTAATAAAATCGCCTAAACATAATGAATTTAAAGATACTAATAATCCAAAAAGTAACTAAGTCCAAGATATCAACAATATTCAAATAGAAATGAAAAAAGTGACAATCTTTTATTTGGTACATCAGCAGAGTACGTAATAAAATCGCCTAAACATAATGAATTTAAAGATACTAATAATCCAAAAAGTAACTAAGTCCGAGATATCAACAATATTCAAATAGAAATGAAAAAAGTGACAATCTTTTATTTGGTACATCAGCAGAGTACGTAATAAAATCGCCTAAACATAATGAATTTAAAGATACTAATAATCCAAAAAGTAACTAAGTCCAAGATATCAACAATATTCAAATAGAAATGAAAAAAGTGACAATCTTTTATTTGGTACATCAGCAGAGTACGTAATAAAATCGCCTAAACATAATGAATTTAAAGATACTAATAATCCAAAAAGTAACTAAGTTCGAGATATCAACAATATTCAAATAGAAATGAAAAAAGTGACAATCTTTTATTTGGTACATCAGCAGAGTACGTAATAAAATCGCCTAAACATAATGAATTTAAAGATACTAATAATCCAAAAAGTAACTAAGTCGGAGATATCAACAATATTCAAATAGAAATGAAAAAAGTGACAATCTTTTATTTGGTACATCAGCAGAGTACGTAATAAAATCGCCTAAACATAATGAATTTAAAGATACTAATAATCCAAAAAGTAACTAAGTCCGAGATATCAACAATATTCAAATAGAAATGAAAAAAGTGACAATCTTTTATTTGGTACATCAGCAGAGTACGTAATAAAATCGCCTAAACATAATGAATTTAAAGATACTAATAATCCAAAAAGTAACTAAGTCGGAGATATCAACAATATTCAAATAGAAATGAAAAAAGTGACAATCTTTTATTTGGTACATCAGCAGAGTACGTAATAAAATCGCCTAAACATAATGAATTTAAAGATACTAATAATCCAAAAAGTAACTAAGCCGAGATATCAACAATATTCAAATAGAAATGAAAAAAGTGACAATCTTTTATTTGGTACATCAGCAGAGTACGTAATAAAATCGCCTAAACATAATGAATTTAAAGATACTAATAATCCAAAAAGTAACTAAGTCCAAGATATCAACAATATTCAAATAGAAATGAAAAAAGTGACAATCTTTTATTTGGTACATCAGCAGAGTACGTAATAAAATCGCCTAAACATAATGAATTTAAAGATACTAATAATCCAAAAAGTAACTAAGTCCGAGATATCAACAATATTCAAATAGAAATGAAAAAAGTGACAATCTTTTATTTGGTACATCAGCAGAGTACGTAATAAAATCGCCTAAACATAATGAATTTAAAGATACTAATAATCCAAAAAGTAACTAAGTCCAAGATATCAACAATATTCAAATAGAAATGAAAAAAGTGACAATCTTTTATTTGGTACATCAGCAGAGTACGTAATAAAATTGCCTAAACATAATGAATTTAAAGATACTAATAATCCAAAAAGTAACTAAGTCCAAGATATCAACAATATTCAAATAGAAATGAAAAAAGTGACAATCTTTTATTTGGTACATCAGCAGAGTACGTAATAAAATCGCCTAAACATAATGAATTTAAAGATACTAATAATCCAAAAAGTAACTAAGTCCAAGATATCAACAATATTCAAATAGAAATGAAAAAAGTGACAATCTTTTATTTGGTACATCAGCAGAGTACGTAATAAAATCGCCTAAACATAATAAATTTAAAGATACTAATAATCCAAAAAGTAACTAAGTCCAAGATATCAACAATATTCAAATAGAAATGAAAAAAGTGACAATCTTTTATTTGGTACATCAGCAGAGTACGTAATAAAATCGCCTAAACATAATGAATTTAAAGATACTAATAATCCAAAAAGTAACTAAGTCCAAGATATCAACAATATTCAAATAGAAATGAAAAAAGTGACAATCTTTTATTTGGTACATCAGCAGAGTACGTAATAAAATCGCCTAAACATAATGAATTTAAAGATACTAATAATCCAAATAGTAACTAAGTCCGAGATATCAACAATATTCAAATAGAAATGAAAAAAGTGACAATCTTTTATTTGGTACATCAGCAGAGTACGTAATAAAATCGCCTAAACATAATGAATTTAAAGATACTAATAATCCAAATAGTAACTAAGTCCGAGATATCAACAATATTCAAATAGAAATGAAAAAAGTGACAATCTTTTATTTGGTACATCAGCAGAGTACGTAATAAAATCGCCTAAACATAATGAATTTAAAGATACTAATAATCCAAAAAGTAACTAAGTCCAAGATATCAACAATATTCAAATAGAAATGAAAAAAGTGACAATCTTTTATTTGGTACATCAGCAGAGTACGTAATAAAATCGCCTAAACATAATGAATTTAAAGATACTAATAATCCAAAAAGTAACTAAGTCCAAGATATCAACAATATTCAAATAGAAATGAAAAAAGTGACAATCTTTTATTTGGTACATCAGCAGAGTACGTAATAAAATCGCCTAAACATAATGAATTTAAAGATACTAATAATCCAAAAAGTAACTAAGTCCGAGATATCAACAATATTCAAATAGAAATGAAAAAAGTGACAATCTTTTATTTGGTACATCAGCAGAGTACGTAATAAAATCGCCTAAACATAATGAATTTAAAGATACTAATAATCCAAAAAGTAACTAAGTCCGAGATATCAATAATATTCAAATAGAAATGAAAAAAGTGACAATCTTTTATTTGGTACATCAGCAGAGTACGTAATAAAATCGCCTAAACATAATGAATTTAAAGATACTAATAATCCAAAAAGTAACTAAGTCCGAGATATCAACAATATTCAAATAGAAATGAAAAAAGTGACAATCTTTTATTTGGTACATCAGCAGAGTACGTAATAAAATCGCCTAAACATAATGAATTTAAAGATACTAATAATCCAAAAAGTAACTAAGTCCAAGATATCAACAATATTCAAATAGAAATGAAAAAAGTGACAATCTTTTATTTGGTACATCAGCAGAGTACGTAATAAAATCGCCTAAACATAATGAATTTAAAGATACTAATAATCCAAAAAGTAACTAAGTTCGAGATATCAACAATATTCAAATAGAAATGAAAAAAGTGACAATCTTTTATTTGGTACATCAGCAGAGTACGTAATAAAATCGCCTAAACATAATGAATTTAAAGATACTAATAATCCAAAAAGTAACTAAGTCGGAGATATCAACAATATTCAAATAGAAATGAAAAAAGTGACAATCTTTTATTTGGTACATCAGCAGAGTACGTAATAAAATCGCCTAAACATAATGAATTTAAAGATACTAATAATCCAAAAAGTAACTAAGTCCGAGATATCAACAATATTCAAATAGAAATGAAAAAAGTGACAATCTTTTATTTGGTACATCAGCAGAGTACGTAATAAAATCGCCTAAACATAATGAATTTAAAGATACTAATAATCCAAAAAGTAACTAAGTCCAAGATATCAACAATATTCAAATAGAAATGAAAAAAGTGACAATCTTTTATTTGGTACATCAGCAGAGTACGTAATAAAATCGCCTAAACATAATGAATTTAAAGATACTAATAATCCAAAAAGTAACTAAGTCCAAGATATCAACAATATTCAAATAGAAATGAAAAAAGTGACAATCTTTTATTTGGTACATCAGCAGAGTACGTAATAAAATCGCCTAAACATAATGAATTTAAAGATACTAATAATCCAAAAAGTAACTAAGTCCAAGATATCAACAATATTCAAATAGAAATGAAAAAAGTGACAATCTTTTATTTGGTACATCAGCAGAGTACGTAATAAAATCGCCTAAACATAATGAATTTAAAGATACTAATAATCCAAATAGTAACTAAGTCCGAGATATCAACAATATTCAAATAGAAATGAAAAAAGTGAAAATCTTTATTCTCCACAATTCTTTCATTTCATATTAACATATATCAGTATATTTTCAGATTAGAAGAAGCAATCATTTAAATTGGATGAATTCATAAATAATGGTAAAAGACCGGATGGGGTATTTAGGGGGTTATATCTGATTAAATAGTTCGGAGAATTAAATCTGTATATTCTTATATATTCTGTGAGATTGCAGATAATTATATATATATATATATATATATATATATATATATGGATAATGAAGTGGATAAAATTTGCATCGTTTACAAGTTTATGAACTCATCAAGTGTTTAAACAAGAAATACAAATACAAAAAGACCTTTAAACCATGACTTTTCAAAGATAACACACACACACACACACACACACACACACACACACACACACACACACATATATATATATATAAGATAATAAATAGTCTTTGAAACTTTTTACTTTTGAAACCTGATTTAAATGCCATTTTAAATCTTTAATATATATATTTCAATAACATGAAAAATCAACTACTTGGAATCTGAACAGAGCCAAACCAAGACAGCCAATCTTGCACACACAAAGGGCTTGATATATTTTCAGATAAAGCTTTATAATAAATAATTAAAATAATCTGATAATCCATTTTAATCATTATATAATGTTCTTTGTTTGAAATTAAGCTTTTTGTATTAAAAGTTGAAATAAGATTGATTTAAAATAAGAGATGCCCAAAGAGGCATAATAAATACATTTATGATTTACAACTCAAAAAGAAATTGTTGATATTTTTGTTTCAGTGTTTTTGTTGTTTGTTCTTAGATATTATTATAGAGAGCATCTTTTTGCTTCTATAAATGATTTAAAAAATGTTCTTCTGACCTCTTATTTTGATATTGTACTGAATGTTTTTGACCTGATCAGTTAAGTGATCTCCTTCTATTTCCCTACACAGTTTGTCATTTACTTAAGTCTATTTTCTTCTTCTTCTTCTTCTTCTACTAGAAAGCTTATCTCTAACTTGTCGAGACAAAAGTCAGAAAGATAAACATAGAAAATCACTTATCTCATTTGGATTTGAACCAAATCAATCCTCTTCGATCTTTTATACAAATAATACTTATAGAGAAGAACAATTTCCTACTAATACATCGCCAGTTCCTCAATTATTAGGACAAGTTTGAAATTAGTGACGGATCCGATACTCTGTATAATGAAATATTAAAATGGATCTGAATTTACCCATTCAACTTATGTTTTAATTTCTTTAAAAAAATATTTTTCTTTTATTCAAGGTTTGTGTTATGAATATCATGTCAAAATAAACTTTGGCAAATATATTGCTTTGTATAATAGTGAAGATTGTTCATTTTAATGGTTAAATATAATGGCTCATTTCTCATATATTGCTTTGTATAATAGTGAAGATTGTTCATTTTAATGGTTAAATATAATGGCTCATTTCTCATATATTGCTTTGTATAATAGTGAAGATTGTTCATTTTAATGGTTAAATATAATGGCTCATTTCTCATATATTGCTTTGTATAATAGTGAAGATTGTTCATTTTAATGGTTAAATATAATGGCTCATTTCTCATATATTGCTTTGTATAATAGTGAAGATTGTTCATTTTAATGGTTAAATATAATGGCTCATTTCTCATATATTGCTTTGTATAATAGTGAAGATTGTTCATTTTAATGGTTAAATATAATGGCTCATTTCTCATATATTGCTTTGTATAATAGTGAAGATTGTTCATTTTAATGGTTAAATATAATGGCTCATTTCTCATATATTGCTTTGTATAATAGTGAAGATTGTTCATTTTAATGGTTAAATATAATGGCTCATTTCTCATATATTGCTTTGTATAATAGTGAAGATTGTTCATTTTAATGGTTAAATATAATGGCTCATTTCTCATATATTGCTTTGTATAATAGTGAAGATTGTTCATTTTAATGGTTAAATATAATGGCTCATTTCTCATATATTGCTTTGTATAATAGTGAAGACGGTTCATTTTAATGGTTAAATATAATGGCTCATTTGTCATATATTGTTTTGTATAATAGTGAAGATTGTTTATTTTAATGGTTAAATATAATTGCTCATTTTTTGCTCACTTTATGGCTAGTCAAAAAAACTTGCGTGTAATATATTTCTTGATCATTGAATTGGATTCTAGCAAAGTCTAAAATATTGGAGTCAAAATAGATAAAATTGTATACCATTCAGTTTTGTCTTTCTTTTTTAATGTCTCTCTTAGCCTAAAGTAAATCTGGTAATGTATCAATTGATTTTGTCTGCCACAGTCAAGCTGAGCGGATCTATCATTCTCTGTTGACCTTGTATCATAAACAGAACACAAATCTATTCAAATAAACTTTCTTTATCGCTATCTAAAAATGTATCAAAAGCCATTAACCCAGGCCGGTTTTATTCAATCTCATTACTTTAATATTGGTTGCCGTCATTATATAAAAAAAAACTGTTTGGATTCGTCCTTGTTGAAAGGATGAGATATGTTTCTAATTTTAATACATTAAATGACATTACAAAAAAATTGAAAGCATGCGTTCTGTTCAATGTTAATTCCCTATTTTAGTGTTGGCTATTCTTTTATCTTTTTTAATATGAGATTTTATTACAAAGGGCAATTTGCTGTTCAAAAAATCTATATATTAATATGCGATATACCATTTATATATATATATATATATATATATATATGTCCACAAAAAATTGACATGATCGGCTGTTCAGTAGCAGTCAACAGCAGACATGCATACATGAGAATTGAAACCTGGAAAGAGAAGTGCATGCGGGGGGGGGGTGGAGGAAGAGTGTAATTCACATGTATTCAATCATAGAGAGAGAGAATGGCACATTAGTTGACAGTATGAGAGAGAGGGGGATTACATCAAATATTTGTGTTTGAAAAATAATCTACACAATGTATTTTCCTTTATTTACCAATTAAATGAAATTATTTGTCTATAGGTGAGGTTTTAAAATGTTTTATTAAAAGTAATAAAACTATATAAGTACATGAAACCTATTTTCTTTAGTTAACCATGGAATTTCCACAGACCCTGCTTCTCTATTTAAAAAATGGATGGGCTCAGTTCTTTATACATCTTGCAAATACTGTACTGATATGTACTGTAATAAACGTACCTGTAAGAGAACTAAATGCTTGCATAATGTTTTAGAGTATTTGACCCAAACTTAAATTCCGTTCAACTTTCAGTTTTGATTACATTTGAAAACGTATTTCATATAAAATATATAATTGATTGAAAAAATACTGAAACATTAATTAGAATTGGATAATTCTGATTTTTTGCTGATTAAAAAAAAACAAAAAAAAAAGAAAAAAAAGGAAAAAAAACACACATTGGCTGGTTTACGAAGAGTAGTTTCCTAGTAGGAGCATTATTACGAAATTGTAGATGAACTGAATTTTGGTACTAATAGAAAGGTATGGAAACAGAGGAAACAAATTTTTGGAGTGTGAGGTAGAGAGAGAGAGAGGGAGGGTAGTTATTAAAACAGGTATTGAAATGTTAACGACCAATGAGCAGCACAACGGTAATGAGAAACAAATAACAAACAAGCCGCGCGTGCATGCGTGGTCCCCCTCTGTGTGTGACTCGATGTGACGAGTGTAAAATGCAACAATAAATTTGGGCAATTTGGGGCATTTTTGACCCCTCTTTGACCCCCTGGGTGCGCGAACCAGAATTTTTCTGAGGTCAAGGATGCTCATTTTATATCCAGAACAATTGCCTCTACATTTTGGCCACGTTTCAGAGAAATTGAATGGATGGATGAAAAGTTATGGGGCAAAAAATATGAACAGTTTAACAGACAACTGACTATCAAATAAACGATGTAACAAACAATAGTCGCCATCAATGTAGAGCGAGAAAGTGCTGAGGCTAGTTGCTATGACCTCAGTAATATCTCTTTGTATAGCGCCGAAGTTACCAACTATTTGCTCCACTGGGGATTTTGCAAGCAGAGAAATACATAGTCACTAATTTTGTGAATAGTTTTTCGATGGTGCTCAACTGATGCATGTAATGCATAGCTACTTTCTACTTTCAGGTAGATTCCCATTATTACTACAGATAGAATCTTGGAAAATGACAAAAGGAAAGCCAAAAACTATATTATTTATGTATTCATCAACGTTTCGTCTTTATAGTAGACTTCTTCAGGATGAAGAAAAATGCAGAAAAAAATCATGCAGATATTAATTTTGATTTGCCTAAAAACGTTCGAGTTTCGGCATGGCTGTGATTCATTAGAATCTTGTATGTTATTAAACAGAATATTATTAAGCTCGAGTCAAATAAAAAAAAAACTGGTTAAAAATTGTTTTATATTATTTTAATCAAGTATTATCTTAACTATCATCATATTCGTTTTAACGTCCGTTTTTACATGCTGGCATGCATAGGATGGCTTTAAGAAATTGACTTCCAAAGTAACCTATCTCGGTCAGGTTTTTATTTATCCCTCTTTCTCTCACGTCCATTTTTATCACTTTCTCCCATGTTTTCCTTGGCCTTCCCCTGTGAAGTGAACCTGCTACATCAACTGTTCTACATCTACTAACCCCCAAAACTCTTATCCATTCCTTCAACATAACCATTCCATCAAAGTATCTTGTTCTGTACATATCTCCCTATACTGTCCAGATTTAATCTTCCTCTGAGGTCATCAGAACTAAGCCTGTCTTTAAGACTCTTATTACACATCCATCGTATCATTCTCATATCATTTCTCTCTATGCAACGCATGTCTTCAACCCTCACGTGCCAGATCTTTCATACATTTAGGACTAGTAGTTTCGGAGATATGTTCCTGACTACTAAATATACTAAATGAAAACGAACGTTGAGCAGGGCATGAGGAAGTGCATACGGTTCTTTATAACTTGATTATTTATGTTTACGATAATTAAGCAAAATTTGCAACACGTTGCGGATAAAGATTACCAATGCCAAAGAGTAATGTTTTAAAAGAATAATGTTTTCTGGGAGCAATATATTCTGAGAGTAGTGTATGGTATCCTCTGTGAAATTTTCTTCTAAGAGTAATGTTTTCCAAGAGTAGTGCAGCGTATTCCGAGAGAAGTGTATGCTGAGGGCAAAGTATTCTAGGAATATAAATAATTATCCTACCTATAGAATTATATTTAACAATTTTATTCGGCATTAAATAACCCATAGATTAATGTAGACTGTAGGTTTGTCATGTTTGAGTTCTATTGGGGCTATTTTATCACTAGTACGCTGGAAAGAGGTATGAATCTATATGACACTATTCGAGGCTCCATAGCTGTTGTTTTCTCAGCTGAGGACAAAAATCATATCTCTACACCATCTTGATATCAACATTTGAGCCTAAGTTTTTTGGGACTCCTCCAAAAATTCCCTCTTAGAAAATTATAATTTTTTTTTACCTTGAAATGTGTATTTCTTGAGATAATTGCCCTTTTATGTCCAAATTTAGTGAAAAATGATCCTTTTTTTTTCCTCCCCAAAATTATGAGAGTTAAAATTTAGGGTGTTAGATGCCCAGTTTATAGAAATCCAGGAACTTCTGAAAGCAGTTTGTAAGGAGCAACACACCCAAATTTTCATTTGCAAAAAAATCATATCCAAATTTTGTCCCAATGCCGAGATATTCACATTTCAGTTCAATTTTCCAAGATAATGACCTAGAAGGCCTCGATACTATTCTATCATGAAAGGCACCTAACAAAGATTCAGAATAATCTTAGTTTCAAAGAGCTGTAAGCACATACGTGAGTACAGATTCCATTTTTGCGTAAAAATCGGGTTTTAGAGGACAACAATTTAAAAAGACTCTGTAAAATAAAAAAAGAACTGCCCTTAATTTGGCCCAAATAAAAAATCTATGACATACAAAATGTTTCTATGACTATTCTTAACATCTCGTATAGTAGGAATTTTTTTTATTTAAGCCAAATTGAGGAAGGTATATTTTTTTTTTTATTACAGACACCTTATATTTTCAAATTTTCCCCAAAATGTGATTATTTTTAAAGCGAAAATTGAGATTTTTTACCAAAATTATTTAGCATTTGCTCTATTGTGAAGTGTGTCTTTACCAGAGGTATGCCAAGAGCAATTTCTAAGATGGATGACATCATCTCAGTAATACAAAAACATTCTAGTGATGTAACGGCTAAATTTGAATTCAGTAATGTTAAGAGGCTAGATTGGTTTTGAAAGAGACTGGCACATTCATGTGAGTACGCAAAGATTGATGTTATTATGTTATTACATTCCTTGAATCTGACCAACCTGAGATGTACTCAATGTTGTCTCGATACATTGTTGTGAATGCAAGAAGCTGCCAAAAATCACCATGGATGATGTTAAGCTACCAGAAAAAAAAATTGAGTACCTTGATATTGGGTAGTGCGCTTCTAATAACCATAGCGATGAGTAGGATGGCAATTTCCAGGATGAAGAAGATGAGGGTCTTACTGATGATGAATCGGAAAACTGATGAAGAAATCGAATTTAAGCCTATGGACATCATTTGGGCAAAGCATGGAAGGATTTAGTATCCCGCTCAGGTTGTTGCTCGCTGTGATGTTCGAGAGCATCTGATCGATTCATTTCCAAAATCACCCAACAGAGTTATCCTCAAATTGGGGAAGAAAATTCTTCTTCTGTGGCAGGTAGTCAGGTGGATCATCTTGGAGAGAATCTTGTGGATGCCTCCAGAGCTGTAAGATCAAGCTACATCATGCAGCAGTACAATATTGCTATTAGTCAAAAGCTGATATTTGGGTGTCATTTATTTTTGCTTTCCTTTAATTAATTCTGATGTTTTAGATTTTGAATTATCAAGTGTTAATTAAGATTAAGAATTGGTGCAATTAATTAAACACTTAGGATTTAGAATTGTTTCAGAAAAGATTTTGAAATAAAATAATTCTGCTATTTTTATCAAATAAATTGGAGATTTAAAATACATTTCTTTAATTTGAATAGTTAATGACAATTTAATAGATGATTTAGACGAAATTCATTATTCCTTCCACTATTATCAATTGAAAAGACTTTAAAAATGTTAATTTACAAAAAGTAATCTTGGGGATATCGGTTTTCGGGATCTTTCAAATTTCAGGGTACACTTCAAATAATTGCTCATATCTCCTCAAGATCAATTTATTTTTCATTTTTTATTGAATTTTCTGATTCACGATTAAATTTTAGTCTAGAAACAGTATAGGAACCTTATATTACCAATTTGCAAAAATAAACCTATTTTAACCTGCATGAGAAAAAAAACAGCTATGGAGACTTGAATAGTGTTATATATCCTTTCTCTAACTATGGGTGAAATAGTATGGCAGACTAGACTTTCAAGTCATGGTAGGGCAACTATAAGGAAAACTCTTACGACACCAGCGACCAGGTAGGTTGTCACATGCCACATATTGTGGCCTTTAACAGTCATCACTTATTTGGTAGAGAGAATGTTTTTTTTTCCACAATCCACTTAAAACAAATTCATGTGTTAAAGGTCGTCTGATAATTTAAGACTCATCGTCATGATTGAGAGACGGACCATATATTTCAACCCATTAGCAGAAAATTGTTAAACTCTGTCAATAATAAATAAATTCAATGTTTTTATTTTTGTTATTTACTACATCAGTTAAAAGAATCAATAAATCAATATTTATATATTAAAAAAAAAAGAAGTGTTTTTCATATTTAGAAAAAAAAACACGTGAAAAAAAGAAATCATCTTTCAGCCAACAGATGTTAGTGGTTTCGGTTTAGAATAATTGAACCTTGCATAAATGTAGTTCTCTGAAGATATTGATTTTATTCTTTGGCTTTATTATACGCGCTTGCTTTATCCAACAAAGTTTAATATATTCTTATAAAACTATGCATCGGCTATGATTTAGTTGAACTTTATGATAACATTCATACAACCTTCTCTATTAAAACTATAAAACAATCTGAGCAAATAATTTTAATGTAAAAGAACAAGAACGGATATTTTTAAGATATGTCCATTCAATCTGTATCTTTAGCAATGAAAATGACATTTCAAACTTCAGCGTGACAGACCAGACAGACAAAGCTGTTCATTTTAAAAAATTTTTCTTTTTTCTTATCTTTCCGTTTTTGCTGGAGATGGGGCATCCTACCGGATGCCAGACATTCACCGGCTATTTCAGACACTCCAGCCTAGAGATCTTTTTAAGATTCTAACCGTCCCTTTAAGTGCAATTGTTTGTATTTCTCTTGCACTCGGTTCACCGGGTATACTCGCCAGATAGCTTTTGAAATTCTTGTTCATTAGTCCTGTTGCTCCTATAATTACTGGGATGATGGAGATTTTCCTACGATTCCAGTTTCTTTTCATGTCGTACATAAGACCTTGCTATTTCGTAATCTTTTCCCTTTCAGCTCTGTTTAATACTGCATCATTCGGGACACTGACTTCAACTAGGGTTGCTACTTTCTCCCTTTTGTCCCATATTACGATGTCAGGTTTAACAGCTCCGTTTTCTAGATATGTAGCTGTAGGGATTGCATAGTCATAGTGGATGGTGTATAAATTATTTCCAACTGTTCTTTCTGGTATATTCTCCAAGGACTTGCTGCAACACTGGATATTCAACTTTTTACAAATAGTCCAGTGAATGAGTGGACATATGCTGTGTAAAACAAGTGAGAATATCTTAGTTTTTAAAAAATTCTGGACACGCATTATGAACATTGGTGTGCCATTATGAACATTGGTGTGCCATTATGACACTATCTCGAATATAGGCCTAAAATTTGTGTTGGATTAACTCAGAGTTTTGAAATTAATTAAAAAAAAATTGTGATTATCTTTAGTCTGTCATACTTAAGTTTGAAATAGTATTTTCATGGCTGAATACACATTGAATTGACTTAAAAATACTTGTTATTGTTCTGTTAAGTAAAACTTTATAATAAAATCTCTTTAAATTATATGCTTAATTCTTCTTGGCTATATTTAAGAAAATAGATGTCTTCATTTTAAACCAGATTTTTGTATGTCATGTGATGATTTTTGAATCGCTCTAAACAAACTCATCCTGTAATGATCCCCTCCATCAGCATCTTAATTGGAACCGAGGCTTGCGATATTGTCCCCTCCTCTTTATTCACAGACAGAACATTGAATAGTTTACACATATTTGCTAACACATTTGTGTTACTCTTTGCATATCATTGGTGCAACTTATTTTTGCTAATTATAAATTAAATTTCGAAAATATTGGGAATATAGAGACTGATTTGCTCAAAATACACGTCTATTCTTCTGTGATGATAGTCTGACTTTGTATTGTAAATATTCATAATGTTGGAATTATAACACGTCAACCCTATAAGTCATTTTGTGCCATACAATGTATTTATACCATAGTCATTTGATAAGTTCTGGAATTATTTAATTATATCTTCAGTTTCTCCTATAGGAACTGGAAGTGATTTTTTAAATTTCAGGTAGTCTGTGATGTAAGCACATTTTCTATAAGCATCTTGAGGTTTGGCGTGTAATAGTAAATTTCCAAAGTCTTTAATGATGTTGGTATATTGGTCAGAGACTTAATCAGCTTAGATATGAGAGCAGGATACCAATTTCGAAGCCACTACTAACATTTAAACAGCATTCAATATGGACGAGAGATCATCAAAATCAGTGTTTTGATCAATAGAATTAGGTCATCTTTAGTGAGGAATCAAATTCCGTATTTCCTTCAGTGATAGTGGTTCCCACGCCCGGAGAATGCCATACAAGAGAGAGCGTGTCAAATGTGTAAAGAATGTGTAAAATTCCCTTAGTCTATAATAATGGGCTGAGGTTAGATGCCTGCCACTAGCGTAAAACATATCTGCTTTTTGAAAAAATCGATTAATGCTACTGTCTATTAGAATATCTTAGATCATTTCCTTATCTTGAGGACTAGTTTGGGGACAATGATTTCATCGTCCAGCATGACCTTGCTCCACCCTACACAGCTAAATCTACAAAAGGACGGTTTATGGAGAAGAGAATACCTATTCTGCAAATAGCTCTGATGCAAATTCAATAGAAAATTTATGAGGAATCTATAAGAAGAAATGACGAAAATACTATCAATTCTTGAAGAATTAAAGCAAGTCAGAACTAAAGTGTGAGCATCAGTGTCACTGGTGTCTTCTTGTGATTGAATCAGTTTGTTACCAGAATGAATAACAGAAATAGTAAATTAAGTGTACTAATATAGTTATTCAAAATTGTGTTCATTAATACATACTTTTTCTTTGGTACTGATACAGCTTTTGAACTGGACAAACACCGACTATGTTAAAAGTTCGGTCTAAAAGCTGTACAAGTACCTTTTTTTTTATATAACATTTTTTTTTGTCTTTTTGTTACTCTATATAACGATCTTAAAATTTTGAATTTCAAAGAAAACCTGGTTTGTCAATAAAAGATTATTTTCATATGTCGAATTGATATACTGTTAAAAATAAAACTGTCAAAATATATTAAAAAAAATTAAAATGAGAAATATGAAAGTTTTTTGCAAAAAAACTGAATATTCCATTTCATAAATATTAGTTCTACAGAAAACTTAAAGGAAACAACATTTGGGAGTCAGCTTTGATTTTGGTCTCCTTAGTTAACGGTTAAATTCTTAACCATTGATCAGTTAAATTCTTAACCATTGATCAGTTAAGTTCTTAACCATTGATCAGTTAAGTTCTTGTTAAATGCTAAACAGCAGTATCAGGCCATACTTCCAAAATTGACTTTTGGGCTGTAATTAACATTATTAAAATTATTAAAATTTTGCTCCTGATGATAAATATTTAGTTAACAGCTATAACTGTTATGCTGTTTTTACCATAATGCATGATTCGGGATTTGAATCTAATTGTGGGCAATGGAATCAGTTATGCCGAGTTCCAATCCTATCAGATCTATTATGTTCAGTTATGTAATAATACTTTTAGGAAAGGTATGAACCTACAATTTTCTCCCAGCAATAATTTAAATAATAAATTGCACTCAATTAATCATATAATTAATCATTTACAATAGGTATTGTTTTGGTATCAAATAACAAAAAAAAAAACCGGATTGATATGCCATAAGAAACAAACCAAATGTTTGATCTGTTTAGCATTACATGGGAATTTTCTTTATTTTTTCATTATGGCATCAAACCTTTTAATGTGCATTCTAATTGCAGTTGATTGAAATTGATCATCATTTGTGCTATGCTATCTTCTGTTGATGAAATGGAGATTAACTTTTCTGTCAGAAGTCTATCTTTGTGTGTGTTTGCATGCATCTACATGATGTATGTCTTGGTGATCACTTTGAGGTGATGTTGGTGACTATTGTTACATAAAAGAAAAAAAATGTTTCTAAATTTCGTTTTTGTTGGTTAAACTCAAATTTACTATCATTTCAATCTTCTGGTGAATGAATGTGATGCAACCTTATTTGTAAGCATGTCGATTAAAAATAAGAGTTCAATAACATTCATATAAGATAGACCAGAAAATTGAAATGATAGTAAATTTGAGTTTAACCAACAAGAAACGATATTTGAAAACATTATTTTTCTTTCATGTGACAAAACAACCATGTTAATTCAAAATGATAACACGCATGCATAAGTATGTGCACATGTGCACTCATACACACTGACTACTTGAAATACTTTTTCCTATTTTACACGTGTTCATCTGTTTTTTTTTTTCTTTTCAACTCCTGATTGTAAACGATGTTCTGTGTAATCTGTTTTATTTTTTTTTTTGCTAATATGAAAATAATAATTTTTTTTTTTGCTTATATGAAAATAATAATTTTTGATTATTTAAACTGAACATGAATTCTTTCGAACAGTACAAGAGGAAGCATTTAATTTTTATGGAAGAATAATTTAGTTATGAATAGTTTTGGAAATGAATAAATTTGTCATTTTTATCATTTCTATAATTTCTATATTCGTTTTGTCAATCTGGTTCATTGTATTTTCTGTTTGATTGTAAAATAAAATATCAAATAAGCATTAAAAACAAGAATGGGTATTCTTAAGATGTGTCCGCTCAATCTGCGTGGTTAAAGATGAAAATGTTATTCCAAACTTAAATGTGACAGACCAAACTGAAGTGTTGTTTCAGGTGCACTATTAAGGGTGCGTGTGGCCTTAACGGCATATTGATTTGGATTACCAAAGTTTTGATTCTAAAATACTTCCCCCTCCCTCCAAAGATAAACCACTTGGATGTATATAAATTAATAAGACATACATTTGGCTTTCCTGTTGACCAGAAAAATTAATGTCTACTAGTTAATCGCCCATTGGGAGATAAATCTGTATGTTCAAAATGTAAACTAATCGAAAAATCACCCTTTTTCTTTCTTTTTGTGCAATCAAAAAGTGGTACTTGAAATTTGGACTGGGATAATTTCGATAGAGGCGAAAAGTCTATATAAGTGATTTTAATCTGGATAAAAAAGGCAGTCAGATATTGATACAGCTGTGTGTAGTTCCTGGGCTGGCAAGTAAGTTGTTACACTGGGTTAATGGTTGATCCCTCATTTTGGACTGCTCTCAGTGGTATCCTTAAAGTGCGGAAAATAAACATTGATAGTCTTGGTTAGTGGTGGAAATCTCAACTCACTGAATGAAACCCGTTATTTGTTGATAATACTGAGTTGCTATTTGATTTGAAGGAAAGTTCTTTTATTCAAGCTAGCAAGGAGTGATGCCATGGCCTGAAATCGAACACCCATTAATTTTGGACAGGGGACACAACGATGGTAATACAAACATAGTGTGACTAACTGATAGATGGAGTCTCTTCTATAGATGCAGTGATGCACCTAAAAACTAATGATACGATTTAACTAAAAAATGTTCATGTTGAAATGGTATTGTACATTTTCTTACGGATTTCTTTTAGAATTTTACATAAATTAGAATTTACGACTAATGCCAAAAACAGAAGTATGAGAATTACAGATATCCAAGTCTAATAATAATAATAATAATAATAATAATAATAATAATATCATCAACAACAACAACCGGTTTATTTGTGATCTTCACTATATTTACAAAGATTAATTTATTTACCACATTTGAAGAAAGTTGACTAAGATGCACACATTAACAAAATGAAATTAAAAAATGTTTAAGTTTGATTTTCTATGATCTTTTCATTTTCTATTCAGTTATACATTTTAGTAAAATACGCCCTAAGATGGGGAGGTACTGTTGTCACATCTGGGGAGGTGCCACTCAGAGCACCCTTTTCTGCCTTGACAGAGTACAAAACCGACTTCGAAATCTAGTGGGGAATATCCTGTTATCTTCCCTACAGCCTCTTTCTCACAGAAGAGTGGTTGTTAGTCTTTCTCTCCTCTATCGTTATTTTCATGGTAAGTGCTATGGTTAGCCACTCCCTCCGTAAAACATTCACAACAAAAACTCGTCTGGCTACAACCACTGTAAATAATTTTCCTTTCTAAAATGTAAGGAAAATGTCAATGGTGTCTTTAGATTAGAAATTTAATCCTTATTGAAACTTATTTGAATGTTCTGTTTACATGTCAATTTCTATATCACACAAACATTGACATGTATATATAAGTCTATATATATATATATAATAAATAATTGTTTTGTTTATTATCTATGTATGTATACGTTTCGGGACTCGTCAGCATAGAGATATACTATTCACTACTGGTCGCGTGATTCCAAACCCTGGGCTTTTACAACTCAACTCCCGACATCTAGAACCACTGGATGAATAGCTAAATAAACAGTGATAATTTTAACACTTATTTATCTTGTAGACGTTCCAATCTATCTTTTGATCACGGCACTAATTGTAACCTCAGGGGAGGTTTGGTTTTGGTAGCCTCTGAATATGATGAGAGTCAGGGTTGATGATTACGATTGATTGGCGTGTGTGTGTGTGTGTGTGTATCAATTATCAGCAGAAGCTGTGTGAGACAGGGATGTCTTTCTTCGCCTGATTAACTCGTGAGTGAACTCTGAGTGAATGATAAGCAAACTCGTTCTTTACTTAATTTGATTAACTTATATAAAAAATCTCACCCGGAGTCCCCTGTTTTTCAATGAAAATAAATTCCCACTTTAAATCGGGACTTCCTTGTTATTTAATGAAACCAAATCTCTGTAACTAATTATGTCTTATGAGGTAACATATTATAACTAAATTTCTTTGTTCTCGCCAGGAATTACAACTCTTGACAGCATTACCTAACATGACATTTGATCTCTGGGTCACTCGTTTTCAATTCCTGGGAACTTTTTATCACTGAGTTTTGATAAATCTTATCAGGCTTTTATAGCAACCCACTAATTATTTTTTAATATAATTCTTAGTGAAATTATCTTATAACTTTCTGTTTACTCCAACTCCCCAATCGGAAGTTACAATCTGTTACAATCTGTTCTAAGCGTAGTTTTGAAGAAGAAAAAAAAATTCGAAAATTTTCTATAATCTTTTATCAACTCTCAATATTTTAAATAATGAGTTTTTCTTGACTCATTAATTAGTTTGCACTATTTTTACGGAATTTCATTTGCATATTCCAATTTTTCCCGTTTTAAAAAAAATGTCATTGTTATATTTATTTTATTTCAACATTAACCTCATACTAACAGGGCTCATGTAAATACCAGTCAATTAATGAAAATAAATTTTAATTTTATCATTTAGTCTTTTTAGAGATAAAAGCCAATATAACCTAAATTTAATCACTAGATGAATAAAAATACATTGCATAGGTTACTTTCTAAGCACAAATTTCTTTCTCTTTTACTATAGACCCATGTGCCTCTCTATCCATTTTCTCTCTCTCTCTGTCAACTGATATAACATGCTCCATTTTACTCTTTCTGTTTTAACGCTTTTATTCCCTCCGTTTGAATATTTCTGTTAGCTGCTGAACACTGCTACTGCGCAGTTTCATGATGCTGCTGTTGTTATGGAAACTAACTAAAGCGTACTGTGTGAATGAATGAACTGCACACATGTTAATATGCAGATTTAATTATTTGTTTCTCTATATTCTGACATTTCAATGAAATGTATAACCCCACTCCATTCGGTACACTTTTCTGAACAAAGAATGGCTTCAAGTGCATTTACTCGTCAAAATAAAACGTAATTTGAAAGTGCTGCATGAAGGAAATATTCAAGCCAAAATGGCAATGTTATATATATATATATCATTCATAGACATTCGCTGTATCACAGCACTTTAGTGTGGCTGGTGGCTAAGTGGTTAACGACGCCGTCTGAGAACCTGGGTGTGTCGGGTTCGAATCCAGTTCGTTCTATAGAAACACTTCTTACCCACTATGCCATCAGCACAAGCTACAAAGGGAGATTTTAATGCTTATATACGCATTATCAGCTTTTTGGATTGCTCTATCCTTTTATATATATAACTTCTTTGTAAAATGGTAGGAAAAATCCCAGCAGAGTGCTCGATTAATTAAGAATTAAAGTTAAAAATTAAGAGCATAATATTTATTTATTTCGGTACAAAAAAATTAGTACAACATTCGTACCGTCGGTTTCAAGCTCGGAAAGTCTTAGCCATCCGGCTCTCTTCAGCTTCTGTTGTCATCTGTTTTGGAAATGTCATTTCCAAAACAGATGCTGAAGAGAGCCGGATGGCTAAGACTTTCCGAGCTTGAAACCGACGGTACGAATGTTGTACTAATTTTTCTATACCAAAATAAATAAATAAATAAATAAATATATATATATATATATATATATATACTTACGCCCTACTGACTTGAGTTAATCTAATAAAAATTCCCTTATCTACCGTTTAGAAAAGTATGAACATCCACTCCAGCTATGGATTGAATAGCACTTCCTATTAATTGAATCTTGTTCAGTAGGTATTGTTTCGGCATTCAATGATCCGAAAGAGCTTTGATATGCTGTAATGCAGACAAAGCTAAAACCAATGCAGCCGCCTTGGTAAAATCTCCTTTCTTTTGAATAATAAAAAGTAAAAAAAGGTTGTCAGCTTTGACTGATGAGAATGAGTCAAAATTATCAGACGACTTTTCACACATTTCTTTTAATTGGATTGTGGAATATATGATCCACTCTCTCTATCAAGTAAGTGATGGCAGTTCTGTTCATGGGCACAATGTGATGTGTGCCATATGACAGACCTATCTGGTTGCATGTGTTATATCAGAGTGTTCCTTCTATAGTAGTTGCTCTACTAAGTCTTGAGTCTAATTTACCCTATTTAACCCATAGCTGGAAGGAGCACATATGGATTCATACCTTTCCCCAAAGTTATTTGTGAAAGGATGCAATAGGCTTGATGATACTCTAACATGGCATCTCGAACCAACAATCTATGACCACTGCACCATCGCAGGCACTTTGAATAAAAAAAACATTTTTTCTCTCTTTTTTTTGTTTTGTTGCTTTTGTTTGGTTTTGTTTGGCTGCCTTTAATAATTAGTGCGAATGGAAACTGTTTTTTTTTTTTTTGTGTGAATTGTTTGTTCGAAAACAACTAGTAATAAAAGAATATTGCCTGCTAAAAACACACACATCATCACTTTCATTGGATATTGGTTTATTTTACTTACCTCACAATCATTTGTAACCTTACAGGTTTCGGAAAAATTCTAACAGTCCATTCAGAAAGAGCATTTACATATAGTCAACTTGGGAGGGTTTAAAAGAAATTAATGTGAAAGTTATGTTTTTGTTCACGTAACATAATAAAGTGAGTATAAACGCATACAGGCTCCATCTGCGACATTCAATAAATATTGTTTTTATCTAATTTCTTGATTTGATTGGCTGTCTACCTCATTTCGTCTGACTCCAGAGATTTATGATCCATGGAAAACAGTCTTCACTGTTTACACAGTCAAACACAATACCTTTTTCATAATATTAATGAGGAGATTAGAACGAGGATCTTGGGTTGACTTTGGGATTAACGAGGAGAGTAGGAAGTTTGGGTTTACTTTCGTCAGTCTCGTAACTCTCGCTTCCCTTATTTCGTCCTTTAGTCCTCACATTCCATGAGCGATGTTTCTGACAAAGGGGGAAGAATTGCTGTTTTCTAGGTCAGAATATATCCATCTAACACTTGTTGTTGGCTTGTTTTTGACCTTGAAGTAGTATCTTTTTTTTTTTTAGCTCCTTACATCAAGTGGCTTCATGCCTTGTCTGGAGCGACTTCCATAAAAAAAAAAAAAAAAATGAAAAAATAATTAAAACAGTGTTTTTGTTTTGCTTACCTAAACAAAATTTTTTTTTTTTTTTTAAATTATGTATATTGAGAGGTGATTTTTGATATATCTGAACTTCTTGAAATAAAAAAAAGATTACGTAGTGTAGTATGTCAGACACATTATACAAAGGGACATCCTTTTCCCTAACATTGATAACCACCTAACAATATTGAAATAACCTGTTCATGTGTGACACTTTAAATAAGCAGGTAAATGAGGCCAATTTAAGCCAGCAAAACAGTATTAGTTCAAGTTCCGAGACCGGAACACTTTACACCTGTCACTCTGACACTTTACAGCTCATATAGAAACTACAGCATTTTTTATACTTAAAAAAAATGTATTTAAATGCCTAAAAGTTTTTTTTTTTTTATGAATGAAGTCAGTAAAAACTAATCGGACTCATAAATGTGATCTAACATCCAACACAAATAGGCCAATTAAGTTGAATGAAACTGGTCACCAAATATAGAACAATTATCAGCAGTAAAACAAAAGAAATTACATAAACTATATGAAGAACCGTGACACTAGTAGCACGATCATAAATACCAGTATGTATGTTAATAAAATTTTCAGCATTGTAGCATTGTTATTTAATGGCCAACCACAAATTCATAGTTACATATATTTAAAATTTAACTTAGAACTTTTAAATAGAAATAATTGAATCATTTATGAATAATATTAGCACTGAAATAACGCTTATGTTAGATTGCTATGGAAACAGAAAATGGTACAATAGAGAAGTCTACTGGCCTAAATTTCCTTGTTATTGTCTTATGGGTAAATTACTAATCATTTAACCTAAATATTTTTTGTACTGACTCTGAAATAAAACGGAGATGGGGAAGTGTGCGATTGTTGGCCTCATAAGTGCGGTTATGGACTACAGAACTGACTATGCCGAGTTCGAATCCGATTGAATCTATCGTGCACTATTCGATCTACAGGGTGATTCATAAGTCACTTCACTTTGCTATTTAAAATGTCATTTATAATTGAAGAGCGAATTTTTATTGTTATTCATATGGCCAAATTTGATGAATCTCCCACACTTGTTGAAAGGCAATGGAAACGTGATGTGAACAGAAAGCCTCCTTCGCACAACACCATAATCAATCAAATATGCTACAAAGAGTCGTAAATTCCTTGCAAAAAAGAATGGAGCTATGCATGCAGAACGAAGGTGGAAATTTTGAAAATTTGCTGTAATTTTAAACTCCCATAAATGAATTTGTTGAATAAACTTTCTGTTTTGTATTACCATATTTTTTAACTTTAGAATTTCAAAAATAAATAGCTAAGTGACTTATAAATCACCCTGTATATCACGCATGAATAATATTGTTGCGAAAAGTAGGAACCTACAATTCCTCTCACCACTCGCTATAGATAAAATAATGACTTGTGTTCAATTAATCGTATACGATTAATTGCTGACAATAGATATTGTTTTAACATTAAATGACTCAAAATGTGTTGTCTTGCGATAATCATATTTGTTCTTGTTAACTCCTTACATCAAGTGGCTTCATGCCTTGTCTGGAGCGATTTCCATAAAAAAAAAAAAACAGAAAAAAGCAAAGAAAGACGTGAAATAAACAGATCTAATTACTAAGAACTTGTCTTTAAAGCAAAGAATCTTTGAAGACTGATTTTTATTTTACAAGATGATGTTTATAATCGTTACAATTGGGCGAATATATGTCTTGATAAACGGAAGTTTCATAACCTCATTTTACTATAGGTATTTTTTTCGCAAATCTTTTTAAAAAAAACATAACTTTTTTTTTAACATGAGGTGGCTGTGCTTGAAATTATCTAAGGATGTAAAAGACGACATTGCCATCTACAGATATCATAAACCATGAATTTGAATATTTTACGCAAATTAACTAAAGATCAATTTAAATGTTTTTTATTTTTTTGTGCCAAGTTTGAAATCATGCAGACAAATAGGAATAAGAATTCTTTGAAAATTAGTACCAAAATATAAATGTACAGTTTGTAGCAGAAGTGTCAAAGACATTCGGTACATAGAAGAGAGAATGACTCTTTAACTGTACCTGTCTGTTCGGTAAAAATCTGAAATAATAAAATTCCTAATCTTTGTTTCGGATGCAGTGGTGTCCATTACAAAAAGAATTGAAAATGTTTTAATTGTGGCAAAATTGGATACCAAAAAATTTACTGTAAAACAAGAAAAAAAAAAAAGAAAAGAAAATGTGTGGAACAGTGAAAATATTATTAGCAACACAAAATGTTTCCCATTAGAAATAAAATGTCGGTAAAACTACAATTGGATATTGATTTTCCACCCCTAAATCACAAATCCTTATCTACAAAAAGATATTGTACATCTGGAGCGTGTTCAACGGTTGGCCATCATGATAGTGATGGAACTCTTCTTACCGACAAGAAGCGCCTCCAAAGAATAAATTTGTTCTCATTTAAGCAGCAGAGAATGCAAGGAGACTTGATTCTGGCATACAACGTCATCAATAGGAATTTAAATCTATCTTTCGAGGAGTTTTTCAACCCAGTGCCAAGTCACATTCTCCGTGGGTACCCGCAAAAGATGTACCACCATCGCTTTCGGCTCGATTAAAGAAAGGCAGCATTCTCTGTCCGTTTTTCTGCTCCATGGAGCACCCTGTCAGAGGAGGAAGTGATGATGACTACCATATCCTGGTTTAAAGCGGCCTTGAACAAACATTCAGACTATATGTGGATGTAAATAGCCTCTACCTGTCTCTTTACATGGCTTTGGTTTTTTTTTCCAAATAAATTTGATTGGTAATACAAGGACACAAGGGGAAAAATAGATACTCCTAACATTGAAAGAAAGTGAGTGCATAGCAGATTGTGTGACAAGAAAAAAAAATTAAAGTGAAAAATTTAGACATTTCTGTCCAAGCAAAATCTACAAAGACAACAGTTTATATTGAAAAAGAAATGTTATTAAATTTGTTACGAACGGATTGGTTACAATTATTCACTTTAATGGACGAACATATTCATCTCATTTATAAATCTGTAAGTTTCTCCTTATATAAAACTAAATTTTACACCCAAAAAATAAAAAGTGAGTTTTAAAAAATGTTTTTCACAGTGCTGCAAAACAAAAAACAAAAATGGCCACATTATATCTAAAAGAAAATGCAACATCAATTATTAGACCCAAAAGACTCATATCTTTTGCTTATATGAAATCTGTAAATAAAAAAACTGGATAGGTTGGTGTTTAATTTGATAGTAAATTTGGTGAACTTTAGCAATACTTAAAAAAAAGATTTTTTTTCTTTTACACAGTTAAAATAATTTTAATAAACCCTTGTTTCTAACACATGATCTCGCTCAACAAATCCGAGTTGCCTTTTGGCTAAGATCAAAGTGTAGTATCTGTTTCGATGGATACTGCACCCCATAGACTGGTATTGTCTTGGCCTTCGGGTCTTGATTTACGCCAGTCAATGAGTCTGTTCTGTGCAGTTCTGGGAGGTCCACCTTCCCAGGCTTTGCATCCCCTCTTTGGGGAGGAGTAAGTTTATTGCTTACTGCCTGAGGCGCCCCTACCGGGCAATGCCGACGGGGCTGCCCAGGCAATTTTTAAACCCCACTTTCCCGACTCGACCTTGGGTCACATTTCACTTGTGGGAGTAAGATAAAAACTGGCCTTGTGCCTAACTCCTGGAGAGGAGTAAATCAATACTCTTCTTTATGCAACATGTACATCTCGTCATCCAACACCAGAAAATGCCAAGAAATACCATATTAAATTGTACTTCACAATTTAAAAAAAAAAAAATCGATTTGTCTGACGCATATCATTCTCTTAATGATATTTCGCTTCTGGTAAAATATATATAATTCTGGTTCATTGTCACAAGCTGAACGACATGATCTCAACTAAGAAACTAATCAATTCCTAATTTTAAAGGTAAAATATAATATAAAATATAATTCTATTAGTAATAGTATTAAGATGTCTCAAACATTTTCCATTTAAAACACTCATATTTACTGCATCCTAAAATAAGATTATGAACGAAGAAGCATCATCTTTATCCTGGAAATATCAAGGGACATGAATGTATAAATAAAGTTCAAAATAGATTGATGCGAATAGATAAAATAAATACACAAGTTTTACTCTTTCGTTTTATTTTTATGTCTGTACACACATTTTTAACTTTGCAAAAAAAAATCCTAATACACTAAACACAAATTTCAGTTTCTATATGAAACCTAACAAATAAGTTATTCAATAAATTGTAATGAAGAAAGAATGATTTACTATTTGTAGGTACATTTTTGCCACTTTACAGAAATCACTTCCACACCTCTCTCTCTCTCTAATATATATATATATATATATATATATATATATATATAATAGTAACTCTGTGTGTGTGTCTGCCTGATCTTTGTGTCTTATGTTCACCCAAACCGCTGGACAGAATTATTTGAAAATTGGCATGTAGACTACTGACCTCTCAGTGAAGATCATAGGCTATATAAGAAATATATCACTTCAACGCTGCTTTTGAAAACTGCTTTTGCTTTGATTCAAATGAAATTTAAACCATAGGTAAATGACCAAAAATTATGTCTATTCCAAAAATTTCAGCAAATTTTGATAACATTAAGATGGTTCCCGGGGGGAAAACACCTTTCTGTCTGTGCATGTCTGTCCCTGAAAACAAAGACGTACTAGGAAGTGTATTTTCAATATAATTGTATTCAAATGCACAATTTGGAAGTATTTTTGTCTCTCTGGCTGCCCCTTAAAGAAGCTAATGACAATTTTCAAACATGTTACACAATGAAATTAATCTTTGTATTAGCGTTAGTTTAAGAGTATTAACATATCTGAATAGCTCGGTGAGTAAGATATCTAGCTGACAGCATCAAGCTTGCTGTTAAAGTAAACTCTCCCTAACATGATGTTGTATATGATGCTATCCCACACTCTAACCTGGACAACACCGGGTACCTCTGCTAGTATATATATATATATATAAGGAAATTAGTGATGAGAATAAAAATTAGAAAAGGTACAATATTTATTAAATCATCAAATAGTTCAAACAAGGAATATATAAATAAATTTTCTTTCCTTAACCCATGGATTTTCAAAAGTGCATGCTTTTATCATCAGAAAAGAACATAGGGATAAAACATGATGATTCTCTTTGCTAAAAAAAACTGTATATTTTTATATTTTAAAATCTGTACTAAACAGTAATATAATTTTACCGTTTTATCTTCCTCTGATGATAAAAGCATACCTTTTTGAAAATCCATGGGTTAAGGAAAGAAAAAAGTTTATTTATATATTCATTGTTCAAAATATTTGATGATTTAATAAATATTGTACTTTTTCCAATTTTTATTCTCATCACTCATTTCCTTATATTACTGCTCTATCTTGTATATTGAGCATTGACTTTACAAGATAGGATATAATTTAAAGATAACATTTCATTTTTATCTTTATTATATCTCCATTTATATATATATATATATATATATATATATATATATATTATATATATTAGCTTACTTATCTTAACCAGATGTCAAACATCTCAATTTGCTGCAAGATTTTGCTCATACTAACCAAAGGTCTGTAAATCAGTGTGTACAGAAGAAAAATGTTTATTTGAATATTTGTCTTACACAAAATACAGGCATAAAGAAATCAAATATTAAGTCTTCTTTATTAATTGAATCCATATTATTTTATTTATTTATTTATTCTTAATGTTTTATTCCTAAAGAAATTTGTCATATTATTTCATTTTTGATTTTTCCTAAATGCATCTTCAGTTTTTTTCTTTTTTCTGCTAGGATATACGATAAGTGGACCATAATTGCTCCCAATAACTTTAGAAGGTAAATTTTGCAATGTTAAGTACCATTCTATATATCTTATATACAAAGTAAAGTGAGATTTTTCTCCGATTTCATTGGCCAGTATAGCACCATAAACAGAAAATGCATATAGAATTATATATATATTAAGTAAAAAAAAAAAATCAAGTTTTCAAGAAAATTTTAGCTACACCTTTGAACTATATCCTGGAGACTTGATAATATGTTTTGATTTTTTTAAAAAGTGTATATATTGTCATGTGTGTTTATAACTACCTTGGTGGTCATATGTATTTTCAAGTACTCCAGACAGCTTGTGTATAAGACTCCCCTTGACCATCATGCCCAATGCTTTAAGAAACTAAGAGGCTGTTCATTATGGTAACGATCTGGATCAGCAATTCAGTTATATGAATGTGTACAGATGTAGGGTGGGATGCATGTAAATATATATGTGTGAATCGTACACATGTGAGTGTCTGCTCTAAAATTTTTGTTTGTTCTTTTGTTTATTTTCACCTTAAAATGAAACTGATGTATGATGTGGGTGTTTTTCAAGACACTCTAATCTAAGAACTCTTATTATTTGTGAACTTTTTCTGATGATTTTGTAGTGTTGCAGAGACGATATTGACATACAAATGTTGTTTGGCACAAAACAAATGAAACGGACCGTTAAATATATCTCACAGAAATTTGGAATTTTTGGAAATGTGAAAAAAATAAAAACAAAAATAAAAGTAATAAAACAAACCATGGTTATTGGAATATAATAAATATCTGTTATATATATATATATATATATATATATATATATATATATAATTTCTTTTCATCCTTCTACATATCTATCTGCTCTATCCTGGATATTGAGCTGTATACTTTTCACAATAAGTTTTACCTTTCCTAAAAGTTCGCTTTTAGTTCACCACTTAATATATATATATATATATATATATATATATATATATATATATATATATATGTTTGTGTGTGTGTTATTTTATTTTAGTTGCATGTGCGTAGGTGTGTACTCGAGTGTCGGCAGGTCCCTTGTAATGATATGGAAAGAGACATGTTGACTTGTCCATAAATGTATGCCGATATGTGAGCGGGTAGGTGGTTTAAGTTTTCTCCTTTATTTCTTTTTTCTTGTTGGCTTAATCTTCTAGAAATAACTTTAATTTGTTTATCTACTTACCTTTTGCTTGTTCGATTCTATTGTGTAGATATTTATAAGTGTGTGTGTGGATGTATATTGTGCATACGTATGTATGTGTATAAGCTGAAATTGAATCCCTTCTAATATCCCTTCTCCCTTTACGAATTATCCCCCTCCCCTCCTACCAAAACACCCTCCACTAGCATAGAATTCATTCGTCTTTTCAGTATCTTCTCTGTGGCTTGAGGAAGCGAGACTTTGAATAAGGGCATAGCTAGAACATGTATGCACATATGTAGCCCCAAATGTTTGTATAAATAAAAATGTATACTAAAATACAGCTCTACATGTTATTGAGCAGTATCTTATAAACATTGTAGCTTCACAGGATTAATACCCACAAATAATATATATATGGTATGATAGTTTGCTTAGGTTGTTACAATAATATTATTGTTGTAGACCCGTGCTAGGGGTCACAAAGAAATAAACCACAAATAGTGACAGGGTTAAGATATAACAATGTATTTATCATGAAGCAATACAGAAGGCCACTAATGTGGTAGGAGATGAACGGGTTCATAACATGCAGTAAAACATGGTATGAAAGTCTCTCCTGAGTCTCTGCAACCAGTGGTATTTATTATACCTGGTTGATACCATCAGTTCTCCAATAGGGGTGATTTGTACCCCACAACAATTATCGGGGTCAGCATTCGCTCCAGATTGATTGAATGAACATAAAAAACGTTTTACTGTACTAAAAAAGAAATAGTAATATGGGGTTCAAGGCTGAGTGCAGTAGTACACAGAGGTCCGCATTCATCCTTAGGCAATACTGGGGGTACCTATACTAGTATATCTAAATAATAACATAAAAATCAACTTTTCTAAACAGTCGTTCAGACATCAATTTCGAAACTGAACCAAATCAAGACAGAAGACATTTGTACATTTAAACGGTTCAATATCTTTTCAGATAGAGCTTTATAACAAGAATAAATAATTTAACTTATCTCTATACTTTACTGCAATTTAATGACTATAAATTCGCCAGAAGTGTTTTTTGGCATTCCTCTTGTTATTTCCAAACGAATAAATATATACACAGTAGAAAAAAAAAATGTTATATACAAGTTTCAATGCCCTTAAGGAGAATGTATCTCCAACAATAATTTGAAAAAAAGCCCTAATTGTTATATCGGTTTTACTACAACACTTTTCTGCTTTCCTGTTGACTTACTATGCAATTTTCTGAGACTAGCTCAATTTGCCAAACACCTTTTTAAAAAAAAAAAAAAAAAAAAAAAAAATGACTGCCTCCCTTCTCAATATAGACACATTTTAGTTAATAACACAAAAACACCATGATACCAACATAAAAAGATTAAAAATTCTTGAAACCATTTACATTAAATATAGACATCCCACAATTAATAAAATTAATTACGAAACTAGTCAAATTTTTTTAAAGTGTCTAACGTAGTAATTAACATTAACAAATTCTTAGCCATTAGACATCATCTGTTTAAATTTTATATGCCATTTGCATGTAATCATATTCATATGCAACATCTCATCATTATAGACGCTCATTTTAAAGTCGTAGATACTAGCCGTTAAAAACGAAACAGTAGAAGACAATAGTTGTAAACACACCAAAACTAACTCCACCTGATGATGATTTGATGAAGTAGATTGAAAGTACTCAAAAAAAAAAAAAAATTAAACAAGGCAAAACTTATATTTAGTATTTCGACCAAATTGGTGTATACACCAATTTGGCCGAAATACTAAATGAACTATTCAGAAAATTGAAAAAAGAAAAAGAAAAAAGCCTTATCAAATAAAAATAAAAACAAAGTGTTATTTAATAACATTTGCCTGAATATATATCCTCCTAAATAGATTAAAAGATAGCCTCTTCTAATCTGCTACAATAAAAGCTGACAGCACTACTTAACCCCTACCAACTCCTGGAGTCTTTTTGACAGAAGCTATACTTCTCAATATGGCCGACTTAAGAATGGTTCACCTAAGCTGATGTAGTTTCAAATTACTTTCCTTCTTTTTATCAAATAAACTTTGACAAATGTGGAAACAACTTCTATTGATTAATGGAAGCTTGCAACCATCTTATATCTTGTGATTCTTTTTTTATTAGAATTGGAATCTAAAGGAAAATGGACAAATTCAAGCACAACAAAATCTATATAAGTAATACATATAAAATTGTGATTTAATCATTTCAACTTTAATACAAGAATAACGACAACTTTTTATTCATTAAAACAATGTGTATGCATTATTTATTTATTTATTATGCCTCTTTGGGCATTGCTTGTTTTAAGAAATAGTCTCATGCCAACTTTCAAAAATACGTCTCGCAGAATTTATAATATGAATATACAGATCAAATTCTCCTAAATATCTGATCAGATAGACCCCAAAAATATCCCTGTAAATTCGTTTTCTTAGCATTATTTCTGAATTCATCCAGTTTATTCTTCGTATGAATTACATCAAAAATAGTGTAAAGTTTATTCCAAATGTTTATTGTTCTTTTTTTAAAAAAACATCTTTGTGGCAGGTTTAGTTTTTGAAATCTTTTTTTCGCCAATAAATTACCAGTGTTAAGAAAGATATTAAAACGAAGTGTGTTCTATATTTAGAAATTCTATAATTTTTTTTTTTTTTTTTTTTTGAAGGTCTAAAATTAAATCATCCCTTATGAACTTATGATACCCCAAAGAGACATAATCTGTATATTTATAAATTTGGACCATTTATTGCACTAACAGTGAGATTAAAACGCCAAATTCATATTTAAAATAGGACAATAGCTTTTTAATATGCGATCAACACTGTAAGATTTACTAATTTGCATATTGTTTTACAAAAGGACAGCTCATTAATTAACTATTCATTTTTATTTTTCAGTTCAATGGTTGTTTTCACATAGTTCTATTTACAACTATTTTTTATATAGTCGATAAAGGCTTAGCATTTTGTGTAAAAAAAGTATATCCGGTCAACTTACTTTTGGGGGTTGTGATTCTTGGTGTTCTCAATTTTCCCGGGCAATGCTGGGATATGGGTCTTGCTAATGAATATATGAATTAAACAATTAAAACAACAAATTGGACATTAATATTTATAATGCCTAAAAATCTGATATTATAAAAATGCTCATTTATTTTGGAAATGATTAATTCTAGCAGAATGTAATTAAAATCTAGTCTAAACTTCTTCATTCTTCACCCTGCCCCCCCCCCCCCCCTTCTCTTCTTTTTCTCATTTTGGTGACTCTCACTAATTTTACAATATTCATTTGTAATGTTGTCACCAAATAAAACAAGCCGCGCATGCGTGGTTCCCCTCTGTATGTGACTCGATGTGGCGAGTGTAAAATGCAATAAATTTGGGTAATTTGGGGCATTTTTGACCCCCTGTGGGCGCGAACCAGAATTTTTCTGAGATCAAGGATGCTCATTTTATATCCAGAACAATTGCCTCTACATTTTGGCCAAGTTTCAGAAAAATTGAATGGATGGATCAAACGTTATGGGAGAAAAGGGTCATTTTTTTGCCATTTTGGGGGCTTTTGACCCCCTGGGGGCGCAAACCAGATTTTTTCCAAGGTCAGCGATACTTATTTTCTATTAGGAACAATTGTCTCCACATTTTGGCCAAGTTTCAGAGAAATTGAATGGATGGATGGAAAGTTATGAGGCAAAAAATGTCATTTTTTGGCCATTTCTGGGCCTTTTGACCCCCTGGGGTCTAACCAGATTGTTTTTCAAAAATCGGAGAATGTCACTTTCTAACCTGACCAAAGTTACAACTTCATGCAAAATTTCAGAGAAATTCAATGGATGGTTGCGGAGAAAAATCCGGACGGATATGCCTCAAAACATAAGTCCCCCGATTTATAAAATCGGGGGACCAATAACAGCTTTTTCCTATTGAGTTTTACACATCTGAAGAAGGTATAAATTCTACTGAAAAGTCATGAATTGAATAAAACCTTATTTACATAAAAAGATTTTTGTAGTCATTATTTATATCAGATATATAATATTAACAGCCCCTCCGCCGCGTTGTCCCTGAACAAATGAAGACCCTCTGTGTATTCTTTCTTCTAGCCATGAACCCCACATTAACATTTCTATTTTTTTAATTTCTAAAATTTTCAATTTTTAAGTAGAAGTAAAAAGAAAATAAAAAAGAAGAAAAAAAGTAAACTTTTGTTTTGTTTATAGATATCCAGCATGAACTCGGACCCCAATAATATAATTGTAAAACCTTCTTATATCAAATTAATGTCATCATTGGATTCTTCATAAAATCTATACTGAACGCATTGTATTTAATATTGGTATAATGCTTTGTTTTAAATTGTATCTCCAGAAAGATAGACGAGGATGTCACAAATATAGTAGCCTCTACTCTATAATAAAGACCAATGGGTATTTATAATATCTCTTTCTTTCTCTCATATATATAATCTCTCTCTCTCTCTCTCTCTCTCTCTCTCTCTCTCTATATATATATATATATATATATATATATATATATATATATATATATATGTACTACCATTCCATCACGCACAAATTAATGAGTAAAACATGTGCCTTTTTCAAGCCCCCCCCCCCCCACCAGTCGAAACGCGAAGAAGTGAGAAAGAAATATCAAGTCAGACAACCACCTCAGACTTACCCCTCCGCCTGAAATGAATTCGGAAAGAAATGCTTAACTCTATAATTAAAAGTCAATGGTGGGTGGTTTTATTTTTCTTTAGGTCATCAGAAATTATAATAATAATTTATATATGAAAAATCAAATTATTGACATAATTCTATGATTTTATATGAATATTTTTAGTTGTATATCTAGATAAATAGTGAGTGTGAACACTGGCATAGCATACTTACCCCCCCCCCCGTTATTTTTGACGGAGAGTGTACACTAGTGTATGTATATATATATATATATATATATATATATATATATATGAGAGAGAAAAAATATTTTTCTTGAATAAAATATATTGTAGATGTCATTGGAAGATAAACAGTAAACTATTTTCCATAAATCTTGCATGTGATAATCATTCGTCTTTGCGTAAAAAGCTGAAGAGAACCTATTTCAGTTGTTCATCAGACTTACCTAGCATCTTCTAAGACGTTAAACGGCAGAATATTGCTTTGTATTTTGTGGACTCTGCTCACTTCAAACAGGATGGAGAAAATGGGGAACAAAATACGCCCATTCCCCGGTTCACTCCTAAAGCAAAGAGTATTTTTTATTTATGCTCAGTTTATTATCACGAGAAGAGATGCAAGCGGAATAACTTTGTTACACAATACAGTTCAATAATCCCTGGTGCTACCAGGTCAGGCTGCATAAAGATACTGGCTTCCTGATCAAAAATGCACCAAACATTGATGTTATTGTTTTTTCCTTTCCTTCTGCAAAACGCAATCATGTTCTGCAAAGCCCAAAACAAAAACGTTCCCCCCCCCCCTTACAAAACAACTAAACCAAACACCATGAATAAATATTTGAAGATATATAGAACTTGAAGCATAAAAACTTTTACCAAAACGACCGGATTCGGCATTGAATAACTCGAAAAGGGTTGATATGCCGTAAAACAAAATAACCAACCAACCCAGTTCAAGAATCAGCTTTCAAAGTCAAATTTCTCTTATGTGAAGATGAATTGTTTTTGTTTTTCTTATTTCTTTTAATTTCCATCAAACTATAATTTCCTTTTTTGTGATGCATGAAAGCATTTTCAATTGGTTCCTCTTAATTCTGTTTCCTCTACCATCGCCATCGTCATCATCATCATCATCGTCGTCGTCGTCATCATCATCATCATCATCATCATCATCATCATCATCATCATCGTCGTCAACTATTTTTCAACAGACAAAAACTTATCAACTGTTTCTGTGATTCGTTTCGCAAACAATGGGTGACATTTTTAGATGAGGCTTCACATCTATGAGAGGCTTTGTCTTCCAGTCGATCATGCAAATCACTAAACATGTCGATTGAATCCATGAGATGCTTGGAAGAAGAGGTTCTGACCGTCCATCAGTTTGTCACGCTCAAGTTTGAAATAGCATACGATACTGATTGAATACGATAACCGATATCTAAAACTGGATAGTTCCAAATTTTCAGATGCACAAAATATTTGAATGAAATCTAATGAGGCTTTATCAGGGTGATCGCCTTGGGCTTTATTCAATCATGTTATTATCTTCAAAGCCATTTTCTTGATTTTTTGTCCCCATATTGAATGATTGCTTAAATCTCGGTTTCTGACTTCAGAGCAGTACAGTCAATAGCCCCCCCCCCCTCTCCCGCCCCTCTCCATTCTATTGTATCGAGCCTCCACTAGAATACTACACTTTGTAAACAAATTAATATGTTAATTTTTTTAGTTAAAACAATCAGGGAATTACACAATTTTAATGCAATTTTCAGCATTTATTTAATAAATTATATTTTATAAGAAATTAGTTTACAAATTTAATATAGTGATTTTCAAAAGAGTAGAAATTTGATAAAATTTAAGCTCAGGCCAGATAAATGCACATGTGCAGTAACGTCTTATTTTAATATGTGGTCCCTGTGAAAAGCAACTCTATTTCTCTAACGCTATTTTTTTTTTTTTAGCATAGTTCATCCCAAACAAGGCAGGCCGATACTGTAGACGTAAGGGGCTACTGAGAAAAAGGGTGAAAGTTTTTTTTGGGGGGTCAACCTAAATTGGGAGCTGTGCAGCGAGATGTCTGTTTACATTAGTTTTAAATTTCTGCATGTTAGTACCGTCAGGAAAACAGGGAGCAGGGAGGGAGTTCCAGAGTCCAGCAGCACGAGGAAAGAAGCTTTTGGAGTAGGAAGCTCTTCGGCATCTGGGGACTTCCACAGTGAATGGATGGGATTTGGCAGATTGTCGGGTTGGTCTAATGAATTTACGTCGTGGGGGCATCAGAGTAGCAAGTTCATCAGAGCACAATCCATTGAAGTACTTGTAAAACAGGCACAAGGAAGCAACATTGTGGCGATGGGATAGAGGCTGGAGCTTTGTGGATAGTGAGGGACCTATTAAGTTGGTGACTCTTTTTTGGACCTTGTCTAAGAGGGAGAGACTAGTGGATGATGCCCCGGCGCAGATGTGGCAACAATACTCCGTGCATGGGCGGATGGTGGCTTTGTAGAGATATAGGACACTGTTAAGTGGGAGAAGTTTACTAGCACGGTAGAGGGAGCTCACCTTCTTTGCAGCAGCCCTGGCAATTTTAAATAAGAGGAAAAATAAAATTAAGTAAGCCTCCAGAGTGCTGCTTAAACATCCCTTTTAGAGACTGCCCCGACAGGATTGTTGGGGATTCGGAGATAGGTAGTGCCAGCTCTGCCTTATAGTATCTTATTTTAATACTAATGTTGAATTATGGATGTCAGTAAAAATTTAGTTATGAAAAAACTATTAGCTTTTAATTTTACCTTCAATCATAATATCCAAAATAAAGAAAAATACTTTTTGAAAGTTATCATTCGTATTTAGTACTGCAGAATTTAGATTGCAAAAAATATACTATAAAACTGGATTTCATTTAATCTTAAAAGTTTTAATAACATTTACTCTTTAACTGAAATGTCTTTTGAAGTTTTTCTCTTTTATTGTCTTTTCCAGTTTTGCCATCATTCTCTAACATATAAAGTTATGTTGTCGAATTTTCAAAGTCGGAGTCAAATAGCGATCAGTCTGAGAAATCGATACTTGATTCGGACTCGCTCTTTTCTTGTTTTATTTTCTTCTATTGACCTAAATATAATTTAGTTTAAGTTTTTTCTGATAATAATTAGACTGGTTAGGAAGTTTGTTACACTGGGGCCATTTTTCGTTTAAACAGAACCAGCCGCTTGTGAAATTGATAAAATGAATTTCCTACATTTCTCTATCTGTGTCCAACTACCGATATAAGATAAACAATTATATTTAAAATAAATAAGATATTAACCTATATATTTCTGATGATTATTTGTATGTCATACTACTAGGTAAGAAAAACGTTTCCTTCTAAAACCTACTTACTATAATGGCTGCATTTTTACGAATCCAAGAGGCTGTTCAATATTCATGTTGCTTTGGTAACTAATGGCAACTAGCTAAATTTAAAATTCTGTTGTCTGTGTAAGTACTCATTAAAACTATTTCGTTTTAAGGTGATTTCTTCCTTCGTTATACATTTTACCTTTGCCTATAATTGTTATATATATTACACTCTATTAATAAACTTTCACTTGATTTACCTTATGTCTCTGACTGGTTAATTTACTGTTAAAAACAAACAAATCATATTTCATTATAAAATACTCCGTTTAGATACACATAAATAAAATGAAATATCGTTTTTAACTTTTAATCATTTCCTTTTTATTTAACACGCTACACAGTGAAATCTTTTATGCTGAGTTGAAATCCTATCTGGTCTATTATGTTCAAATATTTAGTACCTTTGCGAAACTATGAACTTATCCCCCCCTATTATGTTCAAATATTTAGTACCTTTGGGAAACTATGAACTTATCCCCCCCTATTATGTTCAAATATTTAGTACCTTTGGGAAACTATGAACTTATCCCCCCCCCCCTATTATGTTAAAATATTTAGTACCTTTGGGAAACTATCAACTTACCCCCCCCCCCCTATTATGTTCAAATATTTAGTACCTTTGGGAAACTATCAACTTACCCCCCCCCCCCCATTATGTTCAAATATTTAGTACCTTTGGGAAACTATCAACTTACCCCCCCCCCCTATTATGTTCAAATATTTAGTACCTTTGGGAAACTATGAACTTACCCCCCCCCCTATTATGTTCAAATATTTAGTACCTTTTGGAAACTATGAACTTATCCCCCTCCCCCTATTATGTTAAAATATTTAGTACCTTTGGGAAACTATGAACTTATCCCCCTCCCCCTATTATGTTCAAATATTTAGTACCTTTGGGAAACTATCAACTTACCCCCCCCCCCCCCCCTATTATGTTCAAATATTTAGTACCTTTGGGAAACTATCAACTTACCCCCCCCCCCTATTATGTTCAAATATTTAGTACCTTTGGGAAACTATCAACTTACCCCCCCCCCCCCTATTATGTTCAAATATTTAGTACCTTTGGGAAACTATCAACTTACCCCCCCCCCCCTATTATGTTCAAATATTTAGTACCTTTGGGAAACTATCAACTTACCCCCCCCCCCCCCCCATTATGTTCAAATATTTAGTACCTTTGGGAAACTATGAACGTACCTCCACCCCACCCCGCACCAAAGCTATGGTTAAAATAGCAACTTGTGTTCACTTATAGTATACAATTAATTGTTGGCAATAGGTATTGTTTTGGCATTAAATACCCCAAAATACAAACCCTACCAATCCATTGTATAATCTAACCATGTACATGATTTTCCTACAACATGCTTGTAAAAGTTGTTTTAAAAGTCATTATTTGATAACTTGCTGTTCCTTTGATATACACAGTTGAAGAAAGTTTCCATAGAATTCCCAATAGTAACAATAATTTTAATCTGTACTCATTAAACACTGTCATCTATATAATACTAAAACTCTGATAATCTTGCTTGCTTGTTTGCACATTGAATCTATAAGATGGTAGGAGGAAGGGCGAACGAGATGAAAAGTAGTAAGAAGAGAGTAAGGACGACATAAATAACATGAATAATGGGTGAACCCCTAAACGGTCATCTGTGTGGTCAGTCAACATGTTAACAAGAGTTTTGATTGGATGATATAAATATAGTTCTATTCAGCAGCAGCATTTTAGCATATAACATAAATTGTGTTTCCAACTCTCAAACATGTTTAACGAACTACCTTGGTTAGACACTGTTGCTTATGGATTCTAACAGTATACATATGATATCTGTTTTCTCCCAGACTAGCTGACAGTACTAGTTATTTGGATTATTCGGACTACTTGGATGTTATTCTCACACCGTTTCGGCCGATGTAATCTCTGACCTTCTTCAGGTGCATCTTGTTGAACTTAGGGAATCTCTACAGAATTTCGAACGGAACCCTTTATTTTTTAAAGGAGAGTAGAAAGTAGACCTTGGGTTTACTTTGGACAGCCTCATAACTCTCGCTTCCTTTATTTTGTCCTTTAGTCCTCACATTCCATGAGCGATGTTTCTGACAAAGGGGGAAGAATTGCTGTTTTCTGGGTCAGAATCTATCCACCTAACACTTATCGTTGGCTAATTTTTTAACCTTGAAGTAGTATTTTTTTTTAGTTCCTTACATCAAGTGACTCTATGCCTTGTCTGGAGCAATTTCCATAAAAAAATTAAAAAAAAAAAATCCATGAAGATAGATTGTTCTCGTTCCATCAGCCATGACCAGGTAGAAGTCTTAAGTAATTCTTAATTATATTCTTAGTATCGCCTGTATTGAGGATTGAACCTTCAACCTCCATAAGACTTACTTAGAACTGATTATACTTAACACTTTATCAGTTGCACCACAGGTCCAAGTGAAGAAGGTCGGAGGTTACATCGGCCGAAACGTGATAATAGCATCAAAGATGAGAACAGTTTTAATAATACAAATAATCAATCCTCATCTCAAAATATTCTGAAAGATAGTACTGGTAATATTGCGTAGTTTGCTATGATAGTAGTAAATGTAGGTTTTGTTTTGTTGCTGTCACGATGCCAATTGATTGAGTTGTAACTGACTATCGAATGCAGAACAAACTAGTACAGATGAAGCACAGAATAAATTTGGTAATATGAAAAGAGGACATTACCGCAAAGCTATGGGTTAGGATAGCAATAAATATGCAAGTGGCCAATGAGGGAGTGTTTAACTTTGTTGACTCATGTTCAACACGTATGTAAATTATGGTTCTATATACGTTTTTATTTTCTAAACTTAGTATAGTATAAAACTATAATATATATAAGGCCATGTATATTTGAAGAAACACAACATTATTTTATAAAGGCTTTCTTTATTCTTTGTATGTGTACAGTTATATAACTTTATAGTTATTCCATGATAAATGCCAGTATACTGAAATCATATGCTCTTAATAGGGTTAAGATGAAAATTCATATACACTAAATGTACAAAAGCAAGGAAATTCCCAAATTTTGACACTTTTATTGTCATTAATTAAGGGTATGACTACATATCAACCAAACCATTTCATTATCACATCACTACAGTATAAATCTCTATGCATGAGTGGATGAAGTGTGTGAGGTGCGCTGAAGAAAAATTCCTACCAGTAAAATACATAGCCCTGTTGTGCTCGCATACCCTTAATGACAATAAAAATGTAAACATTTGGGAATTTCCTTGCTTTTGTACATTTAGTGTATATGAATTTTCATCTTAACCCTATTAAGGGCATATGATTTCAGTATACTGGCATTTATCATGGAATGTCACTACTTTTGTAAAGGCTATGTCGCAATACAATGGTCATTTTAAAGGTTTTTTTGAATTTTCTGGAAAACTAAGGTATATGGTAAACTGAAATTAAAATGCCATCAACTAGACCCTAGAACCTCTATCTCTGCCAAAAATCAGTTGAATTCATCAAATAGTTGATGAGATACAGGGTGGCACATACGTACATACGTACACACGGATAACACAAAATCATGCCTGACCTTTCTGGATCTCTGGGTTGCCTTGACTAATGATGCTGAAATTCTACACACTTATAGAACGTATCAAAAAAAAATTTTGTGCAAAGTTTGAACTAATTTGGTTTATTGGTTTTTGAGTTATGATTGATCAAAGAAATGAGATTTCTAGCATAGGCCGTTTTTGAAGTCTATTAAGGGACAGAGCGCTCTCGCGCCTCCCTTGATTCTCAAAGTAAAAGATTTTTTTTTGTCTCCATATTGAATTAAAATTTTTTAAAAATATGAAATAATTTGTCGCCAGATGTATTGAGGTTAACAAGAAATAGAAGTGAGATGGTAATGTGCTCCTTTTTGTTATTGCACTTTCATATTTTATTCATCCTGACTTGTGAGCTAGAACAAAGCATGACTGTATATACAATGTCTAACGAAAATATAAGATGATTGAATTTTTATTATCATTCATTCTATTGAGATGGGAAGTTGTAGCATCGCAGGCTGATCTCCCTTGGGTGTTGTTTATCTCTGTCATGTGCATCTGTTTCAGATTTATGGACAGGACACATTCACACCTAAAATAATCAGGATTTATCACACGTTTCCTTCTGTTCACCACCACTCATTCGATATCAGCTGTTTGTTCCTCACTTCACAGGGACGCATTTTGACTCCTTTAAAACATCAGTTTTCCAGGTCAAACTAGTTTGGCATGAGGCCATTCAATATTTACAAAAATAGTTTATAACTGATGTAATGAGATTATGAAATTCGTTGACGTCTCATTACTTAATGTTCAAGCTACCAAATCGAAATATTATTAATGTTATTAATCTGCCAAGCTCCAGACTCTGTCGCATCGCCTCAGTGTTGTATCTCTCTGCTTGTTTTAAGTACTTCCACAGAATGTGCTCCAATGAACTTACTGCAGTTGTATCCCCTCAGGCAAAATACTCCAACCATCTGACTAGCAGCAAAATCACACCCCTTCACTGTAGAAGTCTCTAGATGCTGGAAGAGTTTCTACTCTTATAGTTTCCTTCCTTAGACCGCTTGCCTTTGGAATTCCCTCCCCGCTCCTGTTTCCTTGACCATACCAACATGCAGAAATTTAAATGTAATGTGAACAAAAATTTCGCTGTCCAACTCCCCACCCAGGTTGCCCCCCGATATGTCTGGCCTCTATCACAGTAGGCTCTTACGCTTCAGTGGCAATATGCCCCCTGGTTTGGAGTGAACAAAAGTTTTTAAAAAAAATTAATTTAATTAAAAAAAAATTATTTTCTTCCATTTATCTTTTCGATTTTGTGACTAACATTTCAATTTACTTAGATGATATTAATAATTTGGCTGATGTTGAATATGATGCCGTAGAGATTTATTTTTGGTTCTTTTTATTTCTGATTTCAATCTTATGCAGATGGATTTTGTATTATCTCTTTGAAAATGTTTCCTCTCATTTACATTACAGTAGCATTACCTCCTGTTTTTAGTGAAGTATTGACATTAAAAGGTCTTTTATGTGCTTCCTTTTTATTTATGGTTACATCAAGCATTGATTTATTTGCCTGTACACACAGACATTCCTGTTATGTCGGCTATGATGGCAATAACTAGCTTCTAAATGGTAGCAGTAAAGTAGGCAGAATGTTGACTTTTAATGTTATTTCTTCTCTTTAAGTAGACCCCATTACCAACTTACCATTATGTACTGAATGTTGCTGCGGATGACAATCGATACAAAGTTTTGGTCTTAATCAATTCCACCTTGTCAAACATCAATGGCACATTTTCGCGTTCAGCATAGATTTTAGTTTAGCTTAGAATTTCTATTAGGGTTTACTAATTTGCATACACTTTTCATTTATTTTTGTATATTTTTTATATTATATTTTTTATGTTATGATTTTTATGTTATGATTTTTATATTATATTTTTTATTTTATATTTTTTATTTTTTATGTTATGATTTTTATATTATGATTTTTATATTATATTTTTTATTTTATGATTTTTATATTATATTTTTTATTTTATATTTTTTATGTCATGATTTTTTATGTTATGATTTTTATGTTATGATTTTTATGTTATGATTTTTATGTTATGATTTTTATATCTTTATATTATATTATATATTTTAAAATAATGAAATCATTAAAAAAATATGTTTTCATAATATAGAAATTAATACACATTCATTTTCTATTTTAAATTTTTTTATAACAATTCCCACAATGTGCAAGGCATAAGATTCTTATTTTAGTTGTCAAAGCAACTTGTATTTATAACTGTAACTCTGTGTTTTCAGAATTTTGTTTTATTTATCAGTGTCCTTTGTTCTCGCTAGAAACTAAAACTATTGTAAATTGTCATATTTAGTAACTGGTTATTTTAGTACCGGATAGATAAAAGTTTCAATTTAGACGTCTGAAATATCAATTTAAAGTGTTTTATTTAGTCACATATGCTCAACCAGCGGGTCATATATACACCCTCTACCCCTAAAAGTGTAAACCCCATTTAGAGTTTTTGTTATTGCAGTTCTGTAAGTGAATAGAATAATGACAATTCAATCGTATTATTTGCATTAGACATTGCATATACAGTTATGCATTGTATATACAGTTATGCTTTGCATATACAGTTATGCTTTGTTCTAGTTTTCTAGTCGGGATGAATAAAAAGTTAAAATGCAGCACATGGTTGGTTTTCAGGGAAATGGATTATATTTGTACTTTTTCACTGCCTACAATAGAACACACTTTATGTAATGTTAACATTTCATCTGAAAAGTACATGAATGCCTGATGTTCAAAGTAACCCATTTTTTTGTAAATAAAATACAAAAGCTTAACATAATTAATTTGTGTGAGTGAATTATTAAAATTACGCACATGTTATTGAATATCATTATTTCATAACAAAAAAAGAACTTTATCTCAGTGGCAACAGCTCGAGAATATTTTCTGCATGCAGCTACATATTCTTCTTTTTAGTAAGATGAGGACTAAATATTGTAGAGGATAACAGTAGAAAGTGACTAACTTGTGTTTATTTTCGGCAGCCTCGTAACTCTCGCTTCCCTTATTTTGTCCTTTAGTCCTCACATTTCATGAGCGATGTTTCTGGCAAAGGGGGAAGAATTGCTATCCATATAACACTTAGCATTGGCTGGGTTTTGACCTTGAAGTGGTATTTGTTTTTGTTTTAGCTCCTTACATCAAGTGGCTTCATGCCTTGTCTGGAGCGATTTCCATTGAAAAAAAATATAGGGATGTAGCTTATTTTATGCACAGTCACTCACATAAATCTCTATTTTTTATTCTCTTAGGTATCACAAACCAGCCTAGTTTAGAGTGTGAAAATGGGTAAATATAGTGAAACTCCCTTCAATTTTCAATTTGCAATATCTCATTTATTTTGGGGGGGATTATTTTGATAAAATTTAGATCTAAAGAAAATGTAATCTTTTCTCTTTATAAATGTACAATTCTTTCTCTTGTGTCATTAATAATTTTTTTTTTCCAGATTACTTCAAGTTAGATTAATGTTTTCGGTGATGGGGCTTTATTTTTTAATGTTGGTGCTTTTCAAATTTGGTGTGCACAATATTGTGTATCTCTATGCATATCAAAATATCCCTATCTTAAAGAAAATTCATGGTGGGCTTGATATAGGGTTTAGGTTGTCTTTCACACACAAAAAACTCCAAGTTGAAAACTTTAATGAATGAAATTCTTGTCCTATTATCAAATTGTGTTTCTGTCTCTTTTTAACGTGGTCCAAATCTGAGTTTGGTTTTTTGATTTACTATTAAAAGAAAATAAAGCTTAATCTCTACTGTGCTATGAATCATATTAAGAAAATTCAATGTATTAGTTTTTGAAATGAATCTTATATGAACGGTCAAAGTTGCACTTCCATGTCATTTTTGCACGATTTTAGGAAGAGGGTAATTATTGCTTCCGTTTATTATAAGATAACATTAAGAATTTTTCACTTGTTTGAAATGCTAAATTGAACTCATCGGTGCCTGTTAGATAGTAAGAGGTGAACAAAAATAAATAAAAATAAAAGTGTGTAGGTTTAAGCTTAACATCTTTGAGCTACACTCTACAATATCATCCTCATAAGCAAAATGTGACCCGACAATTTTACTAGAGAATTTTGCTATTTTGTTTCCTCTAACCTAAACAATTTATGAGTGTCTGTGCCATCCTGGAATACTTTCACTTTGATGACATTTTGTTTAATCTAGAAACTTCACTTTTTCTACATAACATATCACAAATGTATGCTTTATACGAAGATTTTTTTAAGCAGTCAGTCATGCATCAGTTTAAAATAACAATTCAATGTTATTGTAAACTGACGCATGATGCGTCTTATTTTAGATGCGTCCAAGCGTTTATAAGAAGAAACCCTGTCCATCAGATTATCTGTCACACTTAAGTTTGAAATCGCATTGTCATTGCTAAATGTGCATATTAAATAGATGCATCTTAAGAATACTCATTCTTTAAGTGCATTTAAGAAAGGGTATGCAATGAATAGGATAAGCTCTTATCATTCTATTGGCTAGTTGGAAAGATTGGAAAAAGAAAACACGGGTAGATGATGCTTTCAGATGTTTTACATTCATCGAGGTTATGGTGCTTTAGTTTACTGCAATTAATGAAACCTTATGAATGCTTCATTAGATTCCAACAATGCTTCAGTCATTGAGGTTCATTAGCATCAAATTATTTTGTCTCTAGGGCTAGTGTAACTGCAACAATGTGGCTCTAATGTAATATCCTTGTGTGTCTAGAGCAATGTTTGCCATGGTGCATTGGTCGTCTAAGTTTGTTTCAAAAAAGCATGGGGTCATTATCTTTTGTAATAATCAAAAATCTTATTCTTCGGCTAAAGATCAATTTATGTAAAACTTTTCTTTTTCTGTTGACTGCTCACCCTTTTAAATTGTCCATAGTCCACCTGCTCACCCTTTTAAATTGTCCATATTCCACCTACTCACCCTTTTAAATTGTCCATATTCCACCTGTTCACCCTTTTAAATTGTTCATATTCCACCTACTCATCCTTTTAAATTGTCCATATTCCACCTGCTCACCCTTTTAAATTGTCCATAGTCCACCTGCTCACCCTTTTAAATTGTCCATAGTCCACCTGCTCACCCTTTTAGATTGTCCATAGTCCACCTGCTCACCCTTTTAAATTGTCCATAGTCCACCTGCTCACCCTTTTAAATTGTCCATAGTCCACCTGCTCACCCTTTTAAATTGTCCATAGTCCACCTGCTCACCCTTTTAAATTATCCATAGTCCACCTGCTCACCCTTTTAAATTGTCCATAGTCCACCTGCTCACCCTTTTAAATTGTCCATAGTCCACCTGCTCACCCTTTTAAATTATCCATAGTCCACCTGCTCACCCTTTTAAATTGTCCATAGTCCACCTGCTCACCCTTTTAAATTGTCCATAGTCCACCTGCTCACCCTTTTAAATTGTCCATAGTCCACCTGCTCGTTTTAATGCAAACCTCATTGCAAATTATAATTGCCTGAAACAGACTATCATTTCATTGAAGAGATTTTAATCAGAGATAATAAAACAAAGGTTGGTAAAATGTATTTCATAAATGTCTAGACACGAAAATTAGAATGTAATATTGAAATTGGAAGACAGTGACGAGACTAATAAAAGAGTAAAAGATTAGTTACAGGGAAAGATTGGGAAACTTAGGATTAACTACTTTACTACAGAGAAGAACGAAAGGTGATTTAATTGAAACATTCACATTAATGAATGACATTTATAACTATGGACATTTAAGAAATATTTATCTTCGATCTGGAAGGTTATTTTCAAGATGGACGAGTTTTCAAAAGGTAGATCAAGTGGATTTTTTCTAATAGAGTTATATCTTTTTGGAAGAAGTTTCCAGATCAGATGTTAAAAAAGGAATTAAGAAGGAATTTTTTGGAAACTATTGGATGGAATATTTAATAGAATGTGATCTGTATATTTGTATTAGTGTAAATATTCTGTGCAAAATTTAAAAACAACATTTTTTTAAGGATGGATTCAGAAGAGATCATCTGCCCAAAGAGGCATAACAAATAATAATAAATGGACAAAGAATTGTAAAAATGTATGAATCATGAAGGATTTAAAGGCATTTTATTTTTAAGGATTTAAAGGCATTTTATTTGTAGTATATTTCTAGGAAACAATACCATTTGTCTTGTATTTAAATTTCTATTATGTTATCTAACTAAACACAGGGAGCAATCCTCAGTGTCATAAGTTCTATTTAGGTTGAAATGCTGAAAGTAGTCTTGGATATAACTATAATTATTGGTTCCCCGATTTATAAAATCGGGGGACCTATGTTTTGATGCATTTCCGTCTGTCCGTCCATCCGGATTTTTCTCCGCAACCATCCATTGAATTTCTCTGAAATTTTGCATGAAGTTGTAACTTTGATCAGGTTAGAAAGTGACATTCTCCGATTTTTGAAAAAAAATCTGGTTAGCCCCGCCCAGGAGGTCAAAAGCCCCCAAAATGACAAAAAATGACATTTTTTGCCCCATAACTTTTCATCCATCCATTCAATTTCGCTGAAACTTGGCCAAAATGTAGAGGCAATTGTTCTGGATATAAAAATGAGCATCCTTGACCTCAGAAAAATTCTGGTTCGCGCCCCCAGGGGGTACTATGGGGGTAAAAAATTGCCCAAATTTATTGCATTTTACACTCGCCACATCGAGTCACATACAGAGGGGGACCACGCATGCGCGGCTTGTTTTTTCTGCCTCCTTCAAGGGAAGAAGGAAAATTCTTTAAACACTGATCAGTGTTGTTATGCAATCCAGTCACTTCACCCCATAATGTTTTCAAAGGATTGTAATTTTTATAGACTTTAATTAACTGAATTATCTTGTGTATTTCTGAAGATCTGTGTTGCATTTTGTTTTGAAAGTGATTTCCATTAATTCGATCTCTTGTCTGAAATTTTCCAAGCGTCCTATCTTTGAACTTTAAGTCTTCACAAAGCATTGTTCACATATGTTTAATGAATAGTTTAAAGTTCATGAGTTTTGTCTCATTTCAACTGAATTTTCTTCCTATAATAACCGAAGCATCACACTTTAAAGTATATGCATGCAAAATCTCTAAAACTTGCAAAAAATATGAAATATCACTTCAGGTTACCAAGGTTATGGTAATTTACGAATTGAAGAAAAATTGGCTGTAAGATCTACTGGACCCATGGCCAAGGGGATAAACGTTTTGGTTAGGATATATTTTAAAGTGAATCCTACCGAGAGGTTGCGTTCAATTCCTTATGAAGCAACTTAAGAAATCAATCAATAATAAAAAATAAAAAAAATAGCAAAGTGCAGCAAGTAAAAAACAGGAGATATTGCATGTATATACCGGCTGAATGTTTGTCCAGGGCGATTTTAAACTTGGATATGGTAGGCATCAGCACAACCTCCTCTGGCAGGCTGTTTCAGGGAGCAGAAACAGAATAAAATTAACTTATATCTAAAAGACATGGATTGCAGAAAGAGTGCAATCTATTCAAATGAATTAAATAATGGGTTTAGTTCAAAATTCCTATAAGATCCTTAGCTATGATAAAAGCTACCTGAAGAAGGTAGGAATATACAACAGCCGAAACGTAAACATGAAAACAACCAGCATGAGGAAAACTGTCTGATAGATGTCAATTAAAATACCTCATTTCAAAACTATTGTCAAAGGTCATTGCTTAATTTTGTTATCATTAGAAAGCAATCTATTATTGCTGGCTTCTGAAAAAGTAGCATGAATGTGTCAAACTTGATTCTCTCTTTTCGTATAGAATTTTAGAGCTTTTGATCCCAACTTTCAGCAAATTTTCCGATTCAGTTTTGTGCACTATGCATCAGAAAGTTATTGTTTGTAGTCAGAAATGAAATGTATTCTTTGATGATGGGGAGAAAAAAAATGTTATTTGTCTTTTGTTTAGAAAATTGATTACGAGTCAGGATGTTTCAATGTTTGTATACACACAGCTCACTTATTATTTTTATAATAGAAAATGGTTTTGAACATCAATTTTGCTTTTATGTTTGTTTGTTTTAAAATATTATTTATCCAACATTGACTTTTAGTTCTTTCATTTTGTACTTTGTGCTTCCACATTTTCCAAAAAATTCCTGAAATGAGAGATTATGAAGATTTCCCTTATCTTGTTTCCTTTTCTTAATTTATCTTTTACTTTGCATCAAAATTCCATAAGAAAATGTATTGAAACAACAATCTGAAATCATAACCCTTTATTCTTCTCCGGTCGCATATTTTTGCTAGACTGAGAGAATGATATCATGGATGAACGAACTACATACACCAACCCTCAAAGGAGGAGGTAATGACTGAGAGGATGATATCATGACAACAGAATAGATAGTACACAAGGAGAAGGTAATCCTGGGAGGATGGTATCGTGAGGAACGAATGTATACTATACTTCCCACCCCTCCAAAAGAGGAGGTAATACCTGGGAGGAATGTATCATGACAAATGAAAATATACTACACAGAATCAAATAAGCTAAACCGTTTAAATGTTAATATAGTTAGGATGGGTGGAAAAACTTTTGCTTTTATTCATTTCGATAAGATTAAAAACAATGGCAAGTTTTATTGTCCACGTGAAATGCCGAAATGAAAATTGGGCGGAAAAATATAGTCGCCATCTTTATAAACAGTGAAATATGCTAGCTAAGGAAGAACGATAACTTCCTTTCATAATTTTCTAGTTAAAAAAAACATGTTTATAAATTTGAGTTATCATTCTTCCTGAACTATCCTCTTTCTCGACTTGTTTAGATGGCGACTATATTTTTCCGATGATTATTGTTTTGAAAAATGTTGTTTTTCTTAATATCAATTTTAGCACAATCATTTGATCAGTGTTATTATCGATGTCCTTCAAGAGTACATTATTTAATATTTATGTCATTGTTGAATTTTAGAATTCTTAAAATTGATCGTAATAAATAAGTGTCAATCTATATCTAAATATTCCAATTACTGTTCCTGTTGTATTGTAGATACTATACTTATGTTTTCATTATTTGATCGAATTACCTAACTGGTCTTATGAGTCTATTAATCTTACATTGTTACATGGTCTTTATTAAAAAAAATGCATTGCATCATGCTTCTACTTTAGTTATTTATGAGCTTTTAATAATAATAATAATAATAATGATAGTAATAATAATGGAAATTTGTTTTTATTAATGTTGTGAACTGATCCTGCCATTTTGGGTTATTATTGAAAAGATGTCCCCATTTTATCAATCTTTCTTGTTGAATACAGTATTTTATGGAAGGATTAAATCGAAATAAATTTTATTGTTCTGAACAACATGGATCAACGCTCAACAAAAGAAAAGAACTTGTCATAATGAAATATTTATTTTGTAGGACGAAAACTATCGATGAGATAAGTCAAGAAATAAACCAGTCTCACTTCATTATCTAGGAAAATAAAGAAAGATGTATATTACCATTTCATATATTTATATCATAAAATAATATATTACATATACATTTTTTTTTCAGTATTTACTTCAACAATGTTCAATGCATGAGTAGAGCTTGGTAGTATAAACGTATACTTATGTGTTTCATTCTCGAGGGAATGAAACACAGATGTTTCTGTGTAGCTAACTTGCCATAAGTGTATTTTTATACTACGATTGTAGGGGGGAAATATCCGACAGTATGATATATGACTAGAAAATCTTTTTATGTAAAAAAGGCTTTCTATTTAGATATTCATTTTCGATTTTACTGGCAGATATTTTTCCACGTTTTCTATATATATATATACCTGTCAACATGGAAACTCACAAGGAGAAACTTTAATGGTATCTCTGATTTAAAAAAAAAAAAAAAAGCATCTATTTTTCTTTTGTTTTTTTCATATCTGAAGCACGTACCAAAACATCATAGCATCAACAGTAGTATTGGATCGGATGAAAAGTTTATTTTTCATGTTACTGGTATATATGTGTGTATGTGTATGTATGTATGTATGTATGTATATATATATATATATATATATATAAACTAGCAGGACCCGTGTCTCAGCGTTACCCTGGAAAATTGAAGAAACCAAAAATAGCAACCTCCAGAAGTAAATTGACCGGAAAGACTCTTCTGACCCAAAATGCTAAACCTTTATCCACAATATAAATTGGGGGGGGGGGGGGGGGGGGGGGCACTAACTTGTTTGCTTGTCTGTGGTGTGTGTTTTTTGGAGGCTTTGTTTTTAATTTACAACAAAAGAATAAAATGACTGCCCTGTTTATGAATGATCCGAAATGCATTATGATGGATTTTAATTTCATAATAAAATTAATGTTGTGAGGTGGGATACTCACTGACTTGTTTGCTTGGTCGTGGTATGTTCGTGTTTTGGGAGAAGGCTGTGTTTTTAATTTACAATGTAGAACTGGATCGCAACCTCCAGAAGTAATTTGACCAGCAACTATTGGAAAAACTTTTTTCAAAATGCTAAATTTCTATTCACAATATAAAAATGTGTTAATAGAACTATGTGTTATAATAAAATGAAAACAGCCATTTAATTAGAAAACAATAGTTAATTAATGAGATGTCCTTTTGCAAAGCAACATGCAGCTTAGTTAACCTTAGGATGTCAATTGCATACGCATGACCAGTATATTAGAAAGGTATTGTTCTTCTATTTTGAATATGAATTTGGTGTTTTAATCTCATTGACAGTGCGATAATTGGGCCAACTATATATATATATATATATATATATATATATATATATATATATATATATATATATACGTCCCAGAGGGAAACATGCAGAAAGAGAAAAGAAAAAAAATCTAAATTTTTTCAAGACAACAAATTGGGTGATATATATATATATATACAAGCGGGACCCGTGTCCCTGCATTGCCCAGAAAAATTGAATAATCCAAAAAACTCCTGTTCCCACCCCTGAACCCCATATTATAATTTTTATTTTTTTTACTATAATTATCAATTTCCAAGTTATAAATAAAATAAAGTAAAACCTTTTCTTTTCCGGACGCAGAAAAAAAAGTTTGACTGATACGGCGGAAATGAATTTACTTTTTCTTTCGTAAGTCCAGATAAAGTTTATTTATTATTTTCTGTCCTAAGTTAGGTTTTCTTTTTTTTTGTTTTAAAGTATAATAAAAAAGTAAATCAATTGTATATTTACCTTATTTCGTAAAATAAGAATTAAAAGTATTTCTGAAATATAAGTTAACTGAACTGAATGTTACAAATGAGTCTCCCGTTCTGCACACATCTCTCTATACTGTCCAGATTTAATATTCCTCATACGTCATCAAATCTAAGCTTGTCTTTAACGCTCACATTGCACATCATATCATTTTTCTCAATGCAACACATGTCCGCAACCCTCACTGGCTAGGTTTCACTTCCATACGTCATCACACTTTGTACACATGTCTGATAGACTCTTCTTTTGGTCAGCAGTGGTAAAGATCTGCTGGTTAGTAAGGGTAGAAGTCTCCTAAACTTATTTCATCCACTCCTAACTTGTGCAATCATACTAGCACCTGCTCCACTCTGTGCTCCAATGGTATCACCAAGGTTACAAAACCTCTCAATAATTTTGCCATCTAGATATACCTTTTCTTCATCTGAGTTCTCATCCATCTCTATTGTCTTACACATAAACTGGTTATCCTCTCTCAACCCACCACTTCAATCCAATGCACTAATGAATGTCAATGTCAATGTTAATGTTAAAATTAACAAACGAATAAATGAATAAATAAATATGGAAAAGTTTGAACAGTTAATGAATGTTATTGCTTGTTTTCAAAGTTCTTTTCAGAAAAAATGAGGATGTGATAAGTTTCCTATTCATTTATTCATTTAACATTGACATTTATCATTACATTTGAACATTAAAATTTTAGTCATTGGATTCAGTTCAATGTAACTTATCGTTACTTGAAAACAAAAGTATGCCATTGTTAACATTACAGTTTCTCTGCAATAACTTCTAAAAACATAAAATCTACTTTGTTATGTTTCCTTTTAGCGGAAAATAAAATGTCATTATAATTTTTCTTTTAAATTTTGTTTTCTAAATTAAGTTAAGATGAACTGAATGCAACCAATAAGATGTTAATGTTAAAATGCAATAAGAAATGTTAATATAAAAGATTAAGTAGATTGGAAACTTATCGCGTTCTCTATTTTCAAGAACTTTGGAAATTAAAAGTTTGAATAGCTAATAATTTAGAGAAACATTTTTAAATAAGAAGAATTAGGATGATGTGTTTTTTTTTTTTTTGCTAAAAGGAAACCTAACGACATATGTTTTTAGAAGCCATTGAGTCAAGAAGCTGTAATTGTGAATGAAGATAGGGTTACTCACTTGTAGCAATTGAGAAAAACATTTTAAGTCGTTGCCTGAAAGTGAAATATTATAGCTACTTTTATGATATACAAGGTAATCTAATAAAGAATTCAATATTAATTTTGAAAAATATAATTATTTATCTGAAAACTGATGTAAGAGAGATCAATGTAGATTTTTTTATTTTTATTAATGGCATAAGTACTCCTTTTGGAATTGGTGAATAGCGACAATGTCACTTATTAAATTCTTTTCCCAGTGTAAATAATAACAGTTGGAGTTGATATAACTTGTGGGGTAAGTTCTCCTCCTCTTTCCTTTAAATATTACTAAAAAATAATCAAATATTGATCAGGATAAAATATAAAAGTCGATTGAAAGTAACATTTTGGTTTCGTACAGCATGAACGTGCCCTATCAGATTAATAAAACAATTTCTTTTATGAAATATTAAGAAAGCTATTAAGGTGGAAAACTGACTTTACTTCATAGATAAAAGATAAAAGTTATTATATAGTAAATAAATTTTAGTAGTTTAAAATAAATATTAATTGTTGTCTATATCTCCCTCTCCTCATCTCTCTCTCTCTATCTTGTATAACATTTTTCAAAATCAAGTCTTATTTGTTAGATGTAAATCAGTTTTATAAAAGTTTTCTTTTTCTAAGATTTGTTCTGTGAATAGTTTAAATTGCATAGATTAAAAAATATCTTCTAAATCGAAATAAAACCATTTAGTTTAACCAACATTTTCTCTTGAAGAGGAAAAATCAAACTGTTCAACTGTACATTAATATCTATGTATTGTTGGTTTGCAAGTTACACTTTAGTTAGTTTCTATTGCAACATAGCCAACAATTCAATAGCAGCTAACAAAAAGCAGAGAGGAGGAATAGGGTTAGAACAGACCAGGGGGGGGGGGAGAGGGTACTGCACACATGTTGATATAAATGGGGAAAGGGTGAAAAAAACATGTTATATCAGTTGAGAAAGAAACAGACATACATCAGTTGACAGCTAGAAAATGAGACAGGGATAACATCAAATATTTGTGTTTGGAAAGTAACCTACTGGCTAAGATCAAAGTGTAGTATCTGTTCCGATGGATACTACACTCCATACTGGTATTGTCTTGGCCTTCGGGTCTTGATTTACGCCGGTCTATGGGTCTGTCCTGTGCAGTTCTAGGAGGTCCACCCTCCCAGGCTTTACCTCCCCTCTTTGGGGAGGAGTAAGTTTATTGCTTACTGCCTGAGGCGCCCCTACCGGGGAATGTCGACGGGGCTGCCAGGGCAATTTCTAATGGGCAGAGTGCTCACTATCTCGGGCACTGGCTTGTCAAACCCCACTTTCCCGACCCGACCTTGGGTCACATCTTACTTGTGAGAGTAAGATAAACCTGGCCTTGTGCCTAACCTCCTGGAGAGGAGGTAAATAAATACTCAATATATGTTACTTTTTCTTCTCGATTTAATTTCGGTTGTATTAGCTCTTGTCTCTAAGCAGATAAAATGAAAACTTATTCTCTTTAATTAACTCTAGAATTTTCACAAGTCCTGTTAGTATTTAATAAAGGACAAAAGGATTGATAATTTGTATTTGAACAAGAGCAAGCTACCTCCATTGCTTGGTTAGAAATTTCGTACAGATTCCGAAGTTCAACAAAGGTTCTTGAAGAAAGTCGGAGGTTACATCGCCAGAAATGTTGTAAGAATAACATCCAAGATGAGAACAGTAGTCTGAATAATCTAAATAATACGAAAACAAGTTATTCAATATGCATATGACTCTAGCGTTCAGTGATGTAGATACAAATTTCTTGCCTACCATATGTTCCTGAACACAATCGTTGGTGGCTGCCGTTCTATAAAGACAGGCACTACTGAGCTTCCAGCAACTTGTCTTTGTCATTGCTCATTGTACATCAAAGGCCAGTGTTGGTTGATTGATATTCATGTCTGATTATTTGTTTGTTGTATTGCCCATCGGTTATTGATATTTCCCACTATAATACAAAATCCTATGCATTTAGAGCAATGCCATTTTTATATTCTTTTCATTCAGAAAGTAGAAGAGATACAATAAATATGTGTTGTTTCAACTGTTTCGTCATATTTGGGGTTATGTTTACAAAGGCATTTTTGTTAGTATATTTGTATGAAGGAAACCATTTACATAAGTTGGACAGGAGCTATTTGACATTTTAATTATGTTTTATGTTAAAATACTTCATTGAGAAAAATTTGACAGCTGTAAATAATTGGTTTCTGAAGCAAGGAAAAACTAGTGAAAAAAAAATTTTGAGCATTCATTGTATTTCTAATTATTCAGCAAAAGTTCACATTATGAAATAGCTAGTGAGTATTAAGTTAATTGTTAATTATTTGCAAGAACAACCGTATAATTTGTTGTTTGATGGAACAATCAGTCATTGCATCATACGAAAGAAAATGATTTGGAAAACTTCATTAGTTTTCTGCACAGTTTTCTGTACAGACTCATCAGTCTTCTGTGAGTCTTGAGTAAGTTATTTGAATCTGGGCTAAATCAAGAATTTGTAACCACCTCAGAAAAGGCAATTTATTCAGTGACAAGCAATATGGATTTTGTCCTGCAAGATCAATTGCTGGTGTGCTGACAGTAATATTGCCTAAGATCAGTGATGGGGACCTTGTTTCTAGAGCAGGACACATTAAAGGCTTTTATTAGGGTCTGGCATAAAGGGTTGTTTCACAAAATTGCTAGCTATGAAATATCTGACAATGTTTTTGGGTGCTTATGCTGATTAGCGGACCATTAAAAAACTTAAAAAATTATTTTTTTACAAAAACAATATTATATACTTATTCAGTGTTATCTTCTTACTCACTGTGCAAAAAAGTAGAAAAAATTATCCACTAGAACTTTAATTACAAGTATTTTTCCATTCTGCGTATCGTACCAGCGATTCGTTCACAGAGACGCCATGTTGTTTTTTATTATGATTTCGCAAGTTGATTATCTCCCCTGCGAAATCTTCTTTCTTTAGAAACAAACTGAAGTCTCTGTGAACGAATCGCTGTTACGATACGCAGAATGGAAAAATACTTTTAATTAAAGTTCTAGTGGATAATTTTTTCTACTTTTTTGTACAGTGAGTAAGATTATAATGCTTAATAAGTATATATATATATTTTTTTTAATTTAAATAATTTTTTACTGTGGCCGCTCATCTGCATAAGCACCTGTCTTTGCAACTATCAAATCCTTTCTCTCTGAGTTGTTTATTGGCAAAAGTCTGAAGCTCATAATATCAACACTAGCATGCTCCAACGATCTATTCTGAGCCTAACTCCCTTTCTGATCTTCTATTCTGAGATAAATTGCTGATATCTGCACAGACGACACAACTATCTGTGACAGCACCTTGAAAAACATTGGTGATCAAAATCTCGCCGATTCTCTCTCTTGATCTGGAGCATGTGGTGCAATGAGGAAAAAGTGTCTGGTTACTTTTAACACCTCTAAACACCAAGCTTCTATTCTTTCACCACCAATTTTTGTTGTTGTTGTTCCAGTTGAAATGAATAGCACTCTCCATGCAGAAATTTCTTGGTTTCATAACTTTCACTCCAGATCTAGAATGGAAGACCTTATATCCAATCTGTTGCTAAGAATACTGGGAAAATGGTTGGATCATTCTACAGCTTTAGAAAGTACTTCACTCCTAATACAAACCTCTACCTATATAAGAGTCAGATACGTCCTAAGATGAAATACTGCTGTCACATCTGGGGAGGTGCAGCACAGAGCACTCTTTCTTGCCTTGACAGAGTAAAAAATTGACTTTGCGATCTAGTGGAGAATGATATTTTCTCTACAGCCTCTTTCTCACAGAAGAGACGTTGCTAGTCTTTCTCTACTCTATCATTATTTCCATGGAAGGTGCTCGACTGAGCTCCAATCTGTGATTCCTCCTTGTAAGACATTCACAGCAAGAATTCTTCTTCTACCACAACTGAAAAGAACTTTCCTCTCTTCCTACATGCCCCTAGCGTCAGGTGGAATTTCCATGAACGAGGTTTATCTCCAAGAACTTCCCATCTGTAGAACACATTATCACGGGACTGTTTCCCTGCATATTACAACATGGCTATCTTCAAATCTAATGTCAGCATATACTTGTCATAATCTGTCCCCATTTTCATTTCGCTAATCATTTGCACTCCTCAAATATTTTTCATCATTAAACTGATAAGCCATCCATCTCATTAACTCTTACCCTCGAATGGCTGTTGACCTTGACTGTGAGCCATCAGTAAAAAAAAAAATTTCAATAAAGAAAAATAGCCACAATCATGATAATATCTCCAATAACTTTTCTAAATGACTATCAACTTCATTTTTCAAATAGTGTTTAATAAAAAGATATTTGTAAGCATATATTTTTGAATTTATATCTAATTTCATCAGTGATGGAAATCCAATATTTTGCTGCCAGATAGTGAGATGCTGGTACTTTGATTGAGTTGAAGAATGCACCTGATTATTACTGCAGTTGTAGCGACCCCAGCCCGTTCAGTCTCTCAGCAACTTCGGTTGATTGAGGACTTCGGAATGGGTTAATACCAGCTGAGGATTCGTTCTCGACAATCAGTCCGGCAGGAATTGGCCCATTTCGGTTGCTTTTTATCTGTCGGGCTGAGATATTAGGTCCTTGGTTGTTTTAGGAGGTGCACCCTCCCAGGTTGTGGTTCCCCTCTTTGGGGTGTAGTAAGTTTATTGCTTATTGCCTGAGGCCTCCTGACCGAGGAATGCCGACGGGGCTGCTCAGGCTATTTTTGATAGGCCAGAGTGCTCCTTCTTTAGGAGGGCTGGCTTGACTCTTCCCCGCCTTCCGACCTTGTGTCACATATTCCTGCGGCGGGAAGGAATTACATAGCTACTGCAGTTGATCTTTATAGATTTGAAATGAACCAAAAGAAGTCTGCAGAAATATCTGAACTGCGAACACGTGTGTGTGTTTGCCAAAGAAACCCTAACCCTTTACTCAAACTTGAGCTTAAAAGAAAAAAAAATCTGTAAATTTCTTTCAACCTTCCACCAAATCGTTGTCAAGTATTGCACTTCTATTTAGAAAGAGGCTTGTCTATCAGTCTGCTTATTATTTATTCTATAAATAGAGAACACAGATTTCGTAAAAGATTTATTTGGTATGGCAAAATCATTCATAGTTTGAAACCGGAAACTGAATATAAAGTTGATCATCTACATTCAATCTTAGATTTCTGACTTGTAATGCGAATTTGATCTCCTCTTAAAATAGCCGTAGCAATAATCGAATTTAAATGCTACTATTATGAAGATGTATCATTCGATGAGGCAACTTCAATTCTGTCTGCATTCATTTAGTTTACTTACAAACATGAAGGAGAACATTGTAGTATTTAAATAAACTGTTGCACTCATTTTGTGTGTATCAATATATGATATGTGATTTCTTTACTGAGAGAATAATCAATTATTTGAACATGTTGCCAGAGCATATTAACAATATATCAAGTGTAAATAGGTTTAAAAATAATATTGACCGATTTCATGTTCATCGTATAAACAATGCATTGAATGACTGACATTGAGAACTTTCAGATGAGATTAAAAAAAGAAATTGAACGTACTGGTAGGAATGTGGCGTCTCTAAACTCTCGACTCTGACTCCAAATTCAGACTCTTGAAATTGTAAAAGGTTCGCCTCCAACCTAAGAAATCTTCTTCCATTCATATGTACTATGCAGGGTGATTCATAAGTCAATTAGGTATATATATATATATATATATATATATATATATATATATATATATATATATATGCATATGTACATATATACACACACATATATATATATGCATATGTACATATATACACACACATATATATATATGCATATGTACATATATACACACACATATATATATATGCATATGTACATATATATACACACACATATATATACAGGCTGATTCATAAGTCACTTAGCTATTTATTTTTGAAATTCTAAAGTTAAAAAATACGGTAATACAAAACAGAAAATTTATTCAACAAATTCATTTATGGGAGTTTAAAATTACAGCAAATTTTCAAAATTTCCACCTTCGTTCTGCATGCATAGCTCCATTCTTTTTTGCAAGGAATTTACGACTCTTTGTAGCATATTTGATTGATTATGAAATAAATATATATATAAACGAACAAATTTAAAATAACAAATAGCAGTAATTAGAGAGTAAGATAACAATTATCAAAAGTTCATAGTATGTTTGTGCTTCATATGGTAATCATTTTAAATAGCTAAGTGAAATGACTAATGAATCACCCTGTATATTCTTTACAACATAGTTCTCAATTTAAAGAAGACGGGCGCATTTTTCAGTTTAACATTTATTTTTTAATGAATGATATCTAAAAAATTCAATTTAAGTAATACATTATTAAAAATGTCCAAAATGAATATATATCTAAATATGTGTCCTTCCTTAAGTGCTGATCAAATATTTTTATGCAAACATTTTTTTTTTTTTTTTTTTTTTTTTTTTTTTTTGCAAAGTATCACTTTTTGTTTTAACTGGAGTTTGACAATTTTCACAGTGATCAAAAAAAATGAGAAAAAAAAATGTAAAAACACAAATAATAAAACAAATAACAATTTTTTTTTATTAAAATGAGACTGCATTTATTTTTTTTTCTTTCGCTTATTTTTTTTTAAAATCGAGATGGAAGCATAAATAAAAGTCTTCAAGCCATTAATAGAATCAATAACTGAGCAGTGCTATAGAATATATTTTTTATGTGCATTTCTTTTTTTTTATTTTCTAAGCTATAAACGAGTTCAATAGCATTTATTTTTATATTCTTTCTTTCGTTTTCAATTAGATTGTAAAATATATAAAAAGAGCTTCACCAGTTAATGACATTTGAATTTTTTTTACATTCAAGGCAAATGTATGGTTCTATTACCTGAATTTATTTTCTCCATTTCTGTACTTTGGAAATCATTGGATTCCCTTTTATATCTATTAATGGATAACCAATGTGTTTAAAATTGATATCACCTTTATATTTATGTATAGCAGCTATACTTGAGTGTCAAGTATGCAGATACCATTTTTATTATCTTATTACAGCAACTATCAAACAAATGCAATTCCTTTAACTGTAAAATTCTTTAAAAAATATTAGAGTTTCTTATGTCAAAATTATTTTTCAATTTATAAAGAACTAGCAGGGCTACCCGGCGTTGCCCGGGGCGATAAAAAAAAAACAAAGTAGTAGAAATTAAAGAGTGTGTGTAACATTTTTATATAAAAACTTCAATCTCTCTTCTTTCTTTAGCCGTCTTTCTTTCCCTGGTCCTCATTATTTCCCTCCCTCCTTCAACCCTCTATTTTCCCTTTTCCCCATATGATTCTTATCGTTTTAAATGTGTTAAAAACTTATAATAATGTAATTCACGTAAAGTCTTTTTACTAAATATGTATTTTATGTAACTGGATTTTCTTAAAGAAATATGCTATGTAAACAAACATTTTGGATGAAAGTTATTAATTATTCTTACATTGTATTTTTGATCTCGAAATAAAATTATATTTTATTTTTTCAAGACTTTAAAATCAGATATATATATATAGATTCTGTAATTTTAAGATGGTTGTTACCCCCCCCCCCAAAAAAAATAGCAGAACTTTCGTTAGTATCTAGTAATATAATAGATCACCCGTGACACGTTGGGTCAGTATTTATATATTAAATATTTAATTCCTTAACTTTGTCATTGGTTAATTATCGTGTTTTTAAAAGGATTACACACTCCTATCTTTCTCTCTCTCTCTTCTCTATCTTACCCTTACCCCCTCTCTCTTAATCCCCACTCTCTCTTACCCCTTTCTCTCTTTTACCTCTCTCCCCTTTTACCACCTTCCCTCTCTACTCCTCCTCCTCTTTTCTTTATTTTACTTATTTACATCATTCCATCTCACCCACTTATCATTCGCCCTTTATTTACGTTATTATTTACCCTTCCTGCCACCATCTAAAACATTTATGTACACATAAAAAGTGTACACGGTAACAAAATAAGAGTTTTTGTGGTATAGTATACCTCCAGGGGTCTAGACGGCTGTCTAGTACATGACCCCTGATGTTTCGGATCACGGGTGGTTTAGAGAAAAGACCCTTTTCCCCTCTATTTCTAATTTGATGGATGACATCACCATTTTGTGACCCCATTCATTGTGAACAGTTATCACCCATCTCTCTTTTTTTTTTAATTAATGACATCTCTTTGTGACACCATCCAGTGTGCACGGAGACAGACAAGATTCACAATTTTAGTAGTATATAAATATTAATATATAAAGATGCAATTTAATTGAAGTTCTGTTTATTTAGCTTTTAGTTTTAGGCTATTTTGTATTTGTGTGTGTGTGTGTGTGTGTGAGTCACCTGACTGTCACAAAAAATTGAAAACCATTTTTTGTTTGTGAAATTGATGTGTTGAAAAGTGTGAGTGTTTGAGAATCTGTTCCTTCCTACTATCCACTTTGCTCTTTAGACCGCGTTGTCGCTTCCCAGCTTGTTTACACATAGTAGCAGAAGCGCTTTCCTTAGCACTTCACAAACAGCTTTAAGTGGTTGAAAATCAATATTTGAGAAAACTTGCTTCTCATTCAATTTCAGCCTTTTTGCTTTCCTAGCTTACTTTGCACAATCGAAGTTAATAAGGCAGAAAGAAATCTCCTTAATGTTTCCACTTAATTATTCTACCCCTCTCCCCTCCACCAAATCAATCAGCCCTCCATCAAATCGATCAGCCTTTAACCAAATCGATCAGCCTTTAACCAAATCGATCAGTCTTCAATAGATTCATTTTCACCTGTAATTGTTCTATTATCATGCTGGAATTATTTCACTGCTTTTCCCATTTAAATTTAAAACATTATTTGCCTGCTAGGTTTCAGATATTTTCTATCAGGGTTGGTTGTTCAAACTTTCGAGAAAGAAATCATATTTTTCGAAAATTTGATAAAAAAAACAACTTTATTATTCAATGCATTTAATGCATTCTTTGAAAGAATTATTTTCTTATCGTTTACAATGTAAATATCTTTTTTGTTAAATACTCGTATATCTAGTTATAAAGTTAGAAAATGTATAATTTTTAGATTAACGTGTTCATTGATACAATAGTGATGTGATCGGAAAATGCTGTATTCCTTTGATTTAAGAGATTAAAACAACATTTTCTTAACAAAATTAGTTATAGTTTTATAACGATTTAGTTCAATTAATGGATTAACAATACCATCAATAATTTAACTTTAAAAATCCTATTTAAAAAAAAAAATTGATAAAAATATACCAGCAGCATAGTTTTTAAAAAGAGAAATAAATTGAAGACCCGCAGACCACACCCCATAGGTACAGCTAGTTATACAATAAAAATAGTTATACAATAAAATAATAAAAATGAGTTAGAGTTATACAATAAAAATAGTAGCCAATGATTTCTTGGCTGTGCAAAATTCAAGTGATTTTCAAATTTCTAAACTGTCAATTCAAAAATAAGTTCTAGTTAGAGTTAAGTTTATAGGCCAAAGTAAAGTTTTACAGTTTTTTTTTTGCTCCTAAACAAAAACAAAACCAGTATTTTTCAACCACACGATTATTGCATCAATGAATTAATGATTAAAGAATTCTTAATTCTTACTTTTTACAAATTAGAAACATTTCTAACAAGAAAATGATTATAATACAAGTTGTGATTGTTATTATTTTTTTCTCATCATGTATCTCCCCCCCCCCATCTGCCACCAAATAATGCACATAACAGTGATCAAATAAAAAATTTTTTTTTTAATTTATTTTAAAAAAAAAATGACGTTTCAAAATAGATATTTACAACTCCAACTTGCAGTACTTATTAAGTTTATGATATTATATATAAAACACAAAAAACAGAACAAGTGGAATTTTTCAAAGATTGTGTTGTGTTTTCTTGTAATTAATGGACATTTCACCTTATTTGTGGTATTTTGTATTTTTCAGTCATTTTGATTTTCCTTTGTGAAAACTAAAATTTGAACAACATAAGAGAATTTTGTTTCAATTTTTAATTCTATTTTAAATAATAAATTACGTTTTAGTTTTATCCGTAAATTTGGCAACCAGGAAAAGTGCTACACAGAAAAAGTACTCTAGGATTAAAATATCTTTAAATCCTATATTATGAACAAATAAAGTGAAAACAAACAAATAAGACCCACCTCAAAATGGCATTTTAAGAAAAACTATCACCTTTTGTACAAACAACAACTTCAAATAATAAAAAGATAAATTAGATAAATAACACGTCATGTGATGGATATCCATTATCTCCAAAGATTGAAGGGGGTATTATATATGAGATAGAGAAAGATTTCGAAAACAATTTGGATTGAATCCAAACCGTTGTAGAAGAATGTTTATAGTTTGAGGTGATTAGGTACTAGTCCTAAAAAAGCAGTCGGTGGCCAGATGTTGTAAGTTCATACAGCTTCAAACTGTTTTCTTGCTTGTCCATATCTGTGTAGGTAGGGAGGGGGGGGGGAGAAAGTGGGGATGTAAGTGAAGTTACTGATTGGGACTTTTTTTTAATAGGCTGTATTTATATTTGAAAAGGCTTAAAAAAAATTGTGTTTCTAATTTTGTTTTTAATCATCTCTTTTTTATCTAGATGTTGCTTTCTCAATCAATTTTAGTTAAACTATGTATAATCTGGTAGAAACCTATTCTCTGCTTGATACTGTATTTAGATTGGGAGATGGTGGCTGGCTGAGGGGAGGGGTATTGTGAAATCGTTTAACTAATGAAGTCCTAGAGAAGTCAGAATTTGCCATATAGGTGAAGAGGGCGTTTTTTGTATCCATTTATTTTAATGGCACTTTTATGCTCTAATATTAGGGGTGGGATGTAATGGGTGAAAATTTCAGATTGATGCGAGTAGTATTTTTTTGTGTTCATTTATATACATAAATAACACTAAACAATCAAACATTTTGAAAATTTTGCAAAATTCAGAAGGGGTGGGACATAATGGGTGAAAATTTCAGATTGATGCGAGTAGTATTTTTTTGTGTTCATTTATACATAAATAACACTAAACAATCAAACATTTTGAAAATTTTGCAAAATTCAGAAGGGGTGGGACGTAATGGGTGAAAATTTCAGATTCATGCGAGTAGTATTTTTTTGTGTTCATTTATACATAAATAACACTAAACAATCAAACATTTTGAAAATTTTGCAAAATTCAGAAGGAGTGGGACGTAATGGGTGAACATTTCAGATTCATGCGAGTAGTATTTTTTTGTGTTCATTTATACATAAATAACACTAAACAATCAAACATTTTGAAAATTTTGCAAAATTCAGAAGGGATGGGATGTAATGGGTGAAAATTTCAGATTCATGCGAGTAGTATTTTTTTGTGTTCATTTATACATAAATAACACTAAACAATCAAACATTTTGAAAATTTTGCAAAATTCAGAAGGTGCAGGCCACTAGTTTTGGGCTATTTTACATTCATGAAAACCCTTTCACATCCTGAAAATGGTCCTAAATTAAAGTACTATATCAGATTTAACCATCTATATCCATTCATAGCTTTTGAGAATGTTTTAGGACCTGCAATGTCGCATGAAACCACTTTTTCACCAAAAAATGATGGATTTCGAGTCCCGTGGAGCCCTAACGGCTATTTTTGGCCTGCACCTTCTGAATTTTGCAAAATTTTCAAAATGTTTGATTGTTTAGTGTTATTTATGTATAAATGAACACAAAAAAATATTACTCGCATGAATCTGAAATTTTCACCCATTACGTCCCACCCCTACTAATATCCAGATATTGCAGAGAATCAATACTACAAAAGCTGCTATTTGTTATTCCTTTCATAAATGTTTCATGAGACAATTGAAATAGGAAGCAAACAATGACAATAGGCAAAATATGTTCCCCACATTAATACAATAATATAACAAGTGACTTTCTCGTTTTTTTAATAATGAACGTTTCAGATTTTTATTTTTTGTCTTCCATAATTTCAGTTTAATATTTTGCATGTAAAAAGTATTTTTTGTAATTTTTTTTTTTTTATATATTGTTTTAATTAATGATAATCTGGTAAAAAAATGTTTGTCTCTGTTCAAATGAAATGGGGTACATTATGAATATGTTCAACTTCATTCTTCATTCAAGAATTATTTCCTGCGCAGACATTATTTCTCAATCAATATTGATATTATCAAATGTGAAACTTGTATAATTTTTTTTTTTTTTAAATTTATGGGTGATTTTTGTGGAACTAAAACTTATTGAAGCAATTCAAGTTTTGTCCAGATTTAGGCTGTTTATATGAAATTCTTTTATATTAGTTTCCCAGAACATTTGAATAATCTTTACTGTTATAAAAGACTATTTATTCCTCCGTGTGCATCTCAGTAATAATACATGAAAGATAATGCGTACCAGCCTTGCTTGAGTAAAGCCAGCGGCAGATTACTTTTGTTATGGGGTTAATTTAACGCTACAACATTCGGGGAGCAGCACCGGTTGTTTTTGTATCAACCTTTAGTCTTGAAAAGGAGATTTGTTTTGAGGTAGCAGGTTCAGTTCACAAGGGAAGGCCAAGGAAAACATGAGAGGAAGTTATAAGAATGGACTTGAGAGAAAGAGGGATAAATGAAGACCTGCCCGGAGATTAGAGTTGGGCGGTTTTGAAATTTTGGTTTCGGTATCGGTTTCGGTTTTTTTCCCTTAAAACCTCGGTTTACGGTTCGGTTTTTCGGTTTTGTTCAAAAAAAATTTTTTACTATGGAAGCTATTCATTCTGTTGTGTGATGATTAGTTATTATTCAACGTTTAGTTGAATTATGCCACTGTTTCGATAATTTTGTGACCGAATCATTCTCCATGATATGAATCATAAGTTTTAAGGTGTTGACTGTTGTAATCAAAGTTCTGATACCTTTTTAACAGTTAACTCGTTAAAACAGTGACCAAAGATTCATGAAAGATTTCTGAAGAATAAAACTGAGTTTGAATATACATTCTATCTAATTCTTTAACCCATCAGAAGCTAAAATATAACTCAGAAATGCAAGAAATTAAAAAACGAAAATTTATTTAAACAAACAAAATAATTTTACAAATAAAATTAAGCAAAAATGATGATGAAAATGAAATATTGTCAAAATTATTTGACAGATACAAATTTTAATTTTTTAATAGGTGAAAATGTTTGCAAGACATTGTGTTTTGTCGCGTAAAATAAACACACCATATACTTCTCGAATTGCCGGTGTTGACTGTTGGGATGTCTGTCATTTTGTGTGCTCGAAGTTCTGTCAACTGGTGCGTGTTGGGGTTAATATTTGTTTTTAAGACAGGGTAATAAAACTTTATAGACATGCGTAAAAGACTAGTAGTACAACCGAAAACCGCGCCAAGCGAAAAGGAAGGATGGTTAAAAAAAAGTAGAGATTATTAATTCATCTAAAGTCATTTTTTAAGCTTTAAGGTAATTTTAGTCATAGAATTCATGACTTGGATTAAAGTTTAATAATTAAACTTTCGAATAAATTGTCAACTCTAAATAAATACCATATTAACAATTTAGTAAAATATAAATCGTTGCATAGTCTACTTTTTGAATAACCCATTTTTGGGAGAGAAAACGGTATAGTTGAGAGATAGTTCTCTAGAAATTACAATTTATGTATGAAGTGGCTTTTCAAAAGTAAACAATGAAATGCCTAATGTTTAAAATAATTTTAAAAATCCGAATAAAGTGACATTAGCAACTACTTTTTTTCTTTTTAAATGTTTATACTTACTCACTACTTTTCGTTTATTTACTTTTACAAGTATTTTTTCAAAATTTCATTTTAATAACTTATTTTTTTAGATAACTCTGAAACAAATAATTATTTTACAATTTTGAGTTGAATCAAATAGATTTTCGACATCATACGGAACGCGTTTGATTTTTTCTTTTTCATTTGAAAATAGTTTATGCTAAAAATACGATGTCATGTTGTCTGTCGTATTTCTCTTTTTCATTTGAAAATTCAAAATGTTAATAAACAAATTGTAAACAAAGATTTCTTCCTACAAGTAGCAATACACATGAAAAAATTTAAATTGCTTAAAATATCTCAATAATGGCATACATAGGAAGAGCTTGATGATCTAAGAAAGAATCTTTTTTAATTTTTTAAATCTGACTAAAAATAAGGAAGTTATAACTATTTTTGTGCCTCGCACAATTGGATATTTTCCCCTCTTTAATACCATATGCGTTTCGTCACATTTTTTACACTAATTTTTCAGTAAAAATGTTATATCTTTGTTAAAACACAAGATTAAGCAATGAAATTTACCATATAAGTGTATTTTTGTACAAGGAATCAGAATATGCCACTGAAAATCTCCAGAAATTAATGGTTTCCAAGTAATCTGCACTAAGTGCACATAAATATGCTGCAATACCTTAAAAATACCATGAATCCATTAAAAGAAAGAAGTTAGAAAACTCAAAGTTGAATTGTAATACATTTTATGTACAAGAAACTAAAATCTAATACTAGGACTGTTTAAAAATGAATATATTGCAAGATTTCTGTAGCATTATTGTAGATTTACACCTTCTGCTAACTCACCCCCTTACCTCCCCAAAATATGAGATTCTACTTTTTTTATTTAGGCAATTACATGTTAACACCCTGAAAAACTTGGCAAAAAGAAAGAAACAAAAACAATTATTTTAGAATTTAAAGTGGGGATCAGTTTCACATAAAATAATCCCCCATTTCAAGGCCATTCTAGCGTTTTAGGACAGTTAATTATTTTTTTTTATATGGGAGATAAATCCTGTGCGTTTTTCTTGTTTTTTGTTTTTTTTCTGTTTTTTTAGACGATTATAAGGGTTTTTGTGGGAGGAGGGGGGCTTACCACTTGAACTTCAGGTTAGTGGTAGGGCTAGGGGCAATTAAGTGTGAACACCCAGAAAGAAAAAAAAACAATTCATTTAGAATTTCGAGTGGGGGATTAGTTTCACATATATTTAATGCAGAATAATTCACCATTTCCGGGCCATTCAAGCGTTTTAGGGCATTAATCAATTTTTTCTATGGCAAATAAATCCTGTGCGTTTTTTTTTATGGGCGTCTGCTTTTTTTTTTTTTTAGACGATTATGTGTGGTTTTAATGGGCTTTTTTGTAGGATTAGGGCTTCCTACTCGGACTTAGGGTTAGTGATAAGGTTAAGGAAGGGGTTTTGTTTTGGATGGAGGTTGCCATTCGGACTTAGTGTTAGAGTTAAGGGAGTTTTTTAGGAGTGGCTTGCCACTCATATTTAAGGTTAATGGTACGATACGTTCAAGATGGCATTTTTAGGAGGTGGGCTTGTTAGTCGTACCTAGAGTTAATGGTAGAGTAATTATTTATTTTATAAATTTCACTAAAAGGCAAGAATGCCCGGGAAATCGGAGATCATTTTACATTAAATTTATATGCGAAACTGATCCCCCACTCTAAATTCTAAACTATTTTTTGTTGTTTTGTTTTTTCTTTTTTCGCCAAGACTTTAAGACGTAATCGCCTAAAAAAGTAGAATCTTAATTTATTTTTTTTTAAATTGGCGACTAGAAATTCATTACTACTAGAAGTTCGAAAGTTGAGTGAAAACCAGTATTTTTTATAAAAGAACCAAATAGGATTAACTTTTTTTAAAAGTATTTTTATCTTTTTTTACAAGACGCTGCTGCTGATTGATTGTTATATCAGCAATACTAGTAGCCATTGTTGACTTTCGCTCAAAAAAAGGACAATATTTTTTAGGATAAGATAATTTAAAATTACTATTACCGAAAGACAAAACAACGTACAATTATAATTTTAATGCATAAAAAAAGATGAAAGATTAATTTATTTACTAGTTGGGTACGAAAAATGTAACAACATTTTCTATATTCATATTTTAAAATGTTTAAAATTCGTTCTAGAATGAAAATAAACAAAAATCGCCTCGTGTTTATAGCAGTAATTGCAGTAATATATTTGTTCAATCTGTCCTCTTACTAATATAACATTTTTTGGTAATATTCAATTTTATTCAAATCGGAAAATCTTTTCAACCGTGTTTCCTTGTATATGGTGGCTTACTGTAATAAAAACACAATACCGAACGGTTACGGTTTAAAAAAAAAAACCGATTCGGTATACGGTATGGAGACGAAACCGAAAAACCGCGGTTTTTCGGTAAAACCGCCCATCTCTACCGGAGATAGGTTAGTTTGGAAGTCAGTTTCTAAAAATTATTCAATGCATGCCAGCAAGTAAAACAGACGTTAAACTGAATATGATGATGAACCGAATATGTATGAAGAACAAGATAGAAAGGCATGACAATTATTCATTGAAATTTAAAATCATTATTCACATTAAACATCCCATTTACTCAACTCCATTTCTTTCTGTAAACATTGCAAGTTACTTCTAAATGACTGAGGGTCTTTTCATACAAATCAACATCAGCCTGCTATAGAAGAGGAAAACAATATTAATATTATAATATCATTCTCAATTTTTAAGATTAAAAAAAAACTTTGAAAGTACAATGCAATATCTTTCAGAATTGTGACACTTTTAGTTACAAGCACCATCTAAAATAATTAATTCATGACAAGTTTTATTCAAAATGTTACCTTAGTTTAACATCCAAAATATCTAAGTTAAAAATTTACAAAGAAAAGATCTTATATGCCATTTGATTTTTTTTCATGTATTTTTTTTATGTATGACAATTGCAATTAATACAATTTGATTTGTTATAAAAAAGTTGAAAAACTGACATTTATTAAAAATGTATTCTAAAGATAAAATCACTGAATGAAATTAATGTGGATGGCTGTGAGTGAAAAAGTCATGGGGAGGGGGGAGGCTCTGTGTTTTTGGTGGTTTTTGAAATTTCAAATCACCTTCATTTCTTCAAATCTTTTCTAAAACTATGACACTACCTACACACCAAAAATACAGAGCTTCCCCCCTCCCCTCCTCTTTCCCCATCCCTCCACTTTTTCACTCACAGCTATCCACAGTAATTTCATTCCCTACCACCGACTTCTCTCAGCCCGGACCTCGGTCCTGCGCTCCCAGTAGTGGCTACTACTTCTTCTCATTAACCCATCGTGTCAACCCAATATTTTCATGTACTTGCATGACATTTTTCTTAAAATTATCATCCTGAGGAAGTCTTACAAATAAAGACAGAACGTTGATGAATACATAAAAAAACATCTGTTTTTTTATGTATTCATTTCCCATATATATATATATATATATATATATATATATATATATATAAGCAATGAAACGTATATGTCTATGAATATTAAAAATATTTATTAAGCTCCGATAAGTTGAGCCCTTTCGAGAGATATGACAATTGAAGATTCAAAAATTAGCCACGTTGCAAGGTTCCTCTCCTTTATAAGATCGGAACTCTCTTTAGAATCTCAATACTTATGTTTACATTAGATACAAGACATACTTCTCTTACATTTCAAAGCGTGATCGTCACGTAGGTCGGATGGTAAGAAGCCAGGGTTCATAATACTTCGATCCAGAGTTCGAATCGTCTGACCGGCGATACGGTTACGTAATTCCATACTGACGAGTGTAGAAAACACGAAATGTATATGTCTATAGATATTAAAAATGTGCGTGTGTGTGTGTGTGTGTAACCTGAAATTAACTTTTAAGCAAAATGGAATGTTTAGTATATGGAACAACCGTTTAATATTATAATTACGTATCTGATCCTCAGCAAATATGTATTTTCCAAGCAGTATAGAACTGAGACCCTTAGTATTAGTTTCTATCCTGAGATATTTTACAGTCGGTAGAAACAAATTCATAAAGAACAATTAGCAAAGCCACTTTTTATTGCTTTAAGATCCCAACAAATTCCTCAACTTAAAAATAAAACAAACAAATTTTTTTTCAAGCAAAAATAAATTAACTTTGCATGTTTGCACACTCATTTCAAATTGACTCCATCGCTCAATTGAGAAAAGATTAAGCATTTTGCTCTTGTTAGAATTCTTTTCTTAATTAGCATGTTTGAGTAGTTGCACATGTGTCTCAATCACTCTCTCTCACTATCTCACTCACTCTCTCACTCTCTCACTCTATCTCTCTCTCACTCACTCTATCTCTCACTCTCTATCTCTCACTCTCTATCTCTCACTCTCTATCTCTCACTCTCTATCTCTCACTCTCTATCTCTCACTCTCTATCTCTCACTCTCTATCTCTCACTCTCTCTCTCTCACACTCTCTCTCTCACTCTCACTCACTCTTTCACTCTCTCTTTCACTCTCTCTCACTCACTCTTTCACTCTCTCTCACTCTCACACTCTCTGTCTTTGTCATATTATTTCACATTGTTCACTGTTTCTTCTCATCTATAATTTTCCGCTACTTATGCACACCATCCTTACAACTTCAATATCAATTTTTCTCAACATTTTTCATATCGATTTTTTTTTCCTCCTTAATCACCTGATTCAGTTTCTACATATATTTTTTTTATTTACAGGAAAAAAAAGCTGCTCAAGATGATTTGCAATTCCAAGGTAAACATTTTTATTTGTATTTATTTCCCCCCCCCTCCTAAAATAATTTTAAAAAAGAAAACAAAAAAAAAACGGTACCAAAAAGCCTATTAAGAGCAATTTATACCAAACTTATAATTTTACTTATTAGTTTGTAGATGTGTTCAATAAGCATATAGCCGAACAGTCAGATCTTTTTCAAGAACACCATTTGGCAGATGTATACCTTTCTATAGAAAATTGAACCCCCTGCTAAAAATGAAACAAGTAATTTAAAACAAAATATATTTTTTATAATCTGAAAATTAAATGATTAACCGATACTATTTTGAAGGATTAAAAAAAAACATATTGAAGGGGGTCATACATGACCACCAATATTTATTTTAAAAGTAAAATTTAGTATATAAATGTTATCTTTTAATTTGTCAACTATTTGAACTCTATTTCTAATAGGAACAAAGAAAAAAGGAAAAAATACACTTAAAAAAATGGAACTGTTAAAATTATGAAAATAATGCAATAATTTATTTTTTTACAATCTGCAGATTATGCTTTTTCTTTGACAACTCTTTGTTCCCATTAGATTATGTTTCATACGGTCTTTCTGAAATTGTAAATTTTGAATCTGCTTTTGGGACATATTTTTGTTCACTTTAAATCAAATTATGTAGTAGTTGTTTTATATATTTTATTGAAGCTAAAGTCGAGCTGGCTGGAAGCAAACACTCTTTTGGGGTTTACCCTGCTGCTAGGCAAAATGTTAAGTAAGCAGGGGACAGCCAAACATGTTAAAACCCCTGTCTACCAAATAAGGTAAAAAAAAAACACACCTTTTAGATATTATATATCCCCATATACACCTTAAAATACATTGTATTCATTTTGAATAAACAGAAACAAGGAATTAAATGCATGTAGTGAAAACAAATATTTGAAGGGTTTTCATTAAATTGGCGATGCATCATGTTTTTTCATGGATCATGGTTAAAATGATTAATGAAAAAAATCACTATGAATCCTCACAATTCTAGTGTCAAAGCATCTCTATAAAAGGCTCTGCTGATCAGTAGTCAGATGCATCCACACAATTCTATAAAACGCTCCGCTCATTGGTCTTTTATGCTTAAGTTTGAAATCACATTTTTAGATGCAGTCACGCAATGAAATGTACTGTTACAACACTTCAGTTTGGTCTGTCATGCTTAAATTTGAAATAGCATTTTTAGATGCATCCACACAATTCTATAAAAGGCTCTGTTCCTTAGTTTGTCATACTTGAAATCGTGCTTTCATTGCTATTGTAAATGTGCAGTTTGAATGGACACATCTTGAGAATATCCGTTCTTATTTACTTAAAAAAAATAAATTGCATGACACATATACTCAATTCTAACCATCTTCTTTTCTTTTATTCATATTGAAATTTTCTGCTGTGTCTTCTTGTTTTATGTTATTTACTTGATGTTTTTAATATTAGACGTTTTGATTGTTTTTAATGTAAAAAAATGTTTTCCTTATCTGATGGAAGTGATAAGAGAAAGAGGAGGGGGGAGGTCGCAAGGCCATTTGTCATTATATATGTAACAGTCATATTTCATCCACTTAGATGATTTTCTTTTTAAACTTGTTTTCATTCAGTCTGCAAATTTATCATTGATCTAAATATTATCAAATACAATGAAATTTTACCATTTTTTTTCTTTTTTTTTTTCGATGCATTCATATTTTTGCTTTCCACTTAAGATTTTCTCAGAAATATGAGCAATAAAACCATTATCGTTTTTTCTTCTTCTGTACCTGAGCAAGGAAATGATAAATTTGATTACTAAATATTTAAGAGTATATTGCCGTCAATTGCACAACAGATTTTCCTCTGCAACAGGAACATTTATCCTGGGCATCTCAAACAGTGGAGGCAAACTTCTTGACCATTTTTGTTTCAAAAACAATTTGATGCAAAATTCAGAAAAGAAGTTTACACATATGGACAAAAAGAACAAAAAACATCAAATTGATTTTATTTTGACGCTTAAACTCTTAACAATATTACATTTATTAGATAGTTCACAACTGAAACTTCAGATCACAAAACGTTGACAGCTAAAACAAGACTTAGTTTTGCTTGTTCAAACAAGGCACATTTAACTATGATCTAAAATTGAATGAAGACAAACAAACATTTCGAAATGTGCCTAAGTGATCGTTTTTTAATCTCTGATCTGTAATTAACCCGGAAAATGTATACAAAAGCATAAACCAATCGATTGCTGATCTACTATGTTTAGAAAGAATGGTAGAAGGTGAAGAAAAAAAAGGTAAACCAGTGAGAAAATGGCATGATAACATATGTTCCCGGACTTTGAGATCTATCAATCATCTAAACAAAGTACAGTCAAACCTCTACATACAATTGCCTCTGCATACAAATGTTTCCATCTATCAATCATCTAAACAAAGTACATACAATTGCCTCTACATACAATTGCCTCTGCATACAAATTTTTCCATCATACGACGTGAAATTCGATCAAATTATCGACTCTACACCCGATGGAAAATCCAACATACGACGTCGAAGTTTAGTGGTTAGCCCGCTAAGCGGCAGCAGTCACGACGGGATGGAGAGTTCAGTTCACAGTTCCACTTGGGTCCCGGAACAAATTAAATGCGTACGTAGAGGTTTAACTGTAGTGAGAGACAGGAGGTCTTGGAGACGGTTAACACACGATAGATCGTATTCTGCAATATGCAGAGAACACCTTTGACAATGATGTAGTTTATTTGAAGCATTGTGTAGTGTAGAAAATTGTGTATATTATTAGAAGATTACAACAATGGTTAATTAGAAAAAATTAGAAAATAATTGAAGCCATTAAATATGTTACCTGTGATATATTTGTCCTAATATTGCAGAGCTAAAATCTCTTCTTTACAAAGTTACAACTTATTTAAAAATATAATTTTATGTTCTGGTTGCTATAGAGATGTAATTTTTTGTGGTTCGTGATGATGATAGGATGGATAGCATGTGTGATACTGCATTTAATGTTGTTAGTAGTGAGAGGAGAGCATTGTATATAGGCTATATATTTGTTTATTAAACATGATTTGCTTATAAAAGTTTTAAATAGCATTTTCATCACTAAACATGCAGATTGAATAGAAAGGGGTGCAGATTTTTAGTCGAAAGTCTGGGGTTATAAGCTGATGAAAAAATGAAGTCGCAAATCCAGACTCAAATTTTCAGGGTCGGGAGTCCAAATGTGAAAATGTGCAGAAAAAGAACAAGTCACAACCAGTTACTTCAGCACAACTCGTAATGACACCTCACTCATCTACGAACCAATTTAACTTAAAACACTTTGCTGCACTAAAGGATTGTTTCAAAATAAGGGAAAATAGATAAGCAAAAGATAAGCTTTACAAAACTCCACCTCTTTCATACATGAATTTTTTGGTTCTTTAAGAACTCATAAATGGTTGTAAATTTTTTTTCCAAATAATTACTGTTAACCAATGCTTAATAATTTATTGTTTTTTTCCTTCTGATGATAGGTCTTATTTCTGTGAAAATACATGGTTTAAAGGACTTTTTATAAACTATTCTTAGTTGTAAAATTTGAATATATAATATATAATATATAAACTTGTAAAGTATGTAATTTTACATTTGTTTCATTATCATTTTCTTTTCTATAATAATGCTCTATCTCCAATATTGAGAATACTTCTATCGCACTAAGAATTAATAATATAAAATAATTATTTTATAATACTTGAAAAAGAAAATATATATGCATATACATATAGTTCAGAGGAAAACAAATTTAGGACATATTCATCTACATACGTTCCACGAATTCACCATAAACAACAGTTTCATGTATGATCGTTTGTGAGATAATATGGATTTGATAGCAAGTCAGCCAGTTCGAAGTTAAAACATATCATCAATATACAGTTATACAGCAATTCGAGAGGATGAAGGCGGGTTGGAATATGATGATTACAATCCACTTCTAAGAGCATACAAAGCAATGAAATCGAACATATAAAGGGACACAATAGGGGAAAAAAAGAATGTCAAAAGTACAAGTATATAAAAACATACACTAATAGAAAAAAAAATTTACAATTAAAATTTATATATATATATATATATATATATATATATATATAATAATGGAGTTTATGTATCTGTCTGTCTGAAGCCAAACCTATACTATTTAAGACTATTGTACTTATTATGAAATAGTATAGTATATACTATTTCAGACTAATGTGCTATCTTTAAATGCTCAATTCAGGGGCATAGTGTAGTGTAGTATATGTTCTGTTTTCATGATACCATCCTCCCAGGCATTTCCTCCTCCTTTTTTGAGAAGTGTGGAGGTAGTGTAGTATCTGTTCTGTTGTCATGATACCATCCTCCCAGGCATTACCTCCTCCTTTTTTGAGAAGTGTGGAGGTAGTGTAGTATCTGTTCTGTTTTCATGATACCATCCTCCCAGACATTACCTCCTTCTTTTTTGAGAGGTGTGGAGTTAGTGTTGTATCTGTTCTGTAGTCATGATACCATCCTCCCAGGCATGCCCTTCTCCTTTTTTGAGAAGTGTGGAGGTAGTTTAGTATCTGTTCTGTTGTTTCATATTATCATTCTTTATTTTCATTACGTTGTTAAGACAAGATGTTTTGTTGTAAATTGAAGTTAAGCAAGGTATATCTCGGCCATTAGTAAATGGTGACCATTTTGGAAAAATAAATTGCTGACTCATCCTTCCGGTTCTTCCGGAAGTGACGTCATTGTGAGAGGATTTTTTCACATTATCATTCTTTATTTTCATTACGTTGTTAAGACAAGGTGTTTTGTTGTAAATTAAAGTTAAGCAATACATATCCCGGCCATTACTAAATGGGTGACCATTTTGGAAGAATTAATTGCTGACTCATCCTTCCGGAAGTGACGTCATTGTGAGAGGATTTTTTCACATTATCATACTTTATTTTCATTACGTTCTTAAGACAAGGTGTTTTGTTGTAAATTGAAGTTAAGCAACAAATATCTCGGCCATTACAAAATGGGTAATCATTTTGGAAGAATAACAAAACTAGTTCTTTGATATGACGTAGGCGCTTTCAATAGCATATTTAAACATGAGTTCTTTGATATGACCGAGGCGCCTCCTCAATTTTCTTTTCTTTTCTTAACTATGTGTGGGGAAGGGTAAAAATTTTTTTAGTGGGGGCGGTCAATTTTTTTTTTTTTTAAACTAAAAATATGTATGGGGAAGGGTAAACAAATTTTTTTTGGGGGGGGGTACATTTTTTATTTTTTTATTTTTTAACTGAAAATATTATGTATGGGTAAGGGTAAAAAAAATTTGGGGGGTCAAACAATTTTTTTTTTTTTTAACTAAAAATATTTCTATATATGGGGAGGGTTAAAAAAATTGGGGGGGGGCAAAAAATTTTTTTTTTTTTTAACTAAAAATATTCTTGGACGGAAACAAAGAAAATCAATGTCTAACCACCCAAGAAATATGACTGGGGCTCCATCGTTTTACAGGTGAGCGTTCTTTCTGGCGCGGCAGCTTAGAAAAGATATGCGACTGGAGAGAGCATATATTTGCTAGTATATTTAATTATTTTTAATGTATATATATTTAATTATTTTTAATTTATATATATATTTAATTATTTTTAATTTATATATATATATTTAATTATTTTTAATTTATATATATATATTTAATTATTTTTAATTTATATATATATATTTAATTATTTTTAATTTATATATATATATTTAATTATTTTTAATTTATATATATATATTTAATTTTTAATTTATATATATATTTAATTATTTTTAATTTATATATATATTTAATTATTTTTAATGTATATATATATATTTAATTATTTTTAATGTATATATATATATATTTAATTATTTTTAATTTATATATATATATATTTAATTATTTTAAATGTATAGATATATATTTAATTATTTTTAATGTATATATATATATTTAATTATTTTTAATGTATATATATATATTTAATTATTTTTAATGTATATATATATATTTATTTATTTTTAATGTATATATATTCAATTATTTTTAATGTATATACATAAATCGAATTATTTTTAATGTATATACATATATTTAATTATTTTTAATGTATATACATATATTTAATTATTTTTAATTTATATACATATATTTAATTATTTTTAATTTATATACATATATTTAATTATTTTTAATATATATATACATATATTTAATTATTTTTAATATATATACATATATTTAATTATTTTTAATGTATATATTTATATTTAATTATTTTTAATGTATAATGTATTAAATATATATAAATATATATTTAATATTTTTGAATATATCTAGATATATATTTAATATTTTTGAATATATATATATTTTTTTTATTTCATATTTTTTAATATATATAGGTATATATTTATTTTTTAATACATATAGATATATATTTATTTTTTAATATATATAGATATATATTTATTTTTTAATATATATAGATATATATTTATTATTTTTTAATATATATAGATGTAGGTATCCAGTGTTATCAACATTTGTTAAAATTATCAAAGAATCTGGTTTCTGTAGGTATGTGAAGTGTTTAACTTTGACACTCACTTGTGCTCTTTGAAGTGTCCAAGAAGATCTGAAGTAGAACAAAATAACTCTGATCAGATCTGACCTGTGCTATGAAACTTGTAGTTCCAATATTTGTCCATCCATTAAATAGAATCTCTTCTGCTGTCATCTTCCATTTTTGTTTTTCTATCACTATCACTCAGTTAAGTGGCAGTCTCTCTCTCCATTTTTGTTATGACGTCTGGCTTTTGCTTCCATCAAATCCACAATCAATTATTTTCGCTTATTTACAATATCCTGTTGTTTCTTTATTAATGGAACTTTTTATTCACTTTCTAATGGTAAAACCTTTACCTCTTGCTATCTCTATACAAAGTTAGGTATGTGTATATGTTTATATATTTGTGTGTACAGGATTCACTCCTAAACTAATCGATCATTATGAATTTTGGAATACAACTGCTAGGCATAGAGGTCGTAATGTGGGTTATATTTAGTTTAATTCAGTTTTATGCAAAGGGGGCAAAGACTGGGTAGAAGCCCCTAATGAAAATTGAGATACCTCCGATTTTTGTGAAATTTTTACAATAGATATCAATTAATTAATGAACATTTAATTAATAATCAACCAATTAATAAATATTTCCCAAATTTCAGTTTCTTTGGAGTATTTTAGAAGGGTTTTAGAGGGAATAATATGGGCACAACCTCCAATTTGAAAATTAAAATATTTCAGATTTGCATTAAATTTGATCCATAATAATCAAGCAAGATTCCCTGAATTTCAATTTCTTCTTAAGACTCTTTAAGTATAGCCTTAAATTATAGACATTTTCTAGAGTCAAAATCATGTAATGAATTTTGATCAAAATTGTAATAAGGATTCTAGACATAAGGTTTAGTAACATTATATCTTGATTTTAATCTCCGTAAGGGAACATAAAATGGCGTAAAACTGTTCTGTTTGGGGAATTAATTTTACCTGTCCCGGGACGGGTATTCTTCTTGTACACTATAAGTAACACTATTAAATTATTCCCTAGTCATTTCTTAAATGAAAAATAAGACAAATAAAAAAAAAAAACACATTTCAGACTCTTATCCTCACCTTGGTTTTTATCTTCACAGCATAGAATACTTCAAAAATCATACAAGAAAATCATCCTAGATGGTCCTATTGGATACATAATCTAGTTTATAAAGGTGTTGGTTAATAGATATTTTATAGTGGATTCTACATAGACGTTCTTAGTTGAATACCTGATAAAGGAACGTAAGATAAAATAAACTGAATCTAGATACTTAAAAACATGGGAGTGAGGGTTTAGCTTGAAATTCCCAGAAAGTAGCAGACTACGACTAAAGGCATTTGAAGAGAGCAGAAAGTACAACTGAAAAGTTGTAACTATGACAACGATCAAGATTAGAACAGCAGTCTCAAATGATGTAAAAAGCAATACCTCCTCGCAGAAATATTGTAAAAAATAAAAATAAAAAAATGATTGAATGTACTGCTCAGAACACCTTTTCTTGCCATGACAGGGTGCAAAACCGACTTCGAAATCTAGTGGATACCTCTTTATCACAGAAGAAACGTTGCTAGTCTTTCTCTACTCTATCGTTATTTTCATGGCAGGTGCTCGGTTGAGCTTCAATATATGCGCCCCCTCCCCTTAGGACATTCACAAGAACTCGTCTAGCTACAGCCACTGTCAATTTCCTTTTCTTTCTCTAAGTGCCTAAAACTAAACGAAACTTCATGAGAAAAGTTTCTTTCCTAGAACTACCCGTCTGTGGAACACAATATCGCGGGGCTGCTTCCCAGCTGACTACGACATGGTCGTTTTCAAGTTCAATAAACAAATTCTTGTTGAGCTATGGTTAGGGTTGTCTACAAAAGACTTTTGGTACCCTTAAAGACAAACACGATAGATTGATTTATTAATAAACTAGAAGAATACCCGTCCCAGGACAGGTAAAATGAATTCCCCAAACAGAACAGTTTTGCACCACTTTTATGCTCCCTTACGAATATTAAAATCAAGATATAATGCTACTAAACCATATATCTAGAATCCTTATTCCAATTTTGATCAAAATCCATTACATGATTTCCATTCTAACAAAGGTCTAAAATTTAAGGTTTGAAATGAATGGCTCTCGTCTTGAGGAAACCCCCTGCTTTGACAAGCTTCTGGGACTGACTTTCACTTCTGACCTGAAATGGAAGACTTACATCAAATCCGTTGCCAAGGTCGCTGGAAAAAGGGTTGAATCATTCTACCGCTCCAGAAGGTATCTCACTCCTGACGCAATCCTCTATCTATATAAGAGCCAAATACGCCCTCAAACAGAGCACTGTTGTCACATCTGGGGGTGGGGTGGGGGGGCTGCTTAAAGCACCCTTTCCTGTCTTGACAGAGTACATAACCGACTTCGAAATCTTGTGGACGAGGTCCTCTTCTCCTCCCTACTACCTCTTTCTCACAGAAGAAACGTTGCTAGTCTTTCTCTGCTCTATCGTTATTTTCATGGCAGGTGCTCGGCTGAGCTTCAATATATGCCCCCCCCCCCATGTAAAACATTTACAACAAAAACTTGTCTAGTTACAACTGCTGTCAAAAATTTCCCTTCTCCTCTGTACCTAAAACTAAACGAAACTTCTATGAGAAAAGTTTATTTCCTAGAACCACCCGTCTGTAGAACCCAATATCACAGAGCTGCTTCCCAGCTGACTACAACATAGTCGTTTTCAAGTTCAATGTAAACAAATTCTTGTTAAGCCGTCCTCCTAAATAATCAAATTCTGCCCAATTTCCACCATCATTACCCATCAGCCGCCCACCTGACACTCATTAACCCTTATTCTCGAGTAGCAGAGCGTAGTTACGGCAGCCTTGATGTCCTCGTGGATGCAATCTATTGATATAACGGCAGCATTTCTTCAAGGGGACCCTTTGACAAGAGAGGTATTTCTGCATCCTCCTCGTGATGTCTGTCCAAGAAATGAGGTTTGGCATCTTTAAAAAATGCACCTGCGGATTGAATGATGCACCAAGATTATGGTACAAAAGAGTTAATGAAGTATTCTTACAGCTGGGAGGCACAATTAGTTTGTACGACAATACCTTGTTCAAGTGGTATAGAAGTGGATCACTTATAGGAATTTTGGTTTCTCAAAATTTTATCATTTTCTAGTTTCATAACAATTTGGTTACATTAATAATTGAATTACACGACAATACTGTTATGATTCAATTTCCATTTCACATTAATATTTTAAAAAATATTTGCGGAAATATATAACAAATTTCTCCACCCAGGCAAAGTCAGACTGGGACAGTTAGTTAAAAATAAAAATAAATCATAGAAAATCCTTGTTAATCTAATAGTGAACTAAGTGCCTAGTATTTGTTTTTCTTGGGAAGTGTCAAAGTCAATTCTTATTATCCACTTTAATAGATTAATCGTTACTTTTTTACATTAGGACCCGCGCTAAAAATCTCTCGGCATCGGTGCTTTCCGGCAGTTTATGGTAAACGCCGGAAAGCCCCTAAGCAATACTAAAAAAGCAGACGACATCTAAGCACTGAATGTAACGCTGAACTTGCAAACTGGTTGAAACGCGATGAAACTGCCCTAATCCTAATTCCTAACCTTGCCCTAATTCTAACCCTGCCTTAACCCTACCCCTAATTCCTAACCCGACTGCCCTAACCCTAATTGCTAACCCTGAACTCTAGTGAAATAAACAAAAATAGTCAGTAAAACAAAGTTGACAAAAAAAATATATAATTTTCGCAAAAAATGTATCTTTCTCTCTCTCCTCTCTCTTGTATCTTTCTCTCTCTCTCTCTCTCTTGTATCTTTCTCTCTCTCTCTCTCTTGTATCTTTCTCTCTCTCTCTCTCTTTCTCTCTCTCTCTCTCTTGTATCTTTCTCTCTCTCTCTCTCTCTTGTATCTTTCTCTCTCTCTCTCTCTTGTATCTTTCTCTCTCTCTCTCTTGTATCTTTCTCTCTCTCTCATTCTTGTATCTTTCTCTCTCTCTCTCATTCTTGTATCTTTCTCTCTCTCTCTCTCTCTCTCTCTTGTATCTTTCTCTCACTCTCTCTCTCTCTTGTATCTTTCTCTCTCTTTCTCTCTCTCTCTTGTATCTTTCTCTCTCTCTCTCTCTCTCTCTCTTGTATCTTTCTCTCTCTCTCTCTCTCTCTTGTATCTTTCTCTCTCTCTCTCTCTTGTATCTTTCTCTCTCTCTCTCTCTCTCTCTTGTATCTTTCTCTCTCTCTCTCTCTCTTGTATCTTTCTCTCTCTCTCTCTTGTATCTTTCTCTCTCTCTCTCTCTCTTGTATCTTTCTCTCTCTCTCTCTCTCTCTTGTATCTTTCTCTCTCTCTCTCTCTTGTATCTTTCTCTCTCTCTCTCTTGTATCTTTCTCTCTCTCTCTCTCTTGTATCTTTCTCTCTCTCTCTCTGTTGGATCTTTCTCTCTCTCTCTCTCTCTCTCGTATCTTTCTCTCTCTCTCTCTCTCTCGTATCTTTCTCTCTCTCTCTCTCTCGTATCTTTCTCTCTCTCTCTCTCTTGTATCTTTTTCTCTCTCTCTCTGTTGTACCTTTCTTTCTCTCTCTCTCTCTCTCTGTTGTATCTTTCTCTCTCTCTCTCTTGTATCTTTCTCTCTCTCTCTCTCTCTCTCTTGTATCTTTCTCTCTCTCTCTCTTGTATCTTTCTCTCTCTCTCTCTCTTGTATCTTTCTCTCTCTCTCTCTCTTGTATCTTTCTCTCTCTCTCTTGTATCTTTCTCTCTCTCTCTTGTATCTTTCTCTCTCTCTTGTATCTTTCTCTCTCTCTCTTGTATCTTTCTCTCTCTCTCTTGTATCTTTCTCTCTCTCTCTCTCTCTCTCTCTTGTATCTTTCTCTCTCTCTCTCTCTCTTGTATCTTTCTCTCTCTCTCTTGTATCATTCTCTCTCTCTTGTATCTTTCTCTCCCTCTCTCTCTCTCTTGTATCATTCTCTCTCTCTCTCTCTCTCTCTCTCTCTTGTATCTTTCTCTCTCTCTCTCTCTTGTATCTTTCTCTCTCTCTCTTGTATCTTTCTCTCTCTCTTGTATCTTTCTCTCTCTCTCTCTCTCTCTCTTGTATCTTTCTCTCTCTCTCTCTCTCTCTCTCTTGTATCTTTCTCTCTCTCTCTCTCTCTCTTGTATCTTTCTCTCTCTCTCTCTCTTGTATCTTTCTCTCTCTCTCTCTTGTATCTTTCTCTCTTGTATCTTTCTCTCTCTCTCTCTCTCTTGTATCTTTCTCTCTCTCTCTCTTATATCTCTCTCTCTTTTGTATCTTTCTCTCTCTCTCTTGTATCTTTCTCTCTCTCTCTTGTATCTTTCTCTCTCTCTTGTATCTTTCTCTCTCTCTCTTGTATCTTTCTCTCTTTCTTGTATCTTTCTCTCTCTCTCTTGTATCTTTCTCTCTCTCTCTTGTATCTTTCTCTCTCTCTCTCTTGTATCTTTATCTCTCTTTCTCTCTTGTATCTCTCTCTCTCTTTCTCTCTTGTATCTCTCTCTCTTGTATCTTTCTCTCTCTTGTATCTTTCTCTCTCTCTCTTGTATCTTTCTCTCTCTCTCTCTTGTATCTTTCTCTCTCTCTCTCTCTTGTATCTTTCTCTCTCTCTCTCTTGTATCTTTCTCTCTCTCTTTCTCTTGTATCTTTCTCTCTCTCTTGTATCATTCTCTCTCTCTTGTATCATTTTCTCTCTCTTGTATCATTCTCTCTCTCTTGTATCATTCTCTCTCTCTTGTATCTTTCTCTCTCTCTCTTGTATCTTTCTCTCTCTCTCTCTTGTATCATTCTCTCTCTCTCTCTTGTATCTTTCTCTCTCTCTCTTGTATCTTTCTATCTCTCTCTCTCTTGTATCTTTCTCTCTCTCTCTCTCTCTTGTATCTTTCTCTCTCTCTCTCTCTTGTATCTCTCTCTCTCTCTTGTATCTTTCTCTCTCTCTCTCTCTCTTGTATCTTTCTCTCTCTCTCTCTCTTGTATCTTTCTCTCTCTCTCTTGTATCTTTCTCTCTCTCTCTCTTGTATATTTCTCTCTCTCTCTTGTATCTCTCTCTTGTATATTTCTCTCTCTCTCTTGTATCTCTCTCTTGTATCTCTCTCTTGTATCTCTCTTTCTCTCTTGTATCTTTCTCTCTCTCTCTTGTATCTTTCTCTCTCTCTCTCTTGTATCTTTCTCTCTCTCTCTCTTGTATCTTTCTCTCTCTCTCTTGTATCTTTCTCTCTCTCTCTTGTATCTTTCTCTCTCTCTCTTGTATCTTTCTCTCTCTCTCTCTCTCTTGTATCTTTCTCTCTCTCTCTCTCTCTCTTGTATCTTTCTCTCTCTCTCTCTCTCTCGTATCTTTCTCTCTCTCTCTCTCTTGTATCTTTCTCTCTCTCTCTTGTATCTTTCTCTCTCTCTCTCTCTTGTATCTTTCTCTCTCTCTCTCTTGTATCTTTCTCTCTCTCTCTCTTGTATCTTTCTCTCTCTCTCTCGTATCTTTCTCTCTCTCTCTCGTATCTTTCTCTCTCTCTCTCTCTCTTGTATCTTTCTCTCTCTCTCTCTTGTATCTTTCTCTCTCTCTCTTGTATCTTTCTCTCTCTCTCTCTCTCTTGTATCTTTCTCTCTCTCTCTCTCTTGTATCTTTCTCTCTCTCTCTCTCTCTTGTATCTTTCTCTCTCTCTCTCTCTCTCTCTCTCTCTCTCTCTCTCTTGTATCTATCTTTCTCTCTCTCTCTCTCTTGTATCTTTCTCTCTCTCTCTTGTATCTCTTAATCTCCCTCTCTCTATATCTCTCTCTCTTTCTTGTATATCTCTTTGTGTCTATCTTTGTCTCTATTTCTCTTCCTAGTATCTTTTTTTCTGTCCCGTCTCCCTTCTCCCTCCCCCTCTACTCACCCCTCATATTTCTTTCTTTCTTCCTTCTCTTTTTCGTATCTGTTTCTATTTTTCTCTCTCATACATCTCTTTCTTTCTCCATCCTTCTCTCATATATCTCTTTCTTTTTCTCTCTGATCACTTACTGGTCTTACTTCATAAGTAAATCTGCACTTTATGATTCTTTCCTCTCATTCTAATAACAATTAACAACGTTCTTACCTTTCATTGATTCACACAAGAAACAATTATTAGTGATGAAAGGAATTATGACTTGAATGCATTTAGACCAATTACTCGATTGGTTTCTAATTTGACACTTGTTTTTTTCTTTTGTGTAAATCGTTTCTCTCTTTTAATTCAATTTGGATCGCAGCTCGATCTATACGTTCTTGTCATCAATAGACCATTATGCGAATAATTAATTGTTCAAAGCATTGATTGAATCTGCTTGCTTGGCTGACTGTTTTTCATTGTTTGGTGTAGGTTTGCTCTGCTGCACATTCTCATTTCTTATCGAATGTATTGTAATAGAGATAACCTCCTCCTCCTACTTCCCCTCCTACTTCCCCTCCTCCTCCTCTTCTATTTTATTTATTCATTTATTTCAGCTATAAAAACTGGCACATCTTTATTGCCTCTTGAGATTTTGCTTATATAAATGTATGTTGGTGCTTGCGGACCCCGCAGGAGCTCGGAATTAACACATAAGAAAAAAAAAAGAACTGTATGTTGGTGATCTACTTATATTTGTTTATGGCTGAACTATGAAATTATAGAAATTGTTATATCAATGCTATAACTTAAAAGAATAGATATTCTTAAGCTCCGCCCATCCCATCAGCGAGTTTAGTGATGAAAATGCTATTTCAAACTCAAACATGACAGACCGACCAATGGACAAATCCTCTGATGCAAGGAGGCATCTAAAATGGTGAATATTTGACTTAAATCTTCAACTATCATCATCATAATACATTTTGCAAAGTCACTTCGGTTATTGTAGAGTGATAGTTCTCGATAGATTTATTTCTATGCTACTCTTCAAGATTTTCACAAAAGCTAAGGTTTTCTCTTTAATTTCGACATTAATCAAAGGTTTTATGAAAGAAAACAAAATTACAGTCTATCAGGTGCCACAATCTTGCTACATCTGTGGATCCACTCACTACTGTGATTTGCATGTGTAAATCAATGCAGTCTGTATGATCTTAAGATAGGGTTTAATATTGGTACTTTAAATATTTGATAGACAGAGTTCCAGTGGCATTTTTTGGAGATGTTGATAGCACATATCCAATGAATAATTTCTCTCCATTCATGATTTGTCCCCAAACTTAGGGTCCAAACTCTTACTACCATACAGCACTGATCTGTGCAAAAATTAGGTCTAAGCTCTTTAAACTGTAATATAGCATACTTTGATATATCTATGACCTCACCTTAAAAAAAATAGACCCCACTAATAAATCTGACAACTTATGTTCTGAATAACATAAGACAGTTTAATCCGAGAAACCTGCTTGTGATTTGGAATCTCATCTGTTGGCAGAAGTAAGGAAATCTGCTCCAATTACAAAACTGCCAAAACACTATGACTGGAATTATAATTTATGATTATTCTAATAGTTTTTTCAGGAGGGAAGAATGTGATATTTTTTATTTTAGGGAAGTATTTGTTTTTTATTGTTTTAAAAGCAACATGATTTGATGCTTGCCTGTTATTGTAGTTATATTTTAAAGTTGAACAAAGCCTTCCAAACGGAGACCATGTGTTAGTTCTGCTTGTCTTATTACAATGAGATAGCATTAATTGCTAGTAGCCTTTGTGATCTTTATTCAGGAAGTTGCCAGCTGAGTAGAGATCACAAAGGCTACCAACGACTGAAGTCAAGAAGAAGCGTCTTCAACTATGTCTAGCCCCTAACAACATCTCAGGGTGAGACCAGACTACAGCTGTGGACCAGAAGTCTAGAGAATAGCCTCTCTCCGACTGACATGGGAATCCCTTCTTCTGAGACCCTTCCTCATGGCTCAGAAGCACCTTGGATCCAGTGGAAAACATTCAACCGCCTGAGAATGGGAATAAGGCGATCAAATATTGCTATGGCCAGATGAGTCTACAAAACTGACCCAACCATCTGCGAATGTGTAGAGGAGGACCATACGATGCAACACTGACTTGTCTGCCCTCTACTGCCCAACTAGTGCAGCTTGAAAGATCTTGCAGAGTACTACAATAATGTAAAGGACTGCATAAAAAGTGTGAAACTGTTGTATGACCACGTACTTCAAAGACATGCAAAGAAGATTGCAATATATTAATAGAAACCAATGCTTTTTCAAATTATACTTCTCTTCACTTTTGTTACAAGTTTCATTAGAAAGGGTCTCATGTATCAACATTCATTTGATTTATATTTAAATATAATATTTACATGAACTTTTAGACATTCTTGTTTAAAATACAACTGCTCAAAATGTTTTATTTCTTATTAGAAAAGTTAAACTTTATTAGAATGTTATCTTGCCTGTTGTGTCAAAAACAGATATGTCCTATTTGATGAATGCGCTTTCAAATCTTGAAAATATTGCTCAAAGATTTTTTTCTTCTGCAAAAGGAGTCAAATATATTTCCGAAGTATTATTGTTTATCGTTATATATATTTTACATTAGCAAAATATATAATTAGTTTAATGAAATCAATCACAATACATTTATGTATTACGGTAAACCATAAAGCAGATTGTATATTTATTTTTTCATGCAGAGTACATTACATCATTTGCAGAGTTCATTACATCATTTGCAGAGTTCATTACATCATTTGCAGAGTTCATTACATCATTTGCAGAGTTCATTACATCATTTGCAGAGTACATTACATCATCTGCAGAGTACATTACATCATTTGCAGAGTACATTACATCATTTGCAGAGTACATTACATCATTTGCAGAGTACATTACATCATTTGCAGAGTACATTACATCATTTGCAGAGTTCATTACATCATTTGCAGAGTTCATTACATCATTTGCAGAGTACATTACATCATTTGCAGAGTACATTACATCATTTGCAGAGTACATTACATCATTTGCAGAGTTCATTACATCATTTGCAGAGTACATTACATCATTTGCAGAGTTCATTACATCATTTGCAGAGTTCATTACATCATTTGCAGAGTACATTACATCATTTGCAGAGTTCATTACATCATTTGCAGAGTTCATTACATCATTTGCAGAGTTCATTACATCATTTGCAGAGTTCATTACATCATTTGCAGAGTTCATTACATCATTTGCAGAGTACATTACATCATTTGCAGAGTTCATTACATCATTTGCAGAGTTCATTACATCATTTGCAGAGTTCATTACATCATTTGCAGAGTTCATTACATCATTTGCAGAGTTCATTACATCATTTGCAGAGTTCATTACATCATTTGCAGAGTATATTACATCATTTGCAGAGTACATTACATCATTTGCAGAGTTCATTACATGTAGTACATCTGCAAGTATTTATATAAACATCTTTAAAAGGAGCCTCTGTAAATACTGTAATAAAATTGAGTATGTCTGTGTATGTATCTGAAGCACAAGAACACCCAAACCGTTTGACATAGAAGGTGGATAGGATTCAAGAATTGTTTTCTTTTCTATGTATGTTGTTTTTATGGGATTATCCTAACATCATAATGCATTAGCAAAATTAGATTGAGCCATCTGCAAATCTTTTAGTAATCCACAGACCACTTCTTTTTATGACAGTTTTCAACCCATTTAGCTTAGTGGAGATTTGATAATCTAAATTGTTCAGTGCCACCAATGGTATGTGACATTGATAAATTTATGATTATTACATTCTAAACATTTTATTCGGGTGTTATTGACTTGAAATGTGCTATTGCAGATAACACTTGTCGCAAATGAATGTTCATTATTTAAACTTTGCATTTTTGAAGAAAAAAACTTTTTTTATTTCTAATCCTAAATCAAACATTTATTCTAATTTTATTTAGTTTTACATTTATATGCTATTTGTACTTTATGTAAAAGAAAAAAAAAATCTATTCATTTGAATTAATGTTTTATTTTAGTTAGATATGTTTTATGAAATGGTTTGAAGACTATTTCAATTTTTTCCACCACCCGGGAAATGCTGGGTAGCCCTACTACTACTACTACTACTAGTTGTCGTCGTCTTGAGAGCTACTTCTATATTAAGATTAAAAAGTGGCCATAAAAGGCAAGATAGACAAAACTCGGGAAAACATTGAATTAAGACTCTGTGAACAAAGAGATGAAACAGTAAACTACATCATAGCAAACTAGCTTAAAAGGAATACAAAAAAAGACATGACTGGGTTAGAAAGGTGGTTCACTGAGAACTATACAAACAAATGCACTTCGAACATCAAGACAAATTGTACAATTATAAAGTGGAGACAGTGTTGGAAAATGAAAGACATGAGTGGGTCGGGATGGTAGTCCATTGGGAACTGTGCAAACAACTGAACGTTGAACATGCAGACAAATGGTATACACACAAACCGGAGCCATTATTGAAAAATTAAATGCATAAAATCCTCTGGGACATGGAAATAAAAACGGGCAACTCATCTAAGCAAGTTGACCGGATGTGATAATAGTCAACAAGAAGGAAAAAACATGGCAAATCGTAGATTTAAGGGTAAAGATCAAGGAGACAGAAAAACTAAGCAACTACGTGGAGATTGGCAGAGAACTGAAAGGAATATGGAACATGAACAAAATCACTATAATACCAATAATTGTAGGAACACTAGGAACAGTTAAAAAAAACAAAAAAATAGGAAAAACTGGAATTAAAGGAACATCTTATAACACATGGAAACGATGAAAATGGTGAAAATATTAAAGAAAAATCCCCAAATAAGGAAACCAACCTAGATAACCAATGAATGCCAACCAGCCACATTTAAATAGAAATAGAACAAAAAATATAAAAAGAGCATCACACAAACTCAGGGGAAGTAAAACTGACAGAAATCCCATAAACTGACCCCCCCCCACACACACACACACACACATATATGATTGAAAAGCCTGATTTTCTTTGTCACCAACGATTTTGTAATTCTTTTGAAGATTAGAAAAAATTAAACTTTTTACAGAGACACACAGTAAGGGATACATAGAGAGAGCGGTGTGTCTTCCTTTCAAACAAATAAGCAAATCTGATCAGTTTTACTTTATCATTTTAAAACCATAAATAACATTCTTTTCGACAATTAGATTGCTCCCATATTTCTTTCAAATTACAAGGAGTCACAAAGTACTTCATTTTATTTCCTTGTAACAAAAGATTCAATATACTGACATTTTAACTGCTGCACCGATGAAAAAAAAAAAATCCTGTGATCACCTTGCATAGAAAATCAGTTGATGCCAAACATTGTCCGACACTGGCTGATGACTAGTGTTCAATGTCAGGGAGAAGATTTCACCCTAACAAACAGACGACAACTTTAATAATTGAATTTGTTTTCTTTTAAAATGGTTATGGGCATTTCTTTAAGACAAAATAGTATTAAGGGTAGTAATATTATCTATTTGCTGAGGAAGGGGAAGGATTAAGAAGGAAAACGATAAGAAATTGTGTAAAGACTCCCGTGCAACATCGGTTGGTACAACTAGTATATAACGAACATTGCATATTAGTAATGCATATTAAGAACAATCTGTTTTTAATAAAATCTATCTTAGAGTGTACATAGATAGTAACAGCTGTATTAATATACAAATAAGACAATGGTGCTCAATGTTTTGAATAAAAAGAATCTTTAAGGATATCTATCTGGTGGCAAAAAGGACAACAAGAAGAGAGGTTGAGCAAGTCAGGTTTCCAGATTGTTAAGAACTTGTGACATATATGTGAACCACAAGTTCAGAAAATAAAGAGAAGAAAAATTAAAAAAATGGATCCTTTCTCGGAATTCACTCAAAGAGATCAGAGGCACATGAGAATCGATGAAAAATAGACACAAGACGAAATAATTTTTAAACAAATATTTATTTTTAATACAAGGATATGAAAACGATCAAAAGAAAAGGAAAACATGATTTAACTGAGAAAGTTTTTTTTTTAATTTGAAATGCAAAGAAACATGTGACAAAAAATCAAAGAGATGATGTAACTTTTTCCACAGTGCATTCAGGTATTAACATGACGTAGGAATTCGAGGATAACAAAGTTCAGATCATATAATCATTTTTCGGGACAGTGAGTTTTACTTGTAAGTGGTTAAATTCTCAGTTTTTTGTTTTTTTTTTTGTTCACTGAGACATATTGTAATATCGTCTGCTACTTGAGTTTTGCTCATTAGTGGGTTTCATTCTGTCAACATCTTTGATAAATAAAAATTAATTTTCTTTTCGGTCATCAGGACGTTTTTCTTTTTCGAACCATCCTTTTTTCTATCTTTGCAAAACTAAAGAATTGATTTTCACATATCTGGAAAAAATTAATAACTTAATAAACAACATTCGCTCCAGTTTTTTAAACAACTCTCTGTTATGTGAATTTGGTGTGTTGAGTGTCCGTCCCATCAGCTTCATGAGTGTGGAAGAGCTGGAGGTCTATTGAGAGGACATTGGAAATTTTAATTTCCCATTATAGACATGAGCAAATTCACAAATGGTTTGAGGATGGAGAGAATCACCAGATGAGTATGCAGCCTCTCCTTAATGCTGTCCAGACTCGATGAGTGAGATCTGCTGAAGAAAGTTATCAAAGCACAGAACTACCCCAGAAACAGTATGTGGAAACTTTGGACGTCATTGACAAAATATCACTTAAAAGACTTCCATAACCTCAGTATCCTTCTTCAACTGGCCACTACCTTGGCCATACACGAGGATTCCCTACTCGGAACCTCATTAGAACAGGCTGTCATCAGAACATCTAAAACAGTTTCTTAGGGTCAACCTTAGTCCCAAAAGGTCAGAGTTCTCTTTTGAAAAGGCACTGGTCAAATGGAAAGCCATCAAACAGAGAAAGCTGTACACTATGGACTACAAGTAATCATTGGCAAATGCTATTCACATTAATCTGTTCCTAATGTATTACATATATACCTGCAGCATTTAATCTTAATATACTTTCCACTATTTTCATTAAGTTTCAAGATTTGGTTAATTTTCTCATCAATTAAAATCAAATTTGCTTTAATTATTGGTGAGAGTTTATGTCAAGGTGATGACAATGTTTTGTTATCTCATGTTTTGTTAATCAACACTCTTAATTTATTTTGGTTTTACAGTCTCCATTTTGTTTTAGTTGAGTTTGTGCATATATTTTGTTCACATACAGTATGACCCCTTATTTTATTTGATAATTTATTTTGGTTTTACAGTCTCCATTTTGTTTTAGTTGAGTTTGTGCATATATTTTGTTCACATACAGTATGGCCCCTTATTTTATTTGATAATTTATTTTGGTATTATTCATGTTTTACAGAAAAATGTTTTCTTAGAATTTTGTATCTGACAAAAGTTAGGAGTATCCCTGATTAATTAGTTCCATATTTCTAAGCTGATAACATTTTTTTTAAAGGATAGTTGACCTAATCTAATTTGCTTTTATAAGAGTAAACGCATCCAATTTATTAATTTAATTTGCAAGAAAACGTGTTTTATTATAATTTTCAAAGAAAAAAAAATCTCAAATAAGCTGTAATTAAGTGTAAATATGTTTTTTCTTGTTTTAAATTTATTTAATTAAAAACAGTGTTCTGCGAATTAAAAAAAATCTTCCATAATAATTCTCAAAAATATTTTTTTATTTTTTTATTGAACTGTGATTAAGTATAAATAGGTTTTTTGTTTGAAATGTATGAACTTAATTTTGAAAATCTTTTGATCTATCAATGTAAGTGATTCAGGATGATTAAAGTTGTTTTAGGGAATGCTGGTAATTATTTTTTCTGGGGCTCTGCAGTTTAAGACTACAATTTATAAATAAACTTTAATTTGGGACTGTTATAGGTGACCCTATCCCAAGGGTTAGATCAATGAACAAATCTCTAGTGGTACCAAGAAGTCTGGCTAAACTGCTAAATATAGAATCTGGATAGGTCAATTTCAATGTTCGGATTCTTTGTTAACAAGAAATCCCCTGCGGATCCTTTTTTTCTGCCTTTCTTCCTTTTTTTTTTCAACACTCCCTCTTTGGGTTGTACATTCTTGAATTCTGGTCACATGACAAATTGAATAAAACCGATTTTCTTATTTATTAGTTTTTAAAATTCTCTTTTTTTCTAACCCTCAATCACTTTGTAATGTATCATCCCATAAACGGAGGCCGGTTATGGGAATCGTAAAATAAATGGAGGCCTATTTGGAGTCGTAACAGGGACCCATAGAATTTCCTGGGGACTCATTAAAATAAAATTTGTAGGTCCCACGACTCACTAAATTAAAAAGCTATCTAAGCACCGTGTGTATGCATATATATATATATATATATATATATATATATATATATATATAGTAATTTTGATTCTAGAATGTGTCTAAAATCGAAATATATAAATAATATATATATATATATATATATTATTTATATATTTCGATTTTAAGACACATTCTAGAATCAAAATTATGTAATGGATTTTGATCAAAATTGAAATAAGGACTGTAGACTTAGGTTTAGAATCATTATATCTTGATTTTAATCCTTCATAAATGGACATAAAAGTGATGCAAAATTTCTCTGTTTGAGGAATAAATTTTATCTGTTATCAAATAATTGTTAAATCTCAACTCAATACAAATGAAAGTCTTCAGAAAGAACATTCTTTTTATTTCTTTAAAGATAACGGTATTTATACAGTCTATTACTTGGTAACTTATTTCTCAACTTATAAAGAATTAGATTCTTACAAAAGGCAGACAAAGAAATCAGTTGGAATCAATAACATAAGTAAAAATTGGCCCAAGTCAGAAATGTATAACGTATTGCCTTGTCTGCTATGTTCAGTTTCAAAAGAAAAATGAGAGAGGGAGGTGGGGGGGGGCGTAAACCTTACTTCAAAGCTGCCCATTGACATTGTCTATCCTTAGCCAAAAGGAAAGGAAATCAGCTCATATTGAAAGCAGCAATTATATTCAAAAGTCTTCCTTGTTATCTTTCTGAATTAAAGAGCTCTACAATTTTATCGAACAAAAGGACAATGCGTGTGCGTGTGTGTGTGTGTGTGTTTCGGAGGATGTTGAAAAGAAATCAATAAAGTGTTCCATCGTAAGAATGCGAGAGCTAAAATACAAATTATTTATTTAAAAACGATACATTACAGATTCCAGAGATGTATCATGGTTTCATTGACACGGGTAGACCTTTACTGTTTAGAAAAGGCCCTTACCACCTATTTCAAATCATTAACGCCTCATGGAATGAAGACAGTTTGAAAAATGGAACAGGTGGTGATGATCACCGCTTTTATCATCCGGTGATTTCTCTCGAGTGTTTATTTTGGATTAAGTACAAAGTTTACGGCGGCTGTCTATATGGATGTATGGGCTTTAATTGTAACTTGGTATTATTTAAGTACAACTTAATTACTGATTTTGAAGGTTGCACTTGCATGTTTATCCGTTTCTATGGTGTATTTGTATTTACGAGTGATGGTGTGGAGTGTAATATATTTATAGACTAGCGTGTGGCTTAAATTTGGTAATTGTTGTCTGTTATCAATTTACAGAGTAGGGATGTATTAATATAATTAAAGGATTTATGTGTTGTATTTATTCTTGGAGGGTGCTTATGTTTGAGTATAAAAGTGTTATTATATTGTAGTTTATTACTTAAGGGAGCTTGTTTTTTTTTAAGGTTAGGTTGAGGTGTGAAGGTTGAGCTTGATATCTAGTGGAAGAGAGGATTATCCTTTTCAGTGAAAAATGCTGGCATAATGGGTATTTAATCAAGTGGATAGGTCATTATAGGCTTGCTATCTCCATAATATATGTGGTGGTTCCTGTATAAGGTGCTGATGATTTGAAATAGGTGGTAAGGATATTTTTTTTAAACAGTGAATGTCTACTCGTATTAATGAAACCATGGTACATCTCTGGAATCTGTAATGTATAGTTTTTAAATAAATAATTTGTGTGTCTGTGTATGTATATGTATATATAAGTCAGTTCATATTATATTCCAATAACCATGGTTTTATTTTATTATTTTTATTTTTCATATTTCCCAAAAAATAACATTTCTGTGAGATATATTTTTTACGGTCCGTTTTATTTGCTCTGTTATCAATAATTGACAATCATCGAGTTGAATCTTTTAAGGAGACTACAAAGTACAAAGTAAAAGGAAGTGATAGTATATACTAATACATATATTGTCATTAATAATTATATATATATATATATATATATATATATATATATATATATTTAAAAACTATACAAATCGCTGGAGATAGAGTAATATGATGTTGACATCAATAAAACTTTTTAAAAAATATTTTAATTAGAGTCTTCCTTAATGATTTTGGCTAGGAGCAAAGTGTAGTATCTGTTCTGATACTACACTTCATCTTTTCTGTCCTCGGTCAGTGAAAGAGAAATTCTTCTAGACTGAGGCAATTTAAATTTTTCGTCCCAATCCAGAGTACCCCTATTTGGGGAGCTGAATTTTCCCCACATTAAAAACTGGCCTTGTGTCTCACTCTGCCCTCGTGATGAGACAAGTAAATAGGCTCCTTTGTGACTAAACCTGATGAAGAAAATGATCCTCAAAATGACGATTCACTTGTCAACAGAAAGCGAATGTAGATTTTCGTTTTTAGGGATGTGACATTTTAGTGAATTACAAGTGAACTCCTCAGTGAAAATAATAACTATGTGACACATAGCCATAAGAAGCAATGGTACGTCATAACTATTTGGTCCTTTAATATATGCATATATATATATATATATATATATATTAATATATGCATATATATATATATATATATATATATATATTAGTACTTCATGTATCCACATAAAATATTATAAGGAGATATAATTTTTTATGTATCAGTTTTCAGTATTTACTTCAACAGGTCTCGATACGTAAGTAGAGCTAGGTAGTAAGCAATGAAAATATATATGGCAATCAAGCTACACAGAGGCTCCCGTGTTTCATCAGCCTGACGATTCCCCCGGGGATGAAACACGGGAGCCTCTGTGTAGCTTGATTGCCATATATATTTTCATTGCTTACTATATATATATATATATATATATATATATATTTATAAAGGCCGCTGTGTATAACATTCTTAATTAATTGCAAAGAAACCCCGTAATGAAGGTAAGAGGTAATGTTACACCATAACTATTTGATGCTTTCATATCAACGAAAAAAATCCAGCATGGGTTTGATTTAAACAGTGACCTTTTCTCTTATCCCTGAAGAACCTCAAAGAGAATGTATAATTTTTCAAATTAACACAAAACATTCTCACATTCCAGGCGAAACAGCTGTAGGAAAGGAAAAAAATAAATAAAATGCTTTAAAAAGGTATGGATTTGTTATATATATATATATATATATATATATATATATATATATATATATATATATACTAGAATAGATTTACTTTTTCCATGTCATGATTATCATTTGGGGTGAGTTGAGCCAGCTCCTATCAATTTGACAATTTTGGGGATGGCACAGTGGCTTAGTTGGTATCGACGCGGACTGAGAACCTGGGTGTGCCAGGTTCAAATCCAAGTCATTCCACTGAAAAACACTTCCATCAAACCCACATGACACTTGTGTCTAATCTCCTGGAAGGGGGATAAATAGAAATCACATTAACACTTGTCCACAGGTGGCCTCGGTCTTGATAAAGTGGTGGTTTCTGTTTGAATGAAAAAAAAAAAAAAATTTGACAAGAAGGTCATATCATTGCAGATCAAGCTTGATGATTTTGATCTTTCTCTGATGCAATTGCGATCTACTCTCGAATCCACCAGTGAAGGCCATAGATGTTTGTGCCTGACATGAGTTCAAGATTCACTTTGACAGCAGAGAGACACATCTTCAGTTGTTCACCACATCCTTTTTGGCAAAGTAATTGAACAATCATAATAAATCGGTGTAATTTAATCGCTGTAGATTTCAAACGGAAGCAAAATGTACCTGCTTTTGTGTTTGTAGAGTTAAAAATAAATATAATCTGTAAACATATGCAGCATATTTACTGGGAGAAAGTTGCAAAGTGATTTCTTTTCTCAACCACAACTTATTAGTTGAATTGGAAAGTTGTGGGTTGATGGAAGCTCTCTTTCTACTCGAGTATCCCCGAAGCTCAATCAGACTGTTGTCAAAGATGTGGGCTGGTTGATGATTTTCCATGTTTCAATTAATTATATTTTTTGCTCCATTAATTTTAGGCTTTCTGCTTTAGATAAAATGTTAAAATAAGTATAAATACATGGTTTTCAATCTCTCATAAAATGTTCAATGTCAGCGTGTATCTGTTTTAGTCAAAATTTTAATCATACCTAATGTAGCCCCCTTAACTGCCAGGGAGCAATCTAAAAATTCAAATTCTCTACTCACAAACCTCAACTGAGTTTTGGTTAAAAACCTGCAGTCATAAAATCTCTAAGGATTGAAAAGTAGGAATTCAATATTTTTTGGGGTATGATAATTTTTTTCTTGGTAAAGTGAAGACTTTCTTTTCATAAATGTTGCTTCTGGTTATACTGGTCGGGACACACCTTTCGTCAGATGGAAAATGGTGGAGTGTTTTGGGGATCTCTCATAGCCGGATCATCATAGACAAAACACAGAAGACATTTGTACTCAAACTATGGACTTTTTATTCTACTCAAAGTATATACATGGTCGTCAGTGTTGAACGGAGAGAAAGACAACCTTAACAGCTAGCGACCTTTCTACACCCATGTTTACTCTTGTAGTATCAATATTGTTTGTCTAAATCTTGGTTTCCTTTGTGACTGACCTTGACTCGTGGTGAAACTAACAACTTTTTATAGATAAGTTAGGCCCATACAAATTTCAATTTATGAAAACTTTTCATCATCTAATTTCCGACACTTGTCACTTCCAACATTTGGACTCTTGGTCATTCTATTCCCGGCTTTGGTTGTCTAGAAGCCAAATTTAGGTCTAAAGTTTAGTGCAAGGCTCACCAATAGCATGAAATTAGTAAGTCCTGTAATAAATTGTTTGTGTTTTGTTTAATTCTTTATAATCAATATTTGGAGTTAGGTTTGTTTTACTCTTGTTTTTTAGTTTTTATTTACTCTTTCTCTTTCTCTCTCGTTTTTGTATTTCAAAATGCTTTAATTCTTGTCCTCATCATCATTAAATTTTTCTGCTGTGTTTACATTGTTATTGATGTAATTTAGAAAAACAATTTCTATTTAAATTGGCTTCTACTGTTAACAATTGAATGACACCCATCCCTGCACCTACCGTACATGTTTTTTAAAATTTATTATTATTCCCTAGGTTTTCCACCAACAATGGTCTTTACCAGCATGAAGAAGAACTGGTCTGCTTTTTCATCAGCTGGTCAAGCTCTTTTCTGTTTTCGATGAGCCTTTTTGCTTGTTCCATGAATGTTCGCTACATTTATCCATGGATCTCTGTAATATGGTTCACAATGGCAAATATTTTTTTTTGTCAGTGCTGTATTTCCTCGTCTGTACACGTGCAGAAGTTTTCATCGCTGCTTCCCCAACACATATTAATTTATTCTCTTTTTCTTCCTCATCCTCATCAGTGTGTTAGCCTTATTTCTCTCTGATTGCACCAAAACAACCCTCAATTCCAGTCCAAACTCATTCATCAACACCACTTCCAAATGTTACTTAAGGACCATTACTGCACCACACTTTGTCTGGATCCTCTTTGGACTCGAAATTGTAGTATTCACCCAAAATGTGTACAGCAGCTGACATTAACATTCTTAAAAACTGCATCCAGTTTGAACACATTAATATGGCTATAGTTCATTTTATTCTCAATGCCATTCAATTCCATACACACTCTCAATGCCTACCCCTTTTCTTTGACCTTGGAATATACCATTTCCCCATAACTAATCCATCCTTCTTCCTCACCTCTCCCCTGGTGCTACTAGATCAGGCTGTCTGAAGATACTGGCTTCCTGACCAAAAATGCACCAAGCATTGAGTTTATTGGTATTTTCCTTTCCCTTTGCAAAACTCAATCATGTTCTGCAAAGCCAAAAACAACAAGTTTCCTCTAAAATAACAACCAAACCAAACACCATGAATAAATATTTGAAGATATAAAGAACTTGAAGCATAAAAACTTTTACCAAAATGACTGTATTTGGCATTAAATAACTGGAAAAGGGTTGATATGCCATAAAAACAAAGCAACCTCACCTCTCCGCAATTTTCATCACTAATAGCAGTCATTTATTTGTCCTTCCAATTTATGACTTAAACTCTCCTCTTCACATAAATGCATACAGTTCTAAGCCATTTCGCTATGAGGTAATGATCCATCAACTTCCTACAAATAGAAACCCTATCTCATCTTACGTTTCCTTGAGGCCTCGTTGTCTATCATCAGTTCACCATTCTTTCCCCTTTCAGTTTAAGGGCCGATGCAACTTACGTTAATGTGTCAAGTTCCACAATCAGGTAGAGAAAGTGGATAGAATAAAGAAAAGGATTACAACAGACAAATGCGAATGGGTGCGGGTTTCTACTTATCTTTCTCTCATATCTACTGAATCCACATCCTTCTCTCTTCATCTTCACTTATCTTCATCTTCACTTATCTTCATCTTCGCTTATCTTCATTTTGACTGCTTAATGGAATTTTCTTGGATGCTCACGTGAAACTACAAATGCATTACACCGACACCCCCCCGCCCCGTCTTTTCTCTAAACAAAAGAAAAGGAAAGTTGCAATTGACAATTTTGTTGGGGAGCATTATCAGGTTATGTAGTAATATTTACATATGGATTGTGCTAGAAGTCCAGTATGTAAAAGTATTCACAAGCACACCGTGTACTGTTTATAAAAACGTAATCACCTGTTCAAGGGTTTTCCATTTTGAGTCTCATATCCCACATAGTTTACTAAGAATTTTAAAACCACAAATGACTTTATATCCGACAGTCTAAATGTTTCAAATTCCTTTCAAATTTTGAAGGGTCACGAAGTAACTCATTTTTTTTTTTTCAACTATTAACAAAAGATTAAAACGGCTGACTTGTTTTTCGTATCATGACACTTCAGAATTCGATAGTACTTTTGAAGCCTTTAAGCTAATGGAAAGAAGGTAATTTTTGGACTTGAATTAATGTTTAAAGGAAAAAATCAAATATATAATTCCTTTGTGCTCCAAAACGAAGGAAACAGTAATTTTACAATAGTCTTTTCCATAATGCAACTCGTCTTCAGAAATGTGATATTAAGTTTAATTTATTTCCATTAATTTTTTGTTTTGAGTGATGTTTTAAAATTAATAATTGGAAAGATAATTGAATGAAGGAATATATGTATTTAAAAAAATCTGTCTTGCAATAAAAGTGATTGCACATCTTACGAAATGTTGAAATTTAAGTCGCATAAATATTTTTTCTTTTTTTTTTTTTCTTTTTTAAGTCTTAAATTTATAATAAGAAACCAAAATGCATTCTGGTAGATTTTTTATAAAATTAAATAATTTTTTAAACAATATTTTTTTTTCAAATTTGTTTTATTTTATGCCATTTGGCATGAGAAAAACAGATGTGAAGTTATTTCATAAATTTATTAATATAAAGATTTTGGTATATTTACTCGTAATAATTGTTAGACGTTTGATAGACAGTGACGTCATCATTAATTGATGATAATTATTAGTTATGCTTGTTGCAAAAAATAACTTTTATTGCTTTATTTCTGTTCTTAAGATGCATCCATTCAATCTGCATGTTTAGTGCTGAAAATGCTATTTCAAACTTAAGTGTGACAGTCTGACAGACAAACGAACAGAGACACTTATAGGCATGTGAGCACGCATCTAAAAATGCTATTTCAAACTTAAGTGTGACAGTCTGACAGACAAACGAACAGAGACACTTATAGGCATGTGAGCACGCATCTAAAAATGCTATTTCAAACTTAAGTGTGACAGTCTGACAGACAAACGAACAGAGACACTTATAGGCATGTGAGCACGCATCTAAAAATGCTATTTCAAACTTAAGCGTGACAGTCTGACAGACAAACGAACAGAGACACTTATAGGCATGTGAGCACGCATCTAAAAATGCTATTTCAAACTTAAGCGTGACAGTCTGACAGACAAACGAACAGAGACACTTATAGGCATGTGAGCACGCATCTAAAAATGCTATTTCAAACTTAAGCGTGACAGTCTGACAGACAAACGAACAGAGACACTTATAGGCATGTGAGCACGCATCTAAAAATGCTATTTCAAACTTAAGCGTGACAAACCAACCAATGGACAAAGCTTCTCATAGAGATGCATGGATGCAAACTAACAGACTTGTTATTATCCAATTATAGTAAAGATTTAGCAATTGCAATTTAGTTAGTTTTATTTTATGAGTAATTAAAAGAATACCCGTCCCAGGAGGGGTAAATTAATTCCCATGAAAGGAACAGTTTTGCACCATTTTTATATCCCCTTACAAAGGTCAAAATCAATATATAATGATACTAAATCTTATCGCAATTTTGATCAAAATCTATTACAGGATTTTGATTCTAGAAAATGTCTCAAATTTAAGGAGTCTTAAGAAGAAATTGAAAGTCAGGGAACCCTGCTTAATTGGTGTCTAATGACGATGGATCAAATTTAATGCAGATCTGAAATATTTTAAGTTTCAAATGGGATGTCGTGCCCATATTATGCCCCCTGAAATTTGGGGAATATTTATTAATCGAGGTTTAATACCTCTTTCACAAAAATCGGAGGAATTTGAATTTTCATAAAGGGCTTCCATCCTCTCTTTGTTTCCTTTGCATGAAACTAAATTAAACTAAATATAACCCACTCTTACATCTAGCAGCTGTGTTCCAAAATTCATAATGATAATTAGTTTAGGAATTAATTCTGTACATACGAACCTATACTCATGCCTAACTTTATATAAATAGATAGTTTTATCAAATATGCTCTTTTGAATTGAAAGTTATACGGTTTAATATAAAAAAAAAATGCAGGGACTTCCTCAAATTGATTGACTCGCCTTTTTGTTCAATTAATATCAATTTATATCACAAAGAGGGAACCCAAATATATTATTTCATCATGAATATTTAGTAAAAGTGAACTTTTATTGTTTTGTTTTTGTCTTTTGTATAAAACTGAAAGAATAAAAACAACTGAAACAGAAGCAAGATAACTTAATCATTTTAATTTCATTTGAATTCTGTCAGTTTCTGTCCATTTTTATTTATTTTTCTACCAGATTCTTTTTCTTTTAAATTCTATTCCCAATGTTTCCGATTTCATGATCATTTGTAAATACATTAAAAGCAATATCGATTTTTCTTTCTGAAAGTTTTAGTCCTAAATGATTTCCCCCTCTTTTCGCTTCATTAATTCAGTTGCATAATGCGTTCATTAATTGCTCATAATCAATAAAAAAAATAAAAAAATATTTGAATTGTTTTTTTTTTATTCTTAAAACTTTACATTTAAATTTCAAATTTGATGACTTAAAGAAAAAAATAGTTGAGCGTTTCTTTTCTTTCTTTCTTCTCTCAGATATTGATCACAGTATAACAAATCGAATGAAAGATGACTTGGATCTGGAAAAAGGACACACGCATACGTTCTCCAATTTCCCACATTCGGCAGAATCTGATGATGAAGAAGGTGGAGACAAAACAGAGGTTATTAAACATTGTTTCTTCATCTTTTCTTTCTCTTTTTGATGGAATATAAAATTTAACCTGTTTGAACCGTACATTATTATTATTATTATTATTATTATTATTATTTACTCACTAGGAGTTCTCACACAGGTCATCAGTGATTGCTCACCGACAACCGGTGGTATTCCCTGGAATCTGAGTGACAACAAGTCTCCCCAGATTTCCAGTATTCTCCACCTCTTTTCGATAGCCACCGCAAATAAATTTGCAGTATCACAACAGCCGTTTACCATTGATTTCTCGCCGGCAAGGACCATTGGTGTTTTCTGGGGTTTGGGTGACAGTAAGCCTCCCCGAGGTCCCAGCAGTTTCTGCACTTCCAGTGGAGGTCTGGTTTGTGCTGTCCCTCCTCGGTCTTCTCATCCTCCTTGATCCTATGCAGATATTTTGTGTGGTGTCAGCCTAGACTGGTACCATTTTTTTTTTTTTCATTTTTTTTATTATATATATACATATATATATATTTTTTATATTATTTTTTTTTATTATTATTATTATTTCGATGCTATTAATAACTAAATGAGAAATTGCACAAATAACTACAAACATTTTGTCTCTTTTAGAAAAATATAAGCAGGAAGACCCGACGTTGCTCAGGATCGAATAAGGAACACTACTATATTCTTTTTTTACTATGCTCATAACACCACATAGAGGGGATGTAGAGATTTGGGACCACTTCCATTGTCTTCCCCGGAAAACTTTACATAAGAATGCATTTTTAGATTTTATGTAGATTCTCTAACCTTTCTATAGGGAACACACATACACACACAACATTTATATATAGAGAGATATTTTAAAATATCTCTTGTTTATTTTGTGTAGATTTTTTTTCTTTTTAAATATTTGGTAACTATTAAGTTTGCCCAAAGATAATGAAGTCACCGAACAGAGTTCAAGATCCAGCTTGAACCATCATGTTCACTTTCAAGCTTAGGATAGGTATTACTCCCCTAATCCCTCCTAGTTATGGGTTGAATAACATTACTAATCTTGTTCTACTAAAATACTTGGAGAGGAATGGGCTCCAATAGGTACACCTGTTAGAGATACACTGCATGAAAGTACACTAACAGTAACTCTGAGTTAATAATAATAATAAAGATAACTATTGACTAGAAAAAGTTTATTGGCCTTTTAGCTAGGAGCAAAGTGTAGTATCTGTTTTGATATTACACTTCATCTTTTTTGTTCAGTGAAGTAGAAATTATTCTAGACTGAGGCAAATTTTTTATTTTTGTTTCAATCCAGAGTACCCCTCTTTGGGGAGCTGGATTTTACCCATATTAAAAACCGACCTTGTGTTTAACTCTGCCTTGTCGGGGAGGCGAGTAAGTACGAACTATTGACTAGCTATAATTTACTAAAGTTTGAATTTCATCTCCATTCCTGAACGCATACGTTTAAGTTAGAAACACTATTGATTTTTCAAGTCGGGATGGAATTGATCCAATAACCAAGTATAAAAGAATTGGGTGCTTTTTTAGTATAAGCTCCATGCAGAAAATTATTTTCATGTAAAAGCATTATTTTGTACTTACTCGGTCATAGTTTCTCACTCACGGCACGAAAAAGAATTTTAAAATATCAAGCAGAACTTTAATTAGAACGATTTTTCCATTTCGATGTACAACCTGTATTCGCTGACATTTTGGGTGTGAGCCGACATTTTGGGTGTGAGCGGTCGATGGAATAGCCAAGGGCAATAACTCCGTTTTCATTGTTAGGATTTTAAAAAGAAAGAAACACATAAGCAATAATAATAAAAAATATATTTAATCACAAATACACCAAATCCTTCAAGTTTAAATCATTCACATCCATGTTCAGAGAAATTCTTCAAAAGTACTAATTAGGTCACACGTGCCTACCTAGGGCACCCAATTTCGCGACACTTATCTGCCCTTAGTTAGCTATTCCATCAACTGGCCACTCCCAAAATGTCAGCGAGTCGACGTTTTATATCACCCTTATGGAAATGGAAAAATCGTTCTAATTAAAGTTCTGCTTGATATTTTTAAATTCTTTTTCGTGCCGTGAGTGAGAAACTATGACTGAGTAAGTACAAAATAATGCTTTTACATGAAAATAATTTTCTGCATGGAGCTTATACTAAAAAAGCACCAAGAATTGTGTATATATTAGAAAAACAAATTATGTAGTAGGAGTAGTAGTGAATGAATAGGAATTTTAGGTCAACAATTTGATCTTTGTTTGTAAAATGTGTAAAAAAAAATGTTTTGTCAAATTTGCAGATTTGCTAACACATTTCTTATTGGAAATTATGTATTTATTCAAATAGTGTGTGTGTGTATATTTTTGAATAATTTGATATCTGACAAATTTTCTAGCTTTTAATTAAAATAAACTTTTACTGTAGAATTCTAGATTTCAAATGTTTGTCTTTTTGTAGGTCTAATTTCACAATTTGAAGAAATTGGATGGATAGCATTTTACATTCAAACTCTTCACACACACACACACACATATATATGAAGATAGATGAAAGAAGAGAGATAAACATGTACGAATGACAAATTTATTTCAACTTCAATTGTTCAATACAAGGTGTACACGGTAAAAACATGTACCGAGTACACCTTGCATTGAATAATCGAAGTTGAAGGAGATTTGTCATTCGTACATGTTTATCCATCTTCTTTCATCTATCTTAATAATTGCTCTATCTTATATATTGAGCTTAAACCATTTCACTATAGGTTCTATATACTAAAAGTATACTTTTAGTTTCATATTTTATATATATATATATATCTATATATATATATATATTAATAATTTATTACCTACAGACATCAATGTTTCATGCTTACGCAATCTTCAGTGCAGGAAGTTAATTTCTGCTGCCTTTATTATTTAAAACTATTTACAAATTCCGTACCTCGAAACACACATATATATATATATATATATATATATATATATATATATATAATTACTCTTGAGAGCTTTTTCGACCAACATTTTATCAGAAGACAATCGTTGGTAAACAAAATATACAATTAACGAGAAAGGGCAAAAATGGGGAACTTCATTTCCCGATGAGATGGGAGAATAAGCGTTTTTAAAATAAATAATATAAAAAATCCATTAAAATATTTAAAAGGCAGTTAATAAAAACTAACTTTCCTCAAAAAGAATCAGGTCTACCCTGTCTAATGTTGGATGGGACATGCTGGTTTATTCGGGTATCCAAATGTAGCCAGTATTTCACTGGCAATTGAATTCGTATACAATATTACTATTTTTGATATTGGACAGACTGTCTTTGGAGAAAAAACGAGACGCAGATCCTGTGCCAAAAAAAAACACGGATAAGGCAACAGAAAAAAGTAACCGGTTACACTTTTAGTGATTTGCTTTCACAGCTGCCGACAAACGCCACCTCTCCAAGGTAGTTTAAGATATAGAGGACATTTTGTGTCCGAAAGATCTGGGAGACTTGAATTCTACAACTTTTTTCTTGATGCAATCCAAAATTAGATCATCCAGATGGTCGTTACTAATAAGGACATTGTGTCCAATTCCACATAAAGTCTGTTAGGATAACAAATAATGAGGTTTCAGTGCACTAAGGTGTAAATTAAACCTAACTTTCTAGTTTTTGGTGCAAAAGAGCATCGATTCAAATAAAGACCCGTAAATGTGTGCTTGCGATAAACGCTAATTAGGACCCTCTTCTTCATAAGATCTCTTAATAAAATCATCCATAGTGAAACTTAAAGCGTCATGAAGTGAATTAAGCTTTTTATGGAAAATCAAATCCTCGCTATGAGAGGAGAAAGTAACAGCAGTGTCGTCGACGTATCTGACGTAGACACTAGGCTTAGGAACCGAGTTAAATAATATGCCCTCATATTAGCTGATAAAAATGTCTGATAATGCCAGGGCTAAGGGACTTCCCATGTCCTATTCTGTCTCACTACTAAATCAAATTCTCTATCTATGTGTATCCTAATCAGTATCCTTTCTGGCCCATGTGACATAGACATATTAAGACAGACGGAGCGAATGTTCATCGTTCAGGACAATACTTGTACTACTATTGTAGATGCCGAAGGAGCAATGATATTAAAATGTTTAGGAAATTAAAAAAATTAAATTAGAAAATAAACAACAGTCATTTTCTTTCGATAAAAATGTAAGGTTTTAAAAATTCCATTAAATAAAACTTTAATTTGCCTCGATTTATGATTTTTGTGACCATTGAATTTACCAACAATGCTCACCACGTCGCCAAAACGCTTACACAATACTGCACAACGTGGCAACTATACCTGCAATACACCAAAATGTTCAGTTTGTTTGTCAGTCTGTCAGTATGCATTTCCATAAAAGGTTCTATCGATCGGTTGGTCTGTCATGCTTGTTTGAAATAGCATTTTTATCAACAAACGTGCAGATTAAATGGTTATATTATAAAAATATTCATTGATTTCAAACAAGTGTGACAGACCATCTAAGAAACTTTAGTAGCATTTTTATTCTAATTGTAAAAGTTTTGAAATAATACAGTAAGATGTAAAATAAGAGTTGCCCATTTTATTCATTTGTTAGCGATAATACATTTAAAAATTGTTTTTTTTTAAATTTTATTTATTTGTTAGCGATAATACATTTAAAAATTGTTTTTTTAAAATTTTATTTATTTGTTAGTGATAATACATTTAAAAATTGTTTTTTTTAAATTTTATTTATTTGTTAGCGATAATACATTTAAAAATTGTTTTTTTTTAAATTTTATTTTTTTGTTAGCGATAATACATTTAAAAATTGTTTTTTTTTTTAATTTTATTTATTTTTTTAATAAGAACTCTATCAATTCATATTGTTATAAAATGCTAGCAGAGCAGTCGAGATTGATGGCCTTGTGCCTAGATGGTAGACACAGATGGAGAAACAGAAAATAAACAAGATGAGATCAATCTTTAGATCAGGATACAGACATAGAAAGATGAAAATGGCTGAATAAAAAATATTAAGTTATTTTTTTAACATCGTGTTAGAGTGATTATTTCATCAAATGCCAAGATGTGTATGTTTAACAATATCAATGCGTGTGTGTATGTGTATGTTTAACAATATCAATGCGTGTGTGTATGTGTATGTTTAACAATATCAATGCGTGTGTGTATGTGTATGTTTAACAATATCAATGCATGTGTGTATGTGTATGTTTAACAATATCAATGCGTGTGTGTGTATGTGTATGTTTAACAATATCAATGCGTGTGTGTATGTGTATGTTTAACAATATCAATGCGTGTGTGTATGTGTATGTTTAACAATATCAATGCGTGTGTGTATGTGTATGTTTAACAATATCAATGCGTGTGTGTATGTGTATGTTTAACAATATCAATGCGTGTGTGTATGTGTATGTTTAACAATATCAATGCGTGTGTGTATGTGTATGTTTAACAATATCAATGCGTGTGTGTATGTGTATGTTTAACAATATCAATGCGTGTGTGTATGTGTATGTTTAACAATATCAATGCGTGTGTGTATGTGTATGTTTAACAATATCAATGCGTGTGTGTATGTGTATGTTTAACAATATCAATGCATATGTGTATGTTTAATTTTCTTATTTGTGTTTTCGTTAGCATAGGGACGAGGCATTCTTCCAAATGCCAGATTATCACCTGCTATTTAGAGGCTCCAACCGAGTGCTCTTTTAAGGATTTTGGCCGTTCCCTTTGTTTAACTTAATGTTTAATTTTACTTCAGTCAAAGATCTCAGAAATCAATGGGCCCCTTCCTGGGGCTAACACTTGATCTCTATATGAGATACATAGATACCCGAGTATTCTATTAAAATTCTCCTTTATTTCTCAAACATTGAGTTAGTAAAAAAGTTAAGAATAATTTCTTCTCTCCCCAACTGACCAGTCAAGTATGTAGTAGTATATCTTTTTTGTAGTCTGTTGGTCTTACCGGATTCCAGGACAAGAATTCATCTAGTCTGGTGGAGTATCTAGCTACATGGTGTTACTTGAGGTAACATCACTAGGAGAAGATGCACTATTCCTCGTATGAGGGGATCTTATTTGTGCTGCGGATACTATGTAATTTTGAATATTTGGTCAGGGTTTACTTGTAAGGGTAAGTATCCTCATGTCAGGTTGTCCTGACAAACCCTTGTACCGAAGACACTCGAGGATAGTGTCTAGTAGGTAATTCAAACTCCCCAGTAGGTAATTCAAACTCCCCTGTAGGTAATTCAAACTCCCCAGTAGGTAATTCAAACTCCCCACAATATCAATGTGTATGTGCATGTTTAAATATTCAATGAATGAAGTAGAGATGCGAGGATGCATCTAAAAAAGAAAGAAAAGAAGCAGAATTTAAATGTTGTTGATTGGCCAATTTTTATTCTTTTATATTCATTTCTGATGACTAATTCTTTACAGAAAGAAGAGAAAACGGCTTCAGAAAAGGTAGCTGCTTTTGTTTTGTTTTTATTCCCGGGCTTTTCTTTTGATTCCCTTTTCCTTCTTTTCGTCTTAAACAGAGTTTGCCAAATAACGGTTTATTGGTCTTAATCTTTATCATTTGTGCCTTCAAATAAATGTTATGTATCTGATCAAAAGGTAGGTATGTATGTTCACTTCTCAGACCAGAGGTGACAATATGGTCTGGATACTTTTCTCTCAAACAGGTAACTGAACTTCATAAAGACAGATTAATCTTCAAACAAACTTCTCAACTTACTCATAAGTCTATTTTCATTATCTATGGGTTGCTTCTGTCTAGATCATCCCCACGGGGGTCCAAATGCCCCTATCTAACAGAATCTTACATTACATGTTTTTTTTCTTTCTAACATTTTAAACTGTAACTATTATAACTTCAAATCCTATCTTGTCCCATGACTAAATCTCAACCAATGAGATCTACCTTCGTACATGAGGACAGGTGAAACTTGGATCAACCATACCTAATTCACCTTTTGCATTTAGAAAATCGTTTCTATACTAAACTCTTGAAGCACATTGCCCCGAGTCATATGTAACATGAATTTGCTTGACACAAAAACTTCTTTTTTTTTTAATGTTTCCTTCATTATCTGACATTTTGATCAGATCAAATGGTTTTTGGTGTTTTTTTTATTATCCTTATTATGATTGTTAATTAAAAATATGAAAACGATAATTTAAATAAAATATGTAAATGAAAAAAATAAATGCTATTCTTAATCAATCAAAATATTGGGTTAGTTTTAGTTAATTAACAGTGTTTATACAAACATTCAGAGGATAACAATCATTTTATAATAAAATGGATGAAAAATATATATCTTTATTATATTAAGCAAATCCTAATATCATAATATCAGACTGTGATTAAAACGTTTATGAAGCAGTTTTTCATGATAAAAAGACAACATTTTATTGTTCCATTTTTATAAAGATTTTTGAATAAAATTAAAAAAATTTTTTTTTTATTAAATACCAGTCAAAAAATCAAGAAGAGGAGGGGTAAACTTGCATAAAAAACGGAACCCCAGTTAAAAATTGAATCGGTCATTTTTATTTCAATTTTTTTTTATAATCTGAAATTTTCATGTTTTAAGTATTCCACAGAATTTACAAGAAAAAAAAATGAAGAACTGTGATTTTTTACTGGTAAACATTAGCAAAAATCAAAATTTGTCTAATGATTTTATCCTAAGTATTTTTTACTGGTAAACATTAGCAAAAATCAAAATTTGTCTAATGATTTTCTATTTTTCATGAAATCTGTTCAATTTCTGTGATTCTTATTTTCACAAATACAAAATGATTTTTGAAACTGATAACTATTCTCATTTAAGGTATCATTTTGAAATAATTGTTATGTGGCTGACTTCTTGCTATTCATCATATTTTAATGATAAATGGAATTTAAATGGATTTGACAACTACGGTGCGATTTATTGAATATCAGTGTTCTCTTCGTTTATAATCAAGTAAACATTTTCTTGATAAAGTAAATAATAATAAAGATGTCCTATATAAACCACTATGTTTTGTAAATGCAAACGGCCTATTATGAAAGCTGCCAAGGAAATTGAAATGGAATTTAGTCAGTGTTGCCTTTTTGTAACCAGCTAGTTTTTTTTTTATTGTTAATGTAGCTTACCATTTTCAAAATTAATATACCATACATTTTTATAAATATAATTATGTTGCTCTGATAATGATAAATGGTTTGGATCAGATTCTCCAATTATAAGGCTGCAGATCAGTACTGGACTGTGGACCAAAGAATAAATTTTTTTTTTTTTTTTTTAAATTATTATTCATTTTGTTGACTATTGCAGTCTGCAGGGTGTTTTTATTTAAAAAAAATTACTACTTCTGGGTAATCTTGTTTTAGTGTATCAGTGGTTAACATTTCCAGGTTAGTTATTAACACATGAGGTGACAAAGTGAAAGTAATTCTTGTAGCTATTAATGAGCCGTATATAATTGGAACCTTACATGAAAATAAGTTTCATTAAAATAATGTTTCATAACTCATTTGTTTGCGATACTTAAATAAAATTAAGATACATTAAAAACAAATTCACTATTTTATTTAACTTTTGCTGTGATAAATTACTTTCAATTCAACAGTTACTTTCATTTTGTCACTTAGCTGTTATTCTTGGGGAGTCAGATGGTGAAGATGAAAAAAGTGTACCCTCTGATAAATCTGTTTTATTAAACTTAGAGAAATCCTTTGCTTTTCGACCTTCCCATTTATTTTTACTATTTGCTGTTTTGTTTCATTGATTCTATTTTGTCCTTTTGATCACATTGGTGGTTTAAAAAGATATAGACCTGCTTTCAACCCTAATATTAACTGATTCTGATGGTGATTTTTCCTTCGGTTTACATTCCTATCTTTTCCATATTTTTCTTCAGTTTTTTCTTTTTTTTTTTTTTTTTTTTTTGCATATTGCTACTCTTTCACCTGGTAGACATTATTAGTCATGTGTTATTGCCGACTTCTATATTTTAGTTGCTCAGAGATGATAAAAGGCCGCATCCATTTTGGAGATTTGAATATTACCAACACTTTTTTGATGTGGATTCTAATCAAGTGTTTTGGCGTATTATGGGCTCCATGACTCCAAATCCTCGAAAAAACTTTCTGAAAACACAAATTCGACCAAATCCAGACTTATATGGTGAGAGACAACATTGATTTCTTCAGATAATTCTTTTGTTGCAGAATTAATAAATAATAGTTCATGATAACTTATTGCAAACAAGACATACAAATTATTTAGTACTGAAAAATGAATTTAATGTGATACAATCACTTAGTCTCCTTCCCTAAACTTAATGCATTCCAAGCAACAGGAGAAGCATTATATAAAACTGAATAAGAGTATTGCATATATTATGACTTTGCAGGCAAGAAGGGCAACCAGCCTTTAACGAACATGGCGGACGACTGACCAAGGGTTACAAGTCTTCAACTGACACCACCTTTGATGAACACTGACTATTGCAACAAGCAGGGAGCTTACAATGGACACCGACTAGCAGACGATGGGAGGCTGATCAGTAAATCAAATGCTTGAGTGGTAAAATTATCCCTGCATATATTGAGTCGAAAATGTCCATGACTGGTGGGCAGCTTGCCCTGCGTTTCACCTGCACTAGACTCTACCTTGATTTCAGTATCACACATGTGGCAACCTGAGGTTAGTCTTCTGCATCGCATGCTCCTTTGTGGTAATACTATTGCAGCTTCCTACTCAGATAACTTGTCTGCAAAAAGTGTCACCCAGTGCGTTTGCATTGGGCCTGAGACTGCTGGACTTTGGTGGATCCCTATATACAGCTGATATTGACCATTCTTGTTCTCTGAGTGGAGGAATCGTTGTCATTTCAACTCTTCGACATACTTGAGCATACAACCGGGTGTAGCTCATTCATGGGACAAGACATCATATCAACAATAATATTCTCTGAACTTGTTACATCTGTAACGCGTCCATTTCTTTGTAAACTTTGAGAACATTGATCCTGTCAGAAGATGGCGGAAACATTCAGAATTCATCAGTGACATTGCTTGTACTTTTTGCAGGAGGCATTGCTCCCCATTCCATGCTGATGTTAGCAGTTCTTTGCCCTTTGCAGTTCAGTTCAGTCTTTCAGAGTATTTGTAACAGTTAATGCTAGTACTGATAGATGTGTTAGGTGAAGCAGGACTGTTACAAGATTTTACTGCGATTGCTTTTCCTTTTTCATCTGACATAATGGCTTGGCTTTTAGTTAGAAGCTGATCCAGGGTCAATTTATCAATTTTCAACGATGTGTAGAAGTGCTGCCTTATGTGACCTGGCAATCCAGCCAAAAAGGTGCATGTCATCCACTTTTTGGGAAGGCATCTCCAACGAGTAGGGCCAGCTTGCAAAGTTTGGCCAAGAACACATTCACGGTTTAACAAGGTATTAGTCCACATGTTGTGGAACTAACAAATGCCAAAAGCTTGCTGAGATTTCTCCCTGGTACTTAATTTTTTACTGTTTGAAGCATCTCTACTAGTTTTCACCGATTTTTGTTTGAATCAGTTGAAAAAATGTTTTCAATTATTCTTAAAAGAATTTGTAGTCTGGACTGAAATGATTTTGTTGAATGCCACCAAACCCCCCTTCAGAAGGAATAAATAAACTCTTCCTTTACACAAATGCTCTTCTTTCAAATCACATTTCTCTCTCTCTCCCTCTCTCTCTCTCTCTCTCTCTCTCTCTCTGAAACTACTTGTTAAGTATATGTCATAAAAAAACGTTCAATCAAATTTTTTCCAATAACCGCAATAAAAAAATTTTAAACTCACCATCTCATTTTTTATTTTTTAATATCAAACAATTTTTTTTTTTTTTCAATCTTGATAGGTTTTATTTTTTGTCGAGCAGATGATACTTGTTTATTGTTTATACATTTTATTTTATATAGACTGTTATTTGTTTTTAGATGAATTTACAATTATAACAAATGTGAAACAAATTGTGCTTTTTATTGATATTGTATTCTGAGCATAGATTTTTTAAAGAAAAAAAGTTAAACCTTCTTTATTGAATGAGATTTTTGAAAGAAAAAAGATAAACTTGCTTTATTGAATGAGATTTTTGAAAGAAAAAATATAAACCTTCTTTATTGAATAAGATTTTTGAAAGAAAAAAGATAAACTTGCTTTATTGAATGAGATTTTTGAAAGGAAAAAAGATGAACCTCCTTTATTGAATGAGATTTTTGAAAGAAAAAAGATAAACCTTCTTTATTGAATGAGATTTTTGAAAGAAAAAATATAAACCTTCTTTATTGAATGAGATTTTTGAAAGAAAAAAGATTAACTTGCTTTATTGAATGAGTGTTTTATTTTTGCCAGGCCCTTTTTGGATCTGTACAACTTTGGTGTTCACCACGGCCATTGCTGGTAATCTTGCCAATTATTTCCAATCGAAAGGACATAGCTATCATTGGCAATACGACTTCCATAAAGGTAAGTGTTGTGCAACACCACTCTCTTACGTTATTTTTAAATAACATTTCTTTTTTAAAAATAGAACAAGAATAGATCCATGTTTAAGATGCGTGCATGTTAAGCCATGAAAATGCTATACTTAATATATCACTCAATAATTAATAAAACAACAACTTTTAGGCAAATTTTGATTTTATTCATCAATATTCTTCTTCTAGCGTGATATACTGATTTCAACGCTTCTCTAACAACTCAATGCCTTTTTTGTAGAACGATTTATCTATGGCCTCAAAATATGCTACAGTTTCCAAATATCACTTCTTTATTGGAGCCAAATCTCTTTCCCTGGATCATTTTTTTGAGGTCTGCAAACAGCCTGGGGGCAAAACCTGTAGAATAGGGTGGATGCGGAAGCAATTCGAAGTGCAATTTATATAGTTTTGCCATTTTTGTGAACAAGACATGGTGTATTGTCTTGGTGAAAAGAGCACATTTTTTTCTTCATTTATGACTGTTTCTTGGCGATTTCTTCCTGCAAATGCACCAATAATATATCCGTTATTGATGGTTCTTTCTTTTCTCAAGGTAATCGATGAATAAAATACCTTGTGCATCCCAAAATACGGAGGCCAAAATCTTGTTCGTTAATGTTTGTGTCTTTAGTCGCTTTGGATGGCTTTCACGTGCTGCTGTGCACTCAGCTGACTGCCAATTTGACCCCAGAGTTAAGTGGTAGAATCTTTTTGTTGCGTTGAAACAGTTGCAAACAACGCTCTGAATTGTGAACAAACACGTTGTTGTTTTTGATAAACTGTGAACAAACTTCTTTCTCGTTGACAAATATTTATGCAATTTGGTGTTAGGGTTAGGGTTAGGGTTTAATAAACTGTAAGCAAACTTCTTTCTCGTTGCAATTGGTGAATACACTGCTGTCTGATATCTTCAATTCCTTTGTGATAGCAATTTCAATTTACGATTGGCCAAAATGAGTTTTTAGATTTTTTTAATGTCTTCTGGGACATCTGCCGAATTTGGGCAACCTGAGCATTCAGCATCATTTGTGTCTGTATGACCGCATTTCAATTCAGCATACCACCTCTTAACCATTGTTTCTGACAGAGCAGAGTCCAAATAACACTTATCAAGTCACTGCTTTGCTTGAACAGTATTTTTTCTCATCAGAAAGCAATTTTTTGATCATCAGAAAGCAATGCTTTATCAACACACGAAATTCAGATTTGTCCATTATTTTGAAAATTTGCAACAGTAGCTTCACTTTAATATATTTTATTTGTAAATTAATAATCTGATTGATCTCAAATTTTGACACGTGCCATTTGAAGGTTAGTACTTTATAAAAATTATGGATTTTTTTTCATTAGTGATGACATCTATGTGTCAGACCCGGGACTTATTGAGTGATGTGTTAAGCATGACCGAAGGAGAGACGGGCAGGAAGACGGATCCTCTTACAGAAATGTGTGAATGAATCTAAAAAATAGAATGCATTTAGTAATGAAAATGTTATTTCAAACCTAAGCATAATGGGCAGACTGGCAGATGAACAAACAGGCAGAGCCTCTTATCGAGATTCAGGAAAACATCTAATAAACTACTTACTTTCTCCTCCTCCTCCTCCTCCTCCTCCTCCTCCTCCTCTTTAATTTCATTCAATCTAAATGTTTAGTTATGAAAATGCTATTTTAAACTTAAAAAGTGACGGACTTACCAGATGAAGCCTCTTCTAGTAAACAGTTCTCTTTCAGTACTTCAATGGATTGTGCTCTGATGAACTTGCTGCTCTGGTGCCGCCGTGACGCAAATTCACTAGACCAACCCGACAATCTGCCAGATCCCATCCATTCACTGTGGAGGTCCCCAGATGCCGAAGAGCTTTCTACTCCAAAAGCTTCTTTCCTCATGCTGCTGGACTCTGGAACTCCCTCCCTGCTCCCTGTTTTCCTGATGATACTGACATGCAGAAATTTAAAACTAATGTTAACAGACATCTCGCTGCACAGCTCCCAATTTAGGTCCCCCCCCCCCAAAAAAAATAAAAATAAAAAACTTTCACCCTTTTTCTCAGTAGCCCCTTACGTCTACAGTGGCAGCCTGCTTTGTTTGGGGTGAACTATGTTAAAAAAAAAAATTTTTTTTAAATATATTTGTGAATCTTTTTGTATCTTATAATACATGTTAGAAGTTAGTCCAAATTTCAGTTATTTCATTCAATACCCAACAATAATAGAGAAATCATTGATTTTTAATTTTATTCGATTTCCTTGACGATTGTCAATAATGAATCCTTCATTTTATCAATTGTGCTTCAGTCTTTCCTATCAGAAATGTCATCAAATTATATGAAGAATGTTTTCTTTATTGTAAACAGTTTAACATTTTTCCACTTTAATTTTCCAAAATTATTTTGTTTTCCATTCTTTTATATAAGTATTTCTGAAAGTGTTTAAAAAAAAAAAAAAATAAGATAAAAAACTGTATGCAAAATAGTTTGAAAAGTAATGTCCGAGTCATTAAAATGGATATTGATTCAATTGCTTATACTTTCTGTGATATTTATTATAATGCATTTTAAAAGAGAAAACTATTATTTCTTGTGGTTTTGTTTCTGTATGTATCTATACTAGCAAAATATACCTGGCTTCTGCTGGCTTTTAATCTAGCTCTAAGTTTGATATGATTTTAGAAATGTATGATTTCCTCTATTTTGACATGAATCGGACCATTTAATAATTTTCATTTCCATTTCCTGGGTATAAATGGAATGAGGAGGAGGAGGAGGAGGAGTTATTTTGTCTTTCCACAAAGTTATTTAAAAAAATGACCCCCTCCATTTCCTTACATTTACAAACCATGAAATGTAAATAAAAATGGCTCAGATATCCTATTTACATAAAATTAATATGGCAAACAGAGACTCTTTTTAAATAGGTATTTTTAAAAACAATTAATTTTAAAATTTGGTATTTAATCTATAGAATTCCAAAAAATTATGAAGAAATTGAGTAATATCAGATTGAGAGGAGGGAGGGAGCTTTTTACTTGTCCGCCTTTTTTAGCTTTTTTTTTTATATCTCATATTAAATAAATTCTTATGGTAATCTACTCTATTCAGTCACTACATGTGTTTCATTGTCCCTTGTTTCTTTCTTCCTCGAAATGTGTTGCGTTGTCCCTTGTTCTTTCCTTATCACTGTTTTGTCGCTTGTTATCTCAAATTCGTGTTGTCTATTTCTTCATCACTGCTACGTAACTTCTCGTCGTCAGTTTCTTCTCCATGTCATCTGTGGCTAAGATCCGTGTTGCTGTGCATATAAGTTATTCATCCCATTATAGTAAGAAGAACCAAGATAAGACAGAATCTGGAAATTGTGGTATACGTGACACTGCTGGCCGTACTTCCGCTTTCTATCCACTCCGAGACGAATTTCTGCAACGTTTTTCTTCACTCTCTACGAATCCGACTTTTCCCCTATGATCAAACTTCTCTGTTCGCAATCTAACTTGCCTCTGCCTCCTCCCCCAATCACTCCTCTTTTATCTCTTTCATTTCCAATCAGGAGCATCTCATTTGCATACCTCGTAGTCACCCTGTAGGCATTTAAAGAAACAAGTCGGCCATTCTTGTTTCCTTCTTCACACGAGGTAAGCCACGCAAAAACGCGGTCGGTCGTTCTTGTTTTCTCTTCTTTTTTCCTCATTTACACCACACGCCCCCCTTGATCTTCGAGATCAATAGGATACTTCGTAATCCTCCATCCAAGCAGGCCGCCTCCTCTCACGTCGAGGCCTCTGGGGAACAACTTCCTGGGGGTTAACACTTTCAGGTTCACTACAACGTGGGTCTAAGTCAGGTAGAGTCGCATCATTTGCTTCTCGGTGGCCCTCGATTTCCTCTTCTTTACTGCCCTCACTGCGTACCGGCAGTGTCATGCGACGCAGGTCTAGGATATGCCGGGGAACGCCGTTCACCATCACATTGTTCTTCGACCGCAATCCCGTTACGACCCCCTTTTTTCCAACGAGTAGTACACTGTGCATTAGGGGGTTTCACCCACACCTCTTCACCTACTTTGATAGTGGCTTCCTCACTCTCGATTCCTGCTGTTTTGTTGCACGGGTGCCGCCACTTATATGTGAAAACGGCCCTATGAGGGACAGTTGTCTCGTCTTGTTTGGTTTTTGGCGAGATGTTGTACCAAAACACCGCCTCTATGGGTGATACGTTGCTTTTTTCCGCAGCGGCTTTAATGGTGCGATGATTCCTCTCCACTATTCCGTTGCCACTCGGCCGATACGCTGCTCTAAAAAATTGCCTTACTCCCCACTTATCGCATACCCCTTTAAAGGCTTCAGATCGGAAAGCGGGCCCATTGTCCATCAAGAGTTCCTCAACCGGCCCTCTCTCCAAAAATATCTCCTCGATGACCCCTCCGATCGCCCATGCCGCTTCTGCCCTGATTTCTCTCCAGATGGCAAACCTTCCCGGTCCACAGTCGACCATCGAGAGATACAATTTGTGGCGATAGTGCGTCACATCAATAGCCAATCGCTTCCAGTCCTCCGCGACGTGCAACTGTCCTGTTTCGTGTCTGGACGGTCTAGGGTCAATTGATTGGCACTCTCGACAGTTCTCCACCACTTCCCTAACCTCCTCCTCGGTGGTTTCCGGGTAAACCTCTCTGGCTAGGAATAACGTTCGTTCCCGACCAAAGTGGTGCATTTCGTGTGACCCCTTGACTTCTTCCCCTGCATAGCATACCGAGGAGACCTCCTTTCCCTCCTGCAGCCAGGCCTTCTTCACGCGTGTCATCGAATCCGCCTTGTTTTTTTCTGATGGGACCAACACGACAGATACTCTTAACTGGAACTCCGCTATTAGATCGGCGAGCGCTCCGAGTCTGCGCTTGATCAGCATTTCCGCAGCACCTTTGGTCTTAACTCTCTTATCGCCAGTTACTGCCGACCGAATCCACGATGCTGCCGTTGCCGAATCGGTTTTAATTTCAATTATTTTCAATCCCCACTTCAGGGCCAGATTGAGTCCTTTCATAACGGCATCTAGTTCTGCTACGTTGATATGGGAGAAGTCGTTGGTTTTTCTTAGCCATGCCGCATCCTCCACAGTTACGCCTCCCATCTCTAGTACGACGGCCAACGCCAGGTTACTGGCATCGCACCAAATCACACCCGCATCTCCGCTGCTGACATACCAGTCCCCTTTCACTGGGTCCTCATTCCTCACCCTCGCAATGATTTCTTGCAGCATGTTCATAACCTCCTTCGTTACACGGCCCTCCCAGCCAGCAGTGCCTGCTAGTCGTTTAATAAAACTACATGCTATCCTGAGCCAGCCAGCGATAGGATAGTGCCCGACCAGCCTCCCGCAGACTGAGAAGAGTTCTCGCTTCGTCAGCTCAGATCCGACTTCGGGTATTACACTCCCTCGTTCGAAGACAAGGCTTTCTTTTCCATCTCGCCTTAGTTTCAACCCCAGCACCCGTCCTCCATCCAGGGCCTCCGCCGGTTTTGCAGTTAACCCATACTTCTCGACATGGCTTCTTACTTTCTCCGCTGTCACCTCTGCCTCCTCCACCAGAATGTCGTCAATGTACGAACTAGTGGCCTCCTCCACTGAACGGTCTTTGCTCAGCACTGTCTTCAGCACGGCAGTCATAATTTTGGGGGCTGAACTCAGCCCAAAGCCTAGCCTCGTCAGACAATACACTCGCCCCTTGTACCGGACCAGCTGGTACTGCCAGAGTTTTTCATCTACATGGATCTGCAGATATGCCGATTTCAGATCGACAATTTTTGTGGCCCGTCCCATTCTTCTCCATTTCCTCATGACCTCCTCACATACGTCGATCCCCGTTCCAGTGTGGCAGGCTACGTGTCTGTTCAATTCTCTGAAGTCCAGTACGGGCCTAATCTTGTTTTTCGTAGGCTGAACAACCGCCAGTAGTGGCAACACTCCTTTTTCTTCCCCTGTCCACGGTTTCAGAATTCCTTCTTTTATCCACCTCTCCACTTCTTCCTCAAATCCTTTTCTTATTTCTCCTCGCAGGGTGTTTTCGTAGCAGCCCACTTTATTCTGTAATTCCGGGGGTCCGGAGATCCATTTCCATTCCACCGTCCACCTCACGCCATCAAACTTTGCCAGGAAATCTTTGTCCTCAATGCAGCAAACCTCCGGTTTTGGTATTCTGATGGTTCTATCACCTTCCACTCCTGCCATCCCCACTGCGCCGAGACGTCCGAACGTCACTTGGCTCCCTCGTAACGTGGCGCCCCCCAGTCGGTTAATTGCACTCATACCTATAATCACGTCAACACCACCGACCAGATGATTCAACACTAAGGCTCGCAGTCCAATGGACACCCCTTGCACCATTACTTCCGCTGTCGTCTCACCTAGGCACTTCACATCCCTGCCATCCACGGTCCTAATAGTCCTGGTTCCGCTCCATGACCTAGCGACATTCCTCGCTAACAACGTTGTAGTACAGCCTGTGTCGACAAGGGCTATGGCTTTCTTCCCATTGACTACTACCGGTAACCGAGGCAACGTTCCATCATGCGCCATCTCCGCACAGAAGGGGTAACCACTGGCGCAATAGCTCCCCTTCACTCGTTTCCCTGGTGCCGTGCAGCAACACAATAGCGGCTAAGGTGCCCCACTTGTCCACATCGGTAGCACGTGATCCCCGGTCTCGGCTCTTTGCAGTCCTTGATCAGATGAGGGCCCTGGCACCGGAAACACTTGATTGCAGGTCTCCCCTCCTGTCGCCTCGCCGGCTGCCTCTCATTCAAGTGAGGCCTCATGCACATATTTCCACCCACAGCTGCAGCCACGATTGGGCTTTTAACATTTTTCACTAGGACTCTGGCGTGAACCAAGAGATCGTCCACTTCCATAGTATGGATCCCAGTGATTCTCTGCATGTTCGTAGAGATTTCCTCTGGGAAGCCGTTAACTAGGTACAGCTTTACCGTCATCTCCAGGCTCCTCCCCACGTAACCAGCCAACCCTGCCAGTCTCCTGATCTCTGCCGCAAAGACGTCAACCGACTCGCCGGTCCACCTCAAACTGGAAAGCTTACCAAGTGCTTCGAATGGGCCCTCAGCGAAGGCCAATTTCAGCCTTTGCTCCACTGAGGCAAAGTCTTCCTTGTCTTCATCTCGCATCTGCTGGTAAATCGTGAGGGCTTCCCCCTCTAAGTATAGCGGCAGCAGGGTGACCACATCTTCTATCTTTTGCAGCTTCGCCACCATCTTTAATTTCTCCAGCCACTTAATCAGGTCGCCCTCCCCAGTAAAGGGTCTCAGCATGTGAGTGCTCAGTCTCCACTCAGCCATGGTAATTTGCTCGATGCGCCGAAATAGCTTGTGGTATACGTGACACTGCTGGCCGTACTTCCGCTTTCTATCCACTCCGAGACGAATTTCTGCAACGTTTTTCTTCACTCTCTACGAATCCGACTTTTCCCCTATGATCAAACTTCTCTGTTCGCAATCTAACTTGCCTCTGCCTCCTCCCCCAATCACTCCTCTTTTATCTCTTTCATTTCCAATCAGGAGCATCTCATTTGCATACCTCGTAGTCACCCTGTAGGCATTTAAAGAAACAAGTCGGCCATTCTTGTTTCCTTCTTCACACGAGGTAAGCCACGCAAAAACGCGGTCGGTCGTTCTTGTTTTCTCTTCTTTTTTCCTCATTTACACCACAGAAATGGAGGTTTATTAAGAGAAAAATATTAAGTAATCACAAGTACAATTTATACTTAATTATGAAGGAGAGAGACATTACTATTAACCTAAGTAACTATAGATAGACAGATGGATAGACAGACAGATCAGTACCCAATGCCATGTGCAACACTCACAGTTTTGTCATTGTTAAGACATGTTGTTAGCGACCGTTCGCTTCAAACTCCCAAAAATCTAACCATTTCTTCTCGCTTATATCCAACGTGACATCACATCCGGAGCCCCTCTCTGCATTTGTTCTGAGCCTTGGCTCCGTCTGACCTCACTTTGTTGTTTTTGAATTTTATCAGCAAGTCATTCTGTCATTGGCTTTATCAATCGCTGGCTGGTCATAATCTCAACCAGCTCTGATCCCCTTGTTTCCTGTCCCCTTCTGCATTGTTAACAAGATGAGGAATCATTATTTTACACAGAAAGGTTGTTTGTAAGTGCACTCATCCACCTGTGCTAAAATCTATACAAACACATGGACTCTTCCCAACACTATGAATAAACAGTCGCTATAACCAACCAGAAGCCGTCTCTGGCAACACATTATTTCTGTACTTTCTGTAAATACATACTCTTGTTAACTACCTCCTTGTTGTCTTATTTATTTTCGGCCCTTTAAGGCCACATTGTAAATAGAAATCGTCAGTTTTTATATTTTCACTTTTTGTTATTTCACGGAAAAGTTACTGCCACTGCGTACACATTTTAATTGAAGAAAAGAACGAATCAAAAAAACCCAAAGTAAATCCGGATTTTTATATAAGTAAACAATAAATTGTTGTGTGATTCTGTAGTATTACTTTTACCTTTAATTGTTGTTAAGAGCATTTTTGTGCCTATTTTAGACTATTCTTTGTTAAATATGTGTTTAAAAAAGGTTAAATAAAATTAGAACGAAATCAAAAGAAATGATAAAACAAACATGTTATATTGTGAGAATGCTTGTTTTCTTTGAATTCTTTAAATTTGGTTTGTAATTTGATTTTCATAAATACTCATTTGTATGAGTGAACACAAAAAAAAACTTAAATTAAATCTTTAAAAATTGAGAAAATTTTTTGAATGCAAATTATCTCTCTTCAAAATGACCCTAACTTAACAAAAACTACTGAAAACATTTCAGCTATGTATCCTTTTGTTCACTTTTGTAATATACTTAAAAGTATTGTTTATACACAGCCAAATGATAAAATAAAATAGAAAATGAATAACACAGGATAGTATGTTAACATAGATGTGTAAATAGTTGCAGAATTTCTGTAGCGCTTGATATATCCAAGGCTTTTGACAGGATCAGGCATGATGGTCTTTTCATGAAAATTAATTTGTACCGTATTACTGGACGTATATTTGATATAATCAGATCCTTTTTAGTCAAAAGAAAGATCCAGGGGTCGATCTTTGGATCGTTATTATTCCTGATCTTTATAAACGACCTCTCTGATGCAATTGTGTTCGAGATGGGTATATTTGCTGATGACATCACACTCTATGCCTGATATATGGAAAAAACGAATACTTGCCTATCTAAGGCAATGGCTGAATCCTTAGAAAATGACCCCCAATCTATAGTAGAATGGGGACATTAATGGATAGTAACATTTGATGCTACTAAAACAAAGCTCCTTTCCTTCAACAATTATAACGCAACCTTTTCAACCACAAATTGACATGGCTAATATAACCCAACCTGAAAGTTCATCATTCAAACTACTTGGCCTAACATTCACAGATAACATGCATTTGAACAAATACATAGAAGACATTGCAAAGGTAGCTGCAAGGAAGGTAGGCTCCCTCTACCGAGCTAGAAAACTTCTCACACCTGCTGGTATCCTATATCTCTACAAACTAAAGCCACCATTCGCCCATGCATTGAGTATTGTCACATCTGGGCTAGTGCACCAACCACAAACCCCTCCCTCTTGGACAAGGTCCAAAAAAGAGCCTCTAATCTAATAGGTCCCACACTATCTAACAAGCTCCAGCCTCTGTTCCATCGCTGCAATGCTGCATGTCTGTGCTTGTTTTACAAATACTTTAATGGAATGTGCTCCAACAAATGTGCTGCACTGGTGTCCCCTCTTCGTAAATACCCCCATTCAACCTGTCAGTCAACAAGATCCCACCTCTATACTGTTGAGGTCCCCAGGTGCTTGAGAGCTTTCTACTCTCATACCTTCTTTCGTTGAACTGCTAGCCTTTGAAATTCCCTTCCTGCTTTCTGTTTCCCTGACTGTACTAACATTCAGAAGTTAAATTGTAATGTAAACAAGCATCTTGCTGCACAACTCCCCTCTTAGGATGCCTCTAATTCACAGTAGTCCTTACGTCGAAGTGGCATTGTGCCTTGTTTGGGGTGAACAAAAATAAAAAATTAAATTAAAAAACTATTGTTGTTGTTGTTAAGCAAATTGGACTTCTGCATAGAGCTCACAAAGATCGTGCCTCAGGATTGTCTGGTCTGCATGAAGTCCTCCTCGTTGGTAATGACTATTTATTAACCTGCAGGATTGCAGGTTTTATTCCTGACATCGAAGCAGTTGTATGCAAAGTCGGGGAAGCTTTGGCCCAGAACACACAATATTGCCACTTTTACTCCTTTGATTTGCAGTTCCGCATCTGATAGTATTTGCTTGCCACACACAGGCAGAAATGACCAAAGGATGATGGATCCTAATATCGACTCCTCCTGGATTTTCAACAGAGCCCTGTTAGCCGGCTAGTTCTAACACTACTACGTTGCCACTGCTTTTACAACGGTGACGAAGGGTTGGACTTTAGAGGGTACTGTTGATGAAAAAAGGATTGTGAGATTGTGTCACTATGTGTATTGAACCATTTACAATTTAAATCGAGAAAAGGCTAATTTTAATTTTTTTTCCACCTGAAGAAATGTATCAACAAAAAAGAAATTTTTTTTCTGCATCATTGTAGACCCATATTATTATTACTGCTCTATTTTAATAAATATTGAGCACTCTGTTTTCACTACAAGTAAAAAAGAATACTATCCTAATATCTATATTTTTTCTTTTTTTTTTGTAGCTGAAATGTGCATTAATATTCGTGTCTTCATTTTTTTTTTTTTTTTTTTTTTACAATCTTTTCTCATCTTTTTGTCCTTTCTGCACTTTGCCATTGATTTATTTCCCTCCTCATTTCCTGACAATTGCGCTTTTCCTTCTTCTATTCCAGTGACATTTGCAGCCACAGCAATCTTCAGTTACTGGTGGATAATCCCAACTATGCTCTTTGGGTTACTCTGGTGGAGAGGCAGTAGTGCCGGATACAGTTTCCTGGAAATGATCAGTGTTTATGGCTACTCTCTCGCCATTTACATACCAATTTCAGTGAGTGTTCGGTTTTGATAAGCGTCTCCCAATTGAGACACCGCATTTTCATATGGGCTTCTATCTATACATCTATATAGCTATACCTTTATACATCTATATATCTATACATCTATACCTTTATACCTCTATATATCTATACCTCTATATATCTATACATCCGTATATCTATACCTTTATACCTCTATATATCTGTACCTCTGTATATCTGTACCTCTATATATCTGTACCTCTATATATCTGTACCTCTATATATCTATACATCCATATATCTATACCTTTATACCTCTATATATCTATACATCCATATATCTATACCTTTATACCTCTATATATCTGTACCTCTATATATCTATACCACTATATATCTGTATATCTATACCACTATATATCTGTATATCTATATATCTGTATATCTATATATCTATACCTCTATATATCTGTATATCTATATATCTATACCTCTATATATCTGTATATCTATATATCTATACCTCTATATAGCTATACCTCTATACATCTATATAGCTATACATCTATATATCCAAACTTTTATACCTCTACATATCTATACATCAATATATCTATACCTCTATACATCTGTATGTTCATGCAAACATTATTAAAAATAACAGAACTCTTCTGTCTGGTTATACCTTTTTTAACTTTTTCAATTTTAATGATTTTTTTTTTGTGTTAAAATCAAACAAATTGATGAAAGATCTGTGTGTGTTACAAACGTTTTCGATTCCTTCTCGAATCATCTTCAGGTGTTGATAGCAAAATGGACTTAAAAGCTGGTGAAAGGATAGAATTTTTAAAATACGTTAGAGACGAGCACGTAAAAGAACACCTACATTGTTCCAAGAAGACATGGATGAATTAAATCTTTAAAAAAATTTTTTTTTTTTTTAAGTAATGGCTGATTCATTTGGTGTAGTTGAATAGTTATGGAGAGGGGAAAAATGGGGAGGTAGGTAATAATTAATTTAATGAAATTTCCCTTTTTTTTATTTGAATTAAGCAACGCCGGGTTGGAGTCACTGAACTAAATTAAACTACGCTAAGCATTTTAAAATTGTTTTACTAGTCTCATACGAAATATTATTAATTGTAGGTTGTTGTGTTTTTATGTATATAGCTTCAAATATTTTTAATTTTTTCAAATTTGTCTCAGAATGTATTATGTTGGTGTTGTTTACTAAAGTTTGTCTTAATTCAGATGGAAGGTGGTTATGTATATGTAGGTGTTTGTAGATTGAACTACAATTCACGAGATGCATGGTGAGGCGGCAGGATAGGGTAGTTGTTGTAAAACCAATGTAGCTATTATTATTTATGAGAATGTAACTCTCAAAACGAGATATCAATCGTGAAAAATGGCCATTCATGGTCTCTCAAACAGCAATAGTAACATTGAACATAATGGTTTTATACAATAATAAGGTGTTTTGAAATAGTGCCGAGAGTTAATATTAAGCTAACTTTATTCCAATCAGGTTTTAGTTATAAGAGTGGGTCACTTTTGTTACTTAGGGTTAGTAGAACCAATTAAACTCAAATGTTGAAATATTTTTAAAATTCTTACTTTGATTTTGTAACTTAAATCTAAGGCGTCATTTTTTTGTGTTAATTTAAAAAAAAAAAAAGTCTGTTTTTGTTTTGTTAGTGCAACTAAACTTTGAGTCAGTTTTTATTTAATTTTCTTTCTGAATTAAAATACTTGTTTTTATTTTTTGTTTGAACTGAATGTTGAAGCGCTTCATGTGATGTCAACCAATTAATCTTTCAATTGAATCCTTTCAATGAACACTATTTTAAATCTTGTTTACTTCAGATTCTCTGGGTTGTGCAAATCAACTGGTTTCAATGGTTACTTGTCATTATTGGGGCCTCCCTTTCGGGGGGAGTGCTCCTTTTTACATTTTGGCCAGCCGTTAGAGAAGATGAAAAAAAGGTAGAAAGTATTTTATTACCATCTTGGACAAAACATTTATTATTTTTATTACATCAGTTCTTTGAAAATGTATCAAGCTTTTTATATGTTATCTTGATTCTTTTTGAGCGACCGTTTTTTTACAAGTTGATTAGTAGTATGTTTCTGTGTAATAGTGGTGGGTTTGCAACTGGAGACCATAAACGACTGGAAAATATTGGAAGAGACTGATCTCGATTATGATGATTCGTACCGGATTCCAAAATTTGGAAATTTTATCTGCAGCTCAGTGCTCCTTGAATACGAAGACTGTGATATATGAGATGGAGAATTGATACAGAGATCTGGAAACAGTGTCTAGCAGGAAGGATCATAGCAGGTGTTTTGACTGTGTCCACACAAGGAAATTCGTTGAGAAGCTGCAAAGAAAGGTGTGGCAAAATCCAGGAAAGCCTTGGTGAGAGAGAGAGATGAGCATCAAAGTGGTGACTATGAAAAAAGCTACGAACGAGAATCTTCACTACTCCTCTTACAAGAGTCACAAGGGCCAACTACTCACCGACAAGGCTCAAGAGAACCACCTTACGAAAGCCAAAGAAACACCTCAACAAGGTTAAACACCCAGTCAAGCCAGGGATAGTCTGGTTCTTCTCAGGCTTCTGCTAGGACCAGTTGCACAATGTGCAAAACAGGTGACTAACCTACAGTCTGCACAAAATCTTGTGTATCATGAAGACCAAGTTCCTTAAAACTGTAATGGTCTTTGTGTGTTTTCAGCGAAAGCCATGTAATGCTGCCCCACATCTTTGAAAAGGCTATATTGAGTTGCTGTCCATCATTGTCAAGCGCTGGGTTGAGAGAGTGGCCTTTTGTTCTGATACTATACTTCATCTTTTCTGTGGTCGGTTGGTGAGTGCTGATCCTTCTAAGCTGAGGCAATTTGAATTTTTGTTTCCATCCAGAGTGCCTCTTTTTTGTGGATCTGGATTTTCTCCACATTAAAAACCGACCTTGTGCCTAACTCTGTCCTCATGAGAGTGGGTGGGTGGGTGGGGGGCAAGTAAATAGAGATTCAGCTCCAGGAAAACCCAGAAGTGGTTGCCTGAGAAAATTTTTCATATCAGTAAATAATCGATTAATAGTAAAAAAAGAAGAAAAATAATGCAACACAGGTGGAAACATACATGCAGATAGCAATTATATATAGGTATTAAAATGAACAAGTCCCACACATGCTGTTTACCGTGTTTGTTGGAAATTAGAATGTGTTTTTGAAACCTTTAAGTTGTCAATGTGAAAGTAATTTCTGGCCAGAATTAAAGTTTATAATTGAGTTTTATGGTTCGTTTGTGTTCCACTAATACAAAATACAAAAGTGTTATGGTTCAGTTAGTTTATAAGAAAATGTAAAAAAAATTATATTTATGTGTTGTGTTTATGGAGGGAAGGCATAAAAAACAAATTAAGGAAAAAAAAAAACTCAATTGAAGTGTGTGTGTGTGAGAAAGAATCTATGTGCCTGAGTTATTGAAAGTAGGCAGTGTGTGTGTGTGTGTGTGTTATTTTGAAACGAAATTTCTGAAGGTATTTTGTTTTCGATGACTTTAAAAATGAAATATATAACAGCTTTGTGATAACAAAAAGAAATTAGCAATGAATGTGTCCTCATGCCAAGTTGGCGTTTTGAAAAAATATTTCAATTTCATCAGAAATTAAGTTTGATTTTTTTTATTTGAATTTTTTTTTTCTTCTTCCAGATTGCCTGGGCTGCGATGTTCCTCATCTTATTATTTCATGCTTTGTTGGCCATTGGATTTGTGGTGAGTGTAAACATGATTATAACTTTAAGTAACTTTGTCCTTTCTAATAGTCAAGGTCAATTGTACCTTAAAAAGCCAAGAAACCCTAGACAATGACTCGTATAAAGATAAAAAGCCTAACCAACTAAATATTGTGTTGCCTTTGTCAATCAGGATTATGGGCCTTCTATTATAATATTGCTCATACTAGATGGACCAGTGTCAATTATACAGCAGTATTATTATTATTTTTTATTAATATTTTTATTGTTATTATTTATTTTTTAATTATTATTTATTTTTATTTATTTATTTATTTTTATTTATTTTTATTTATTTATTTATTTATTTATTTATTTATTTATTTATTTTTATTTATTTTTATTTATTTTTATTTATTTATTTTTATTTATTTTTATTTATTTATTTATTTCCCCTTTAATCGGTGTCTAAGTTGTCTTTTTTGGTTCATTTTGCTCATCTATCTGGATGGTTCCTTGCTCATCTTTATTGGTGGTCAAGTACTCAGTCTTCCTTGTGTTCAGTCTCAAGCCGAACATGTAGTATGACCTGTTGCTTTGTACAGCTCCAAGTGTTGACCATCAATGAAGGAGGCAGAAAGAAAACTATCGGTCCTGTAAACTACGATGTTGCATTAGACTTCAGATGTGACAAGATTCAACCATGTCCGAAATGTCTATTCACCACTGTTACAACGTTAAGCTAATCTCAGACAAAATGAGTGAAAATCGTTTGCACGGTTACAGACATGTATTGCTCAAAAAAGGGATTCAAAATGGGGGCCTTGCGATAAAGCCAAGTTGGATAGCCTACATCAATATCTCAAGACGTCGAGACTTCATTCTGACCTAGCCTTTGACCATGTATGGTGAAAGGGAACATCTAGTGCAGACTTCACTGTCTGAGATAAATGCAGAAGAAAAATGATGATAATAAACTGCTTAGACATTTGATGCTTTTAAAGCCATCTTTGTCTATTCAAAGAAAATGCATTTGTTATTATGAAGGGGAGTGAAAAGTTTTTAAATGTTCAGCTGCTTCGGATGCTTTTACTGAGTTTGTGAAGATGATGAACCACACCAGACTATAATATGTCGAACTTGCCTGATTTTCTTCTGTGTCTCAGCATCCACAGTTCTAGGCGTACCTAATGGTACTTGATTGTCGTGGAGTCTTGCAACCTGAGCCAAATCTCTTGAAGCTATTTGCTTGCTGTCATGTGATAAACTGCATCTTCACCTTTTGCACGGCAAATCTTTTTCGTTGGTTCCGTGGCTTCATAGCCCAATTTGAACTTGTAAAGCACCAGTTCCCGAATTTTACTGTTGCACATTTGTCAGTGCAGCTTTCAAATCGGACTAAGTAAAGCAATACTCAGTGGGTGAGGACATCAACTATTATGATACTATCTATAGCGCGTATGTTCTAACGCTTGAACAGCTTTGTTTACATGATATACATGCAGTAAACAAGAAGACCATCATCATTTTCTTCAGCGTTTATCCTGCATAGCGTGACCCACACTAGATTTATTTGTTTTTGACAATTTTTGTTGTACTGGACATTTGGAATAATGGTTTCAGGCTGGGAGACGAGAGTTCAATCCTTGGTTGAGTCATACCGAAGACGCAAAAAATGGTGCTTGATGCTTCCTTGCTAAACACTCTGCGTTATAAGGTTAAGGATCAAGGGTAAGTGGAGTACTCCTGGGGAAACTAGTGGCACCCTCCCCTACACTTCAGTGTAGTAGCTAATGAAAAGGGAGCCCTTTGGTCACTCTCGACTATGATTGACCACTTTACTTTTACTCTGATGAGTCGCATCATCTTTCGCCAGAACTCTGGAGATGAAAACCGACATAGTTTGCCATCAGCGGACAGATGCAGAGTAGAGGTGTCTGATGGGGTTACCGCACACTTAAACTTTGAATATCTCTAACCAAACCGGCAATCTTGATTTTTTTTATTATGGCATAGTCATAGATACAATTTGAAAGCAGTCAGATTTAGTAGCAAAAGAAATCTGATAAAATTATATTTTTACTTCTCATACACGCTGAGAAAAAAATCCTAGTCGATTTTTACGTAATGTGACTTTCAAGCATGTATGCAAATATTGCCAAACACTTGACTCCAATTTGTGCCATTAATATTTCTTTTGTTTTTTGCTTCTCTTGAATCTAACTCGCTCTTTATAATATTTTGAATGTCATTTTTCTTTTGCAGTTGTATTTCTTCCATGTACCGGCTCCGATTCATAATCACACAGGAACGATGACCACTACCTCTACTACAGCATCTTTCATAAACCCTAACGTACACTCTGCACATCCGGCGCCTGTTAACCTTTCGTCTGCCCTACACCCAGCTCAGGCCTCTCTAGACCATTTGGTTGCCGTCCATAATAAGACATCACCACAAAATAGGTGAATCTGAGTGAGTGGAAGGGAATGTTGTTGTATATGAGAACCACTCCAGGGTTTGGTTTGGTTTCTAGATTTCACTTGTTGGTTTCGAGGGGATGTATAAAAATAATGGTCGGCAAAATTAAACGTTGATTAGACACGCGCTTGCTTTTCGTTTCTTTTTCAATGCATTATGGTTTGTTCCTTGAGGGCGTTACTTTCACCTGCTTATGCTATGTGCAATTTGCAGCTCTTCTTTTAAACTATAATTATACATATTATTTATTATTGGTTACAAAATGTTCCTTTTAGCTATTTAAATGATTTATTCTAATTTCGGCATAGAAAATAATTACAGCCCTTAACAAATAGCGAGTATTTGGAACCGATATTTAAACTAAATTTAATAATAATCTCTTTATTATTTAACACTTTTCCTGTTATTTCCCTCCAGCAGAATTAATTATTTCACTGAACGGTGTACCGTGTAACTCGTCACTTTTGATGCATAGAATGGACGCTTCATTTGGTCATCTATTTTGTAACACATTTGTTTGAAATTGATATTTTATTTTCATAATAGCCTTACGTAAAATATATATATTTTTTTAGGTATAATGGCATAACGACCAAGAATACAACTTCCGGCTAAAAATGTGTTCAGCAGTCAGCGGTGAATTGTGATGTATCTTACACATACGAAAATCTAAGTCAACATCTAAGAAATTGTGAAAAGTTATTTAATTCATTAGAAATTTTATTTCTTTCATTGGAAATTTTATTTCTATTACAAATATATTAATTATAATTGGAATGTTTTCTTTTTTACAAATACTTAAAGGAAATATTCTTAACAAGGCCATCACCATCACCACCATCCCCATGTTAAGAATGGCTTTCTAAATAATAACGTTATTATTTAGAAAGCCATTCTTTACATGGGGATGGGGGGGGGACTTTGTTAACTATTCTGTACTTTCACCTAACGATTTAATAAGCAAAAGAAAATGTGTTTTTGTCCAAAAATAGGAATAGTTAACAAAGCCCTTGGCTGGAACGTAATATAGCGGGAACTAACTTCCGCAATTCACTGCTGACTGCTGAACATATTCTTAGCCGGAAGTGGCAATTTTTTGGTTGTTATGCCATTTTACCATTTTTTTTATAATTAGGCCTTCTCTATAGTTTATTTAACTAATAGGTAACACCGTCATTGTTTCTTCAACATAACAATAATAAAGCTAATCGTGTTTTGCTAAACACCTTCTCCAATTGTTATCTCCTTCATTTAACTGGACAAGGATATGTTTTTGTCTGTTTTACAGTACAAAACTCTCTCTTAGCTTCACTCTTTTCTGTTTTAAATCCTACTTAATTTTCTTTCTTTGAAAATAAGACAAACACTGCAAAAATCTTTTTTATGTAAAATAGGTTTGATTCAATTCATGACTTTTCAGTAGAATTTAAACCTTCAGATATGTAAAAACTCAATAGGAAAAAGCTGTTATTTATTTGGTGACAACATGAATATGGTCAAATTAGTCAGAAAATAATTTGTAATATTGTCTCATTTTATAATGTCTTATTTTTTAAATAGAGTTGTTAAGAATAAAAAAAATTAACTGATATATATATATATATATATATATATATATATATATAGTATCAAAATGTAATTATGGCAAGTGAGTTACACAGAAACGTTTATGTTTCATTCCTGAAGGAAATCGCAAGACTAAAAAACGTTTCTATGTAGCTGACTTTCCATAAATATATTTTTATACTACTACTAAGCTCTATTCATGTATTTAGCACTGTTGAAGTAAATATTGAAACAAAAAATATATATGTAATATATCATTTTATAATATATATATATATATATATATATATATATATATATATATATATATATAATGTGCAACAGTAATATGCATAATGCAGAAAAAGGGGAAAATATCCAACAGTATGATATAAATAATGACTGGAAAATAATCTCATGTAAAAGCCAAGAAAAAAGATGTTATTTTATGATAGCATTTTATTCTGTCTTGAAATTGTACTGAAAAGTCATATGAATTAAATAAAGCCTATTTCCCCAAGAGGATTTTTCAAGTCATTATTACTTTGGGAAATATTTTTTTTCTATATATATATATATATATATATATAATGAAGAAAATCACAATTGAAAATGTTGATATTGAAAATCATTTTAGAAGAATATTTTGAAAGCCAAAACCATGTGTTTTTTTTTTTTAAATAAACTGTTTATTTTTTTAACATAACACATTTTTTGACTTTCAAAAATATTGTCTGTATGTATATATATATGGTAAACAGCTGATGATCCCCGTTTTAATATTTCATGCTTAAGTTAAGGTCCCCTGTTGTTGTTTCACTGTTAGATACTTGAATCCCCTTCTTTTTTATTTTTTTATTTTTTATTTATGAATTTTCCAACGAATGTTAAGTCTGCAATATCTTGGATTGAGTTAGTTTCTCTAGGAATTTAAACTGCATTTTTCATTTCTTTTTTCTTCTTTTGTTTAAAATGACTCAACTCTTCTTTAGACATATATATATATATATATATATATATATATATATATATATATATATATATATATATATATGTGTGAGTATTTTAGATGGAATCATTTTTCCCTCTCAAAGTGTGGAAATTATGAACGGTTTAAAGATCTTCAAATGTAAACCCTGACAAATCCTTATTTTGGAAGCATTCTCATTGTGGATATTAAAGTAAATGGTGATGGGTACACAATTTTTAAATAGCTTATAAAAGTGGGCTCAGTTTAGTAAAAATGTCTTCTAAAATGTTCTTTCAACTAACGTTTACTAGAGGAATAACATAAGAATTTAAGTGATATTGAAAATAATTGCAATATATATATATATATATATATATATATTTTTATTATTTGTAGTCAAACTTTCAAGGTTTAAGCTCAATAGATATTTTTTTAACTCCAGAGCATGTATAAATAAAAAGAAATAGAAAATTAAATTCCAGTGACCATGTCTTTATTTATTAATAAGATCCAATCCTTTGCGGCCCGTTTTTTTATCACTCAGACAAACAACATACAGAGATATATATCTTGGATTTTCAATGAGCAAGACTCATCAGAAAGAAACTCCAAAATCGTGTCCAAACGCCTGAAAAATGAAAAATAAAAAATAAAACTCATATTTTTAAAACGTTTCTATATTAAGGTTCATTACAAAATAAATTAATGTTTATTCTTCATAAACTAGCGCCATATTTTTCATTCTTATTTCTTTATACACATTATAATATATATGTATATATTTTATACTTAAAATATTATACAATCATGCGCTGATTAGCTATCCGTACCGGTGGTTTCCAGGGCAGAAAGCTTTTTGCATGCTACCTCTTAATCGGTGGAAGTTGCCTAACCTCTGTAATTATTTCTTCACAGACATTATATATGCATAATATTACTAGCCTTTCCTACCCAGTGTTGCCCGGGATGCAGTGACGTCATTTTACTTTTTAATTTTTATTTGTTGGCACATTTTTTACGTTTATACAGAAAAAGAAATAAAATTTTAGTAGTAAGGGAAACAACTCTTTATGTTCTTCAATATTAAAAATATGAGTTTTCCCCCTTGCTGATTTTTATTTTTCGATCATAATTGAAAGTTTTTTTCTATGTTACCAGTTATCCCAGTGGGACTACATAATTTTATAAACACACTGTAGCGAAATACATTAATATAGTGCCAATAACAGGATACAATAATAACAACTGAAAATTGGCTAGTCAGAATCAAAGTTCGATATGTCAGCTTACATGCTATTTAGGTCCAATTTTTAAAATCTCACAAGATAACTTTATATGTTAGATGAGAGAGAGATGAAATCGTTATAATGTATGTAAAAGATCCAGAAAATAATTACGGTTGGTCAATATCTACTTGATATTCCTGATCCGCTCATCATTACCAAAGATTCATTTAAAATCTTGAGTTTTGCATGGTCAACTTTCCATTTGGGGATTTTAGAGGCGATTTACATTTCTTGTCAACAACCACGTTATGTAAACGAAAGGATATTCCTTCTTTTTACTCTCTGAATCTTTTACGAAAATTGTAAGGATTTCAGCGAATGACAATTTTGCAACTGTGTTCCTTGCCCAATGTTTACCATCAAATTATATAATAGATTTCCTAACAAGGAGCATAAAATCGATCTCTAAGCGAGTAATATCCGTTACCCTCCCAGTCATAAGTAGGGCCTTATTGAGAAGGAGAGGCTATATAGATTAGTAGTAAGAATCTATATCGAATGCCGAAGATTTAATTCTAATTTTTTTTTTTTTTTGACGAACCATTTAACTACCTTGCTTGATGAATTCCATAGGTAAGAATTTATCTTTCCTCTAAGTGCAAGTAAAATCTTATCTAATATGTTACTCGTTTAAACTATTGAGTTTTGCCCAGTCATCTTTCCATTTAAAGGTTTTGGAGGCGATTTACATTTCCTGTCGACAACCATCATTACGTAACCAGAAGGATATTCCTTTTGCTTATTCTCTGAATCTTTTCCAAACATCGCAAGGATTTTATCGAATATATACTTTTTCTACTGTGTTCAATTTCAATTACATTCTAATTTTTCTTCCTCTGATGAATTTTCGTTAAAGGAAGGCCCTCTTAAGAGACTATTAAAGTGAACCCATTTTTATCAGCTATTTAAAAATGTTGTATCCATCAACATTTATTTGGATATTAAAGCATTTTTGCTTTTCTTACAACTCCTCGTAATGTGTTGCACCTGCATGCAATTGATGTCTTTCTTTCCTTCCAATCGAACTTGTATGTAAATTATTACACATCTTCACCAATGATTATTTTGTGTATAACGACATGCAATATTTCTACTACTGTGATATTTTAATTGCCTTTTTCTTTCATTGTTTGATGTTTTTCCTCCTTGAATAAGAGAAAAGACTTTTCCGCACTTTTAATCAAACTTCCTTCAAATCTTTAAACAAAAACGACACAACATTTGTATAATGGATACCATTTTGGACTTTGAAATCGGTGATACCGGCTTCAAATCTTATTGGATTTATTGTGGGCAAGTACCTACTAATATTGTTGGAAGGTATGAACCCACAATTTTTCACCAACTATGGCTAAAATAGCAACTTGTGTTCCAATAATTATATACAATGAACTGTTTACAACATGTATTGTGTTTTGGCAAAAGGGGTTAATGTGCTGTAAAACAATTGCGCCAAATTTAAAAAACCAAAAAAAAAATGGAATTTATGATTCTTAATTCTTCTCGTACATAAATAACAATGGGGAAATTGATTTGCTTCCAGGAATGGACATTTTAGATTCCAATTCCAAATGTATATAAAACTCATGTTTTACCTACAAGTTGTATAAAAGTTTTGTTTCACTTCAAATTCTAATCCGTCTCAAGAAGATTACAGCCAGATGTAAACAGACACAAGCATAAAACTGTCATCTCTTTTTCATCAAGTAATTTTAGAAAGAAACAAAAAAAAAAAAAATGGAATCTTGATTGAAATTCATCCTCAACTTTCTTGATAATTTACTAAGACATTTTGTTATTTGTACTGCAACCCCCCCCCCCACTCTTAATGTGTGTCGATTTGTACTCTTTTGTGCTAATTCTCTCAAATTCAGTTATATTGATATATTCTTCAAATTGAGCCGCCCTCCCCCCCTCCACTTTAGTAAGTAAGTCTGCTATTTTGGTCTTTTAACATAAGAAACAACCAAAACCTTTTGATCAATTATGCGAATTCCACTTAAATGCTATTAAAGGAGGAGGAGGAGGAGGAGGTTTTAGAAAGTGTGAAAAACTCGAATCTCTTTCTCTTTCTCTCTCTTTCTCTTTCTCTCTCTCTCTCTTTCTTTCTCTCTCTCTCTCTCTCTTTCTCTCTCTCTCTCTTTCTTTCTCTCTCTCTCAAGATGTAAACTTTCTGATTTGCTTTCTCAAATAAACTTTTGCTGACACCTTTTTTGTGCTGAAACATTGCCAGTGTTTACTGATTTCTTGTAAAATGTTTTAAAACTTACACCTTCACTCATGCTCTACTCTGTTGCCATATAAAATATTTAGTTATTGAGGAGACGAAAGATGAAGGGATGCGGTTAACCGGTCAACCTCAGGTGATAAATAAACACGTTTGGACTAAATTAAATTAGGAATTAAATCCCCTTTTTGTTACCGAATTGTCTTTGTTGAACAACCTCTGTGTCCGTTTTTATTTGCCATTTTAATTTTTGGAACGGTCTTTTTATATAAATATAAATATTTATATAAATACCTGGGCAGGCATATAGAACACAAAACAATGCTTGGATTGCTATCAATTAAGCAACAAATTATCAGATTATACAGTTTTTTTAATAGACTTTTCAAATTTTTCGGTGAATGTTCAGTTTGCTACATAAGTTTAATGTAACTGGATTTGACATTTTCTGGGAGAAAAGATTCTGCACATGCAATTTTGCGTGATGATCTGAACATGCACAGTGACTGCGAAATTTGTGCCTAAGTTGTTGTCGCAGGAACAAAAGGACCTCCGTTTTCACGTTCCACAGGACCTTCTGGAAATAGCCAACACTGATCCTGGGTTTCTGAACACCGTGATAACTGGAGATGATTCATGAGTGTACGGGTACGACCCAGAAACAAAAAGACAGTTTCGCAATAGAAACATCCCGAGTCTCCAAGGCCAAAAAAAGCGCAACAGGTGTGAAGCAAAATCAAGGTGATGCTGACTGTCTTCTTTGATATCCGTGGAATTGTGCATCACGAATACGCACCGGAAGGACAAACTGACAAAGGAGTACTAACAAGATGTTCTCCAGCGTTTCTGTGATGCAGTTCGGCACTAAATACCAGACATGTGGATGGCGAAAAACTGGCAACTGCATCACGACAATGCCCCCGCATATTTCATCCCAATTGATCCAACATTTCTTGGCCAAACATGGAATTCCAGTCCTTCGTCAACCTTCTTATTCTCCAGACATGGCTCCTTGCGATTTCTGGTTGTTTCAAAAATTGAAGACGCCACTGAAAGGTTCCCGTTTTGAGATTAGTGAAGAGATAATGTGGAATGTAACGGCAGAGATGAATACCATTCCAAAAGATGACTTCCAGCAGTGGATAAATCGGTGGGCTAAGTGTGTGCAAGCACAAGGGGCCTACTTTGAAGGGGATTAGGGTCCCAACCTCGTCAGGTATTTGAAATGTTTTTTTCTGGCCTAAGGTGGGATACTTTTTAGACAGGTCTTGTATATATGTTTGATGTAAAATGATATAAAAATTATGAAACCGCATTTACAACCGGGTTTTTTTTTTCTTTTACTAAAGACAAAAATCAAGTAAGCTGACCATTTTACATTAAACTAGCATGGAAAGTTGGAACTTGCCATAAAAAAGAATTTCAACATTTTTTTATGACCTGAAAATTTGGTGCTTAATCAATAGGATCTTGAAGATTAAAAAAACTGAGAAAAAAAATTGGTAAAACATTAGAGGGTGGTATACATCTACCCAGGTATTTAATGACAACAACAAAAAAAAACAGAAAAGGCAAATAAAAAAAAAAATACATTTTTGTATTTTGTTCTTGTTCCCCCCCCCCACCCCCACAGGTAAGGGTTTATTCTAACCAATTATTTTTTCGATGTGATCATTAAAAAGATCCAAACACTTGCAAAAAATGAAATTCTTTAATTTAGTTTACAGTTAAATATTGTTGTTGAGTTCCTTTTGATAGGGTCTATATATGTTGCTAGTCTCTCAGGGTCAGGAGTTACAATGTGGTCTGGATATGTTTTCGTGGCTAGGTTGCTGGACATTCATGGAAGGAGGACAACAAAGATTATTTATCTTAAACTTAAATATATTTTATTTACTCTGGATCTACTTCCTTATCTCAGAGTTGTTATTAGCTATCTTCAGAAGAGCACAAGGGATTTAAGTTTCCATATCTATCTTGAGTTCACATTATCATTTTTACTAAGTTCCTAAATAGAACTGTTTTAAACTTCAAATCCTTCTATGTCACATGATTAAACTGAACCAATGAGATATCTGTTTTCATATATGGAGACGGGTAAACCTGGGGTAAAACCATGTCCATCATGTCTAAGTAACCTTATGCATTTGCCTATCACAACTCTAAAAGTATATTGCCCCAGTTAATATGTCACAATATTATGAGGAGTGCCCCCCCCCCCGCTTTTCTTTTTCAGTTTTTAAGTCTTAACTTTTTCCAATAAACTTAAATGCTTGAACATTTTAAGTTTCTGCTGACCTGTTATTAATGAGAACGGATATTCTTCAAATGTGTTCATTCTCTCTGCATATTTCGCAATGAAAATAGTGTTTCAAACTCGGAAATCAGAGACACATATAAAAAAAATAAGAATCATATTGCAAGATTGCCCCCCCCCACACCCTAAGGGCTGGAGCTTGATAGACGGTGCAGGACTTATTAGGTTAGATACTCTTTTTTGCACCCTATCCAAGAGGGAGAGGCTAGTGGTTGGTGCACCAGCCAAGATGTGGCTGTAATACTCCATGCATAGCAAATGGTGGCGTTACAGAGATATAGGGTACTGGCGGGTGTGAGAAGTTTACTAGTCCGGTAGAGGACGCCCACCTTCTATATTTATTTGAATTCATGTTGGCCGAAGAGTTTGAATGTTGAACTCTCAAGAAGGGTACTATCAGCCAACTCTTCCTTTTGCTTGGGTTGCTGATGAAGCAAATCTGATTATTTAAAACCTGAAACTTGCAGTGAAACTCATCCATCACTGATGACCGACCTCGGAGATAAATTTTGTACTCAACCCTTTATTGAAGCCTGAGAATACACTGTTTGCATTTCATTCTCCAGGCCTTGTGACATTCCTTCGGTTAAATCATCTTGCTGCCTTTGTCCACAATTGAACTAAAAACCACAGGATAACATGCACACTTTAATCAACATCCTAGCCATCTCAGTCATGTGTCTCTGGGAACTGATAGATCGATAGATAGTCTTTCTAGAGATGTGTGAACGCATAAAAAAATGATTTGTTATATTCCTGATTTAATCAACTTGTTAAAAATCCGATTGATGGTGAATCAGTTTCTCACTTTTTGCTTTTCATGACAGACTTGGTAAAAACGTGGAGATTCCTAATCACAGTTATTGCTGATGATTGGAATGTCGTTGTTTTCTCTCATGTGTTAACTACTTTTCTTTTTTTTTTTCCTTTTTGCATCTCCATCTAATCCATGATTGATGTCTGCTCAGAATCTATTAATTTCTTTTGTTGTGTTACATACTCGATGTGGGGTGGGGTGAGGTGGATAGAGGTTGTTGACTGTTGAGGTCAAGATGACACTGCCTACGAATGCTTTTCTCTCTGATAGTTGGAACATGTTTTTGCATAAACTATATTTTGTTTAGCTTTAGTGTGGACCCATTTCCTTAACTAAGAGTTGCTTCTGACTACAAAAAATATGAATAACAAATGGTGGGTGTCTCTAAAAAGTAAAGTGGTTGAGCATAGTCGAGGCTGACCTGAAAGTTTTCTTTTTCATTAATTACTACACCGAGATGTAGGGGAGGGCACAACTCCTTTCCCAGAATTACTCCACTTACCCTTGATCCTAACCATATAATACTGAGTGTTTAGCAAGGAGACATCAAGTAGCATTTTTTCTTTAAGTTTTTGGTATGACTCAACCAAAGATTGAACCCTGGGGGTTTCTAGTAGACATTAACTGTGGAGGCTGGTGGACACCAGTACATTCGGTTTTATCTGAAATATCGATTTTATCTGTTATTTTTTTCTTCTCTTTTATCTTTTATGACACATTGTTTAAGTCTTTATTTTTTACGTTAATAGCAATGCGTGATAAAATTGATGATAGTCTGATTGCAAGTTTACAGATAATTTTCAATGTCTTAGTGTAGGTTTTTTTTTTTTTTACTATAAATACCGCACACAAAATACTTAAAAGATGGCTATAAATTTGATAATTACCGAATAATCAGCAGCAACTGTCAAGACTTGAAAATTATCTTTTCCTGTTGTTGGAAAATAAGAATTCTGGCTCCTTATAATTGAAAAGAAAATGAGGTTCAAAAAAGAATTACTCATATCTCTTTCTTTATATATGTGTATATATATATATATCTATCTATATATATCATATTCTGGTTGTTATGAGAAACGTGTGAAAAAAAGAGATTGCATCAAAAGAGTAAATATTTCTTTGAAGAAATACAGCAGCCAAATAGAGGAAGAAGCAACATTTGCAACGCGAAAACAGTCTGTGTCTTTTCAATTTTATTTGTTTAATTAAATCTCTTGGGTATCTCTTTTTTAACCATCTTCTCAACTTTACCCTTAAATAAAATAAAAATAAAAAATATCGTTGCACATAAAATATATATTAACATTTTAAAGTTTATTAACAGCATTATTTTTTCTCTAGTCAAGCTGAGTGTGTTTCTGAATTGTATTTCAGTTTGAAATAGCATTTCCATCACAAAACGTCGATTGAAGGAACACATCTTTCGATACATCTCTATGAGTATGTCCGTTCGTCTGCAAGGCCAAAGTTTGAAATGCATCCGTTGAAAGAGCACACGTTAAGAATAGATGTTCTATTTTATCAGTTATTAAATTCAATTCAGTAAATTTGGCAAAAAATAAAACATGCATGCTTCAGTTGTCATGTAGAGAGAGGGTGGTAGAAATTTACGCAGACAAGAATACAGTAGTCAAACACCTGTTCAATTTCTGTTCAATTTAAACACCTGTTCAATTTCTGTTCAATTTAAACACCTGTTCAATTTCTGTTCAATTTAAACACCTGTTCAATTTCAGTTCGATTCAAGCACCTGTTCAATTTCAGTTCAATTCAAGCACCTGTTCAATTTCAGTTCAATTTAAACACCTGTTCAATTTCAGTTCAATTTAAACACCTGTTCAATTTCAGTTCAATTCAAACGCCTGTTCAATTTCACTTTGAATCGCTGTGTCGGTGACACATTTATTACTTTTCTTGAAAGTTTATTCCAAGGTTCAGGGACCCTGATTGAGAAAGCGGCCCTCCTCCAGTTCAGTCAGAATCGACAGTGAAACAGTTTCTGGTAATCCCTGCGTAGATCTCTTTCTGGTGCAGAAGTGGATAATAGGTTCTGCGGAAGATCGTAATGGTCATTGAGGAGATTGTAGGCCAAAATGAGATCATGGCATAATCATCGGCGCTCAAGGAAAAAAAGTTCAAGCTTCTTGAGTCGGCTTGAATCAATAACAATTTCAAAATTTTATTTCTACTCAATAACCTAATAATAATACAAAAGAAAAAATGCTATGTTTATCAAATAAATTTACAATCAATTCAAATTACAAAATTAGATTTCAGCGTTAATATCATAATTTTTGACTTATTAAATAATAATCAAAATTAGTGAAAGTTGTATTTTTTAGTCTTTTAGGAAATTATCAACTTAATAGTGAAATGGAAAGTAAAAAGTTAAGACCAAGTCCCACCGAATTCACCATAGAACGCTAATACTTCTGGTAGTATTATATTACATTATTTAGTTTCATTTCTTACAGAATAAAATTAATAAATAGTTATATTTGTTTATTTGGATAAAGTATTAAAAAAGAAAACTAAATGAATCTAAAATAAAGTTTTGTTTTTAATTTCCATATCAAAAAATGAATTGAACAATAATTTCTAAAATAAAATAAAACTATGAGCTGAGCGTATTACTGAATAATTTCAAATTACTCAACTCTGAATCTATAAGGAACGTTGACTTCATCGATTGTGTTTAGATTCTCAATCTTGAATTATTGATTTCTCTACTTGTGAACCCGGAGGCAAATATTTCCATACTGATCAAGCAATTTTGATTAAATGCGGAGACAAAAAAAAATTGAAACATCGAACTGAATAAATATGCAAACACACACAAAACAACTACTCTCATTTAAACAATAATATAAATATTCAGAATTTGGGCAAATAGCAAAATTAAACAAAGGAAAGTTATCAAGTAACTACAAAGTATTTTCTTCGATTAGTTTCTCCTAAAAAAATGAAAAGTCACTCATTATTTTAATAATGATTTTAGTAACATCAATGATAGATCAAATCTGCAATGAAATATTGACATCTCCATTCCTCATTTCTCTCAGCAGCAATTGATATCTTGACTGACATAAAACTCCACATCTTGCCAGATGTACTCAGATTATCGACTATGAAAAGAACCTGCAGCATTCCAAATTAGAATAAACTCAGAGAATCCAATAGTCAATTCTTATCTGTCATACTTGTATAAAAGGAGGGGGTGACGGACTCTGAAAACCTGGGTGCGCCAGGTTTGAATCCAGTTCATTCCACAGAAACACTTTCATCAAACCCCACACCTAACCTTGTGTCTAACCCTCTGGAGAGGAGGTAAATAAACTACTTCATTGGTTAAAGACAAAAAAACAAAAACAAATGGAAGCGAACGGCTGGATTTTGCTTTGAAAATGGACAACCATTCTACTACTTCTACTTATTTGTTTTTGGTCTAAATAAAATTTTGATTTGTTTCATGTTTTCAGGTATGCAATTATACTTTATTAGTTGACTATTTCATTATTAGTATACGAGTGTAGACTCTCTATCAAAAATGATGGAAAAAATTATGCTTCGCCAGTGTTCGCACTAATATTCATATTTATATAAAGTAACTTCTCATTTGGTGAAGTTAAAAAAAAGAAAGAAAGAAAACGTCTCAAACTGGAAAGTTTAAGAAAAAAAGAAATAAAATAAAAAGTATCAAGCGGTATGGAAAGAAGAAAAGAAAGATTAAAGAGACACGTCTCATTATGGAAATAGAGTGAAGGATATCTTTCTATATAAATTTAAGACAGCCGATGGTGGTTTGACTTGCTATTTGTCTTCTCACTTCCCCATAACACTTGAAATTGTTTCGCCCAGCAGTATTTTACTTGCTAACTCTCTTAGACATGGTCCAAATCTAATCTAATCTAATAGGTCCCTCACTATCCACCAAGCTCCAGCACCTGTCCCATCGCCGCAATGTTGCATCCTTGTGCCTGTTTTACAAATACTTCAATGGAATGTGCTCTGATGAACTAGTGCCCTTCGACGTAAATACACTAGACCAACCCAACAATCAGCTAACTCTCATCCATTCACTGTGGAGGTCCCCAGATGCCAGAGAGCCTTCTACTCCAATATCTTCTTTCCATGTGCTGCCAGCATTTGGAACTCGCTCCCTGCTTCCTGTTTCCTTGACTGTACCGACATGCAGAAATTTAAAACTAATGTAGACAAGCATCTCGCTGCACAGCTCCCAATTTAGGATGACCCCCAAAACTTTCACCCTAATTCTCAGTAGCCCCTTACGTCTACAGTGGCAACTAGCCTTGTTTGGGGTGAACTATGTTACAAAAACAAAAAATCTTTTGTGTCATGAGACGGATATATATATATATATATATTACAAATAAGTATACATTGATCTTTATCAAAGAGTGGAGGATTTATAAAAAGAGCAGACTCTCAAAATAATTTTTTGTATTTAACTATAATTGCAACAAAAAAAAGAAGAAAAGTTGGAGAGGAACAGAAATAAGTCTATAAGTGAAAAATAAAGGAGCTGAGAGGATTTGATATATGCACCCAAGTTGGTATTGTCAAAAGTAAATTGACTAGAATCCTTCACTTGATCTATAATGGGATTTTTTAATTTTTTTATTTATTATTTTTTTTCTTTTTTTCTTTTACTGATGAATCACCACATATCAAGGTTTAAAGCCACTCGAGGATAAGGGTTAATGACTTATGATATAGGTTTATGACAAGCGTTTATTCACATTAGGTTTGAAGAAGACCAAGTTGTAACCCTCAGGGAAGCAATCTTGTGGCAACGTGTTCCACAGATGGGAAGATCTTGAAAAGAAACTCTGTACCAAGAAAGTAAGCAAAATAGTCATTGCCGTCAAGACTGACAAAAAAAAAAAAGGAAAGTTTCCTCATGGATTTGTTCAATAAGCGTTCCAAGTAAAGCCACAAGAAAAGTATAAATGCAACTTTAAAGGAAAAGTTCAATTGACATTTAAATCAAGAATAGAAAAATTAAATTGAAAAAAAATATTCTTAGTATTTGTGCTGCTTTTTAAATTTTTTAAAATAGAATTCAGTCGATATAGATAAAAAATAGTTTAGGAGTGGAGAAGAGAAAATCTACAGACGACGGCTTTGATAAAATACAGATTGTTGTTACTTGGACATCAGAAGTTGTTCTTTTTTACTGGTAATAATTAAATAAGTGAAGATGAAGTATTTGAAAGTGGATCAGAGGTTTACCTTCTAAACTTTCCTAATATCTAATATGTATGAGAGGTGAATGAAAAGTACTGAGTTTCCAGACAATGGGAACCAATACAAATGTTCTAGCTTTTTTTTTAGGGGGGGGGGGTCAACATAGTCTTTCTCTTATCCTAGACTAGCAGGGCTATTCGGCGGTGCCCGGAGCAAAAGTGTAACATATTTCTATTAAAAATTCTGTCTCTCTCTCTCCCGTTTTCCCCTTCTTTCTCCCCACCCTCCTCTGCTCTGCCCAGCCCATTCCTATCTCTGGACAGACACACACACACACACACACACACACACAGACAACCTTCCCTTATGTAGATTCTTTAGGGATTAGTCGACATAAGGGAATTAACTCATTAAAAAAATATCAGAGTTACTTCCCTTTACTAAATGGCTGGAAAGCAGACCCCCCCCTCCATCTCTGACGAAATCTGTGACAGTTTAGGGTAAAAAAAAACTTTTTTATAAATTTTAGATATTATTCACCGGGGCAACGCCGATCAAGAAAATATCAACTTCGTGGGTGTTTGTTTTGTAGTTTAAGAGTTTTAGCTGGAAATACATACATACATACATACAGACAACTGCCCTTTATATAATAGATTATACTTTGGCGAGAAAATAAACCTTTAGCATAGAAATATCGAACGCAGAAAGAACAAAGCAAGGTCTGTTGCGAAACCAATAAGGATGTCGGTTTCACCCCCTCCCCCAATAAAAGCGAATCAACACAAAAAAAAAACCCAAGAATAACAGGATGAAAAGGTTTAAGTATTATTGCCAATCTTTATTCTTGGCAAAGCAAAACAAAGTAGTACAAGCAGTTGGTTTGGGTAGTGTAGTTGATATGATGACTCAGTTTTTCCCTCTCTCTAAACATAGGATTTCTGGTTGTTATTGTTCTTAAAAGGATAGTTTATTGTATGTAGGGTACTTGTACAGTTTGTGACGCATGCTAAATCGACTTTTCGTCGGCATCTTCCGGCTGTTTACGTAAATGATGGTGGTGATTTTCATCGTCTTCATTGGCACAGTAGAATGACTAAAGTCGTAGTGAGCCTAGGCTCGAGGCCTGAACTGAGTTAGGAGTAGAATGTGTTTGCTTATAAAGTATTTGGCCAGCTGCTGCTGATGCCTCGATATTATATGATTGATCAAGACCAAGGGTGTAATGTGCAGCATGAGATGAAATTATTTCTATTTCTATCAGATACACCGTGTCTGTCGAAGTGATTACTTCCGGTTTATATGTTGGACACTCATAAAGATATGATGAATACAAAGTTTAATGAAAAATTTGATTAAAAAAATATGATGAAAATATTAAGTTATGCCTGATACTTAGTAATAATAATAGTAATAATAATAGTAATAACAATAACAATAATAATAATAGTAATAGTAATAATAGTAATAATAATAATAGTAATAATAGTAACAGTAATAATAATAATAGTAATAATAATAATAACAATAGTAATAATAATAGTAATAATAATAGTAATAATAATAACAATAATAGTAATAGTAATAATAATAATAATAATAGTAATGTAATAATAATAGTAATAATAGCAATAATAATAACAATAGTAATAATAATAATATTAATAATAATAACAATAATATTAATAATAATAATATTAATAATAATATTAATAATAGTAATAATAACAATAATAATAGTAATAATAACAATAATAATAGTAATACTAATATTAATAATAATAATAACAATAATAATATTAATAATAATAAAAATAATAATAATAATAATAATATTAATTATAATAATAATAATATTAATAGTAATAATAATGATTAATAATAATAATAGTAATAGTAATAACAATAATAATAATAATAACAACAAATATTTTATGAATAATAATAGTAATAATAATAATATTAATAGTAATAATAATAGTAATAATAATAATAGTAATAATAATAGTAATAATAATAGTAATAATAATAATAGTAATAATAATAATAATAGTAATAATAATAGTAATAATAATAGTAATAATAATAATAGTAATAATAATAGTAATAATAATAATAGTAATAATAATAATAATAGTAATAATAATAGTAATAATAATAATAGTAATAATAATAATAGTAATAATAATAATAATAGTAATAATAATAGTAATAATAATAATAGTAATAATAATAATAATAATAATAGTAATAATAATAATAGTAATAATAGTAATAGTAATAATAATAATAGTAATAATAATAATAATAATAGTTAAAGCGATAGAATTTGTCTGCTCTAATATTTTTAGGAAAATGCTTTTTGCAATTAAAGCAAGACAGCAGATAATCTCTTCGATTTCCAAGGTCAAGATTAAAGGTAACACCAAGGTCAAGATTAAAGGTAACACCAAGGTCAAGATTAAAGGTAACACCAAGGTCAAGGTTAAGCTTTCAATTGCCAAATTGACCGACCGACGGACATAACTGATTATAGAAATGTGCGTCCACATCTAAAACAAATGGATCGCAGCAATGATTTGAAGAGGTTCTGAAATGTTTATTGAATATTTTAAAGACAAAAGTAAACTGAATCGAATCTTGCAGACCCTTTTGTGAGATTAACATTAACGCATTTGATCAATGTAAGAAGTGAATCAGTGTTTCTATAGTGATGTGTGACAATCTGTCAAAGCAGTTTCGCATTCATCCAAAGTTTTCCACATTCCTCATATGTAAAAAGATTAAATAAATCTCAGATGCAGATATAAGTTGGAGAAAATACGCATTAAATAAAGTAGGAACTTAAAATGCCTCAATTTAGTTTCGCATTGCTTTTCTTCTACCACGCAACACAGTTTATTATTTTAGAATCACCTGATGACAGTGCAAGGAATATAGCTTCAGAGTCAAGTCTGAAATCGCCTGAAGGTCCGAAGATGACTAATGAGATGAATCTAGGCCCTGAAAGCTGAAGTACATGTGGAACATAAGTGGGTGAATGCTGTCGTAACAGTAGATGCACCCAAGTGTTGCACATAGCACGTTTTTGTTGCACCTCAATGATGCGCTTAGCTTCATCTGTATGGGTTCTTGTGATGATCTTGTTGCATTAAGTTGAACTGTTCAGAGCAATTGCCTCACATGTGTCTTACAGGGAACCTTTTAGGCAGTCTTTCTATCGCTTCTCCTGCTCCTCAATTGACCAGTTGCATTGACACATTTTTCTCTACACAGCTGTTTAGGCAATATGCTGTGTGAGAATTCCTTATCACACAGATGAGGGGACCGAACGCAACTGTAAAAAGACACACCTACCTTATAAGTTGAAACGCAGATACTATGATTGTCTTGCAGAATGATGCGTTCCGCGTTACCCGAATCCTTTTAGTTTGGTTATCATGTAGTTGGAAGTTCTTGGAAAATTGATGTTATTTACATTCAGGTGCCACGAGGTTATTGCATTGCTCGAATAGGTCAACTGAATGAAAAGATGCTTTTAAAGTTCATAGGAAAAATTCAATATTAAATCCATTGAGTTGACACGAGGTTGACCTATCCCCCGCAAAATCTCAACTGAAGAAAAAAGATGGTTGTCTGGCACTGCACGTTTTCAAAAAAGGTGCCAAAATATATCCCTACGGTCAACTACCAACGGTCAACTCCTAAAGATCACCCCCCCCCCCTTCCTAGATATCCATCCTTCTGGCCTTGTTTGATATGAAGAAGAACGGGTTACCAAGTTTTGTTTAAAAGGACAAACGTCTACAATTTAAATCAGTTTTACTCAAATAGTTTCATCAACACAACGGAGACATGAAGTAAGATTGCGTTCAGGTCTTTTATCTCGCCTCTTTCCCAAGTCATGGTGAGAGGCGAGAAAGGGATACGATATCGTGTCAACATGATGCTCAAAGTCTGACTGTTCATAAATCACGGGAAAAGGTTAGAAATAGGTATGTGCAAAAATGGCTGTCGCTTGTACTGAGATAGTGCTTAAAAGTGTGTTTTTCTTCATTTTTAAAAGTAGTTTTCGTTTAAATGTTGATTGTGTTTGAAAGATAAAAGAATTAAGTTAATATCTTAAAGGAAACAAATGTATAATTACGTGTGAAAAAAATTAGAATGAAAAATGTTATCACATCGGCTAAAAAGAACAAAAAATCAGTTAAAACTGGAGATTCAATGCAACATGTTTCAAAATTGCTGGAAACATAAATATCAGTTTTCTGGAACTGTTTAAAAGATAATTATTAAATTAAAGTCTTAAGAGAGTGAATTAAAAAAATGTACCTTCTTTTTTTATATAAAAATTGTTTAATAATCAAAAAAATAAGTGAAAGCTACGTTCAAAACGTCGTTTCAACGTTTGCATAAAATATGGCTTCCAAATCTCAAGGTATGGAAGACTCGAACTATAGTAATATTTATTTCTATTTTTATTTTTTTATATGGAAGTTATAGTTGTGTATTAATTTATAAAAATTGAAAAATGATTAGACCTTAATTTCTTTTTTTTTATGAAAAAAAATGTCTACATTAAATTGACAAGTAAGGAAGACCCGAACCACAATTTCTCATTTTATTATTATCTTGAACATAAGGTTTTGTAATTATTTTCTTCTTATTTCTAATTTTATGTACTGGTGCAGATTAGGACCCTAAACCTTATTTTATCTACAGAGATTCATATTTAATTTTTATTTTTTTAAAAACATTTTTAATTGTTTTATTTTAAATGTTTTTACATTTCGTAGATCGGCAATTAATTACCACATTTCGCTGACCCCTCCCCACCCCCGAGATTCGTGTGAACATCCTGAAAAATTTGGTGGAAAGAAGAATATAAATTTAACAGAAAATGATTCTCCCATTTCTGGGCCTAGAATGGCGTTTTAGGACACTAAAAAAATTACCATAACGAATGGTTTGAAAAAATGATTTATTGGAATGTTTAAAAAATAGTAATGGTGCTTCTTTAGTTTCGCTCCGACATGTTAAGCATCTCTTTAAAAAAATAGCTAAAGAAATTGTTTACCAATGTTTTTCCTTAGAAAACTTTTTTTAAATGCTGTTAAAATTTATTTTTACGTTACGAACTATATCAATTTTATCAATTATTTTTACATGATGATTGATTAAAAACTTGAACAATTACGTTACTCGATTTATTTTTTAAAGAATTAATGTAATTTATCGTAAAAAATTTCTTACATGTGTCGATAAATTATATTGATTTTTTTTAAATGAAGCTGAAAGTGTACTTTTTATTTTAAGTGTGTAAAAGTAAATTAAAGTCGATGACTACACTGACAATTTATTCATTGAAAAAAAAGTTAAAACAATTATTTATTAATAAATAAAATAGAATTCAAATTTGAAAGAATTTAATTATTTATTAAATTAATAAATAATCATTTTCTTTCAAATTTGAATTCTATTTATTTATTAATAAATAATTGTTTTAAACTTTTTAAATAATATTTATTAATAAAACGATGACAAAAAAATACAAACTAACGTTTTATTTTTCCAAATAATTGACGATGAATTGTGAAATTAACGAAATCGTTGAATCTCTGAAAATTAAATTTGGAGGACAGTGGAGTAGTGAGTGGATGAATAATGCAGCCTGTTTATTACAGAACAGTGCATCCATACCTCTCCAAATCAATCGTTAGTAGAAATTATCCAATTTTAAAAATTCTTTTTTTCGTTATGATCCTGATTCTCAATTTTTTCAATTTTTTTATTTTCAAGATTATACATTTTTTTCTTACATTGATGATGACACGTTCATGCGCGAAGGAGAAATATGATAATATTGCATTTTAAAATTTTCCCAGAAACTCTAATCATTAAAATCACATGAAATATTTTTTGCGATTATAGTATTTTTTGGTGAAAATATTGATTAAACGATACTTTATTCAATGATAATATCGCTAATTCAAAGAATTATTTTTTCTTCGAGTTATAGTGATTTTATTAACACGGAATTTAAGGGCTTTTTTCGTAATATATACGAAATATTTAAACACAAAAGTTAATTGTTAACATCTACAGTGCTTTATTTTTTATTAGAAAATAAAAAAATTCATGCTTTTTTTAAAAATTAATACTTAAAAATATAACTTTAGTAAAAGTGTATTTAGTTTTTAAAATATAATACATTTTCACTAAGATTTTAAAAACATAATGGTCTCATTGTATTCCGTGATCGTTAATGAATAAATACTGACAATTTCATTGAAATTGGTTGATTTCCTGAATTTTGGTGAATTTTTAAGTGAAGGGAGGGTCAAAATGTTTTTACATTTTGGGGATCGGCCATTGATTTTGCACGTACCAACATAGAAAGTTGTTCCGGCTGAACAACGCATCAATCACTTCGTGAGTGAGAACATGCAAGTGCAACAGAAAATTTATCGTAATTATGTAACTTCTACAGACTTACCGTATGAAACAAAGATAACAGAAGTTTGCTTTGTTGTGCATAGTTATTTTTGAAAGAACCCGTGGATGACGATTGACTGACTGAATTGACCAATCGGAGTTGTTTTGCTGCAATTAAATCGAAAGATGTTTTGGTGAATGGCAGTGAATGACACTGAGTGTACGATGGTTATTAGGTGCATTTGTAAAGAGGACAACTGTGTTTTGGCGGGATAACCCTTTTATTTTCGCTAGCTAAAGTTATGGAACCTTTACTGCATGTTTAAAGAATATTTCAAGCGTTTTAGGCGATGTTTCGGTTTTCTGGTTAAATTTTATATTTACGTCGCCGCCAGAGGATACACAGATGAAAAAAGTGAGCAAACCTGACTGATCTGACGTTTAATGTCTATCCAATTTTTTATCCTCTGTAACGCGTTACATTTTAGGCAGAGAATTGTTAGCTGCATTCTCTTGAATACAATACTTTCATTAATTCACAGAAGGTCAGCAATTACATGTATTGACGTACCATAAACAATTATTAGACATCTTTCACTCCTCTTCCGACAAATACTCTCCACGGGAAATTCGTCAGATGCACTTACACAAAAGTTGATAGGAGTGATAGCCACCAGAACTAGCACAGTTGGTGTTATTTCATAGGTTTGATGCTGCTATGGGCATATCAAAGAAAATACGTTTTGTTTTTTTAAAATGTCGGTTCTCTTCAACAACGTCATCAATTGGTGGATTTCTTCTGTGGAAATCTTGAATTTGAACCCCTTTTGTAATAACGAATTGAGAAGAATTATTTGAAATATTAATCATATGGCGTTGAAGATTATAACTGCAGATCAGTAGCGGATCTACTATATGAAACTAATGTTGCTGAAGTTTCAAGGCCCCTAACCCTAACCCTAACCCTAACCCTAACCCTAACCCTAACCCTAGAGGGTTTGGAAATTTATTTTACTTTAATAATGTCTTGAACTGGAGATATTAAAAAATATATAAAATGAGAATTTGTAAATTGAATGTAGTCTGTGTGTTAGTTACTGTTTATTGCAGGGGGAAAAAAAATAAAAATAAAAATATAATACAACCTTCCCTTCTCTCTGATTGATCGGTTCGAAATGCCGGCAGTTATAATATGAAAAAACCATGGAAATGTTGCATGAGTGTATGTGCCGCATTTAAGTTCATTTTTAGATCATATTCACGGAAAAGCTTCAGAGAGAACCAGGCGAACTAATTGAATCTCTGAAGGACCTTTTTCTATTTGAAAAAAAAAAGCCCTTCATAAAAAGATATAATAAAATTAAGTTTAAATAGAAACTTGAATTCACCAATATGATCGAATTGAATTATGGAACAACTGAGAATATAATGATATTAAGCTGTCACTTCACTTATATAATGTAATTTGCAAAGAATGTCATTTTGAATAATTGAAGTTGAGGCTTTTAGCCTTGCTTATCGTCTGTCTTCCAATGAAGTTATGTTTCTGTGGAGATCGGAATGCAGCCGCTAGCGTTGCTTTTATTCACGAATTGACAATGAAGAAAAACAAATGCTCCCTCCATTTAATTTTACCCATCAACGTGCTACAGTTATTCTCAGAATTTTATGAATAACAAACTGCATCGTCTTGCAGATAGCCTGAAACATACGTTTAGTGTAAACTGTCCACAGGCCTGCGGTGGGCGAAAATTTACTCTTAAACAAAGACATTTCAGACTGTTTCGGCAAAGAATTTGTCCGCCTTCGGACTATTTTGAATTATTTTGAATTATTTTGAACTATTTTGAATTATTTTGAATTATTTTGAATTATTTTGAACTATTTTGAATTATTTTGAACTATTTTGAATTATTTTGAATTATTTTGAACTATTTTGAATTATTTTGTATGATGTAAAAGCAAGACATTTTAATTTTGTATTTTGTTAACAATTGGTTATTTTAGCTTTAGTACTTGAATAATATGTGTAGTTTCATTAAAGCTTTTAAATGCTTAAATAAACGTTGGTTGTTGGTTGGTTGTTTTGTTTTACGGCATATCAATCGATTTCAGGTCATTTAATGCCGAATCATGGTCATTTTGGCAAAGGTTTTTATGCTTCAAGTTCTTTATATGTTCAAATATTAACGGTTAGTTTGGTAAACGTTTTCGGGAAAGGAGGGAGAGGGGGAGGGAAGGAAGGGAAAATTGTTGTTCATTGTTTTTTGGATTTGCAGAACATGATTGAGTTTTGCAGAGAGAAAACAAAAACAATAAGACATCAATGTTTGGTGCATTTTGGGTCAGGAAGCCGATATCTACAGACAGCCTGATCTGGTAACACCAGCTTAAATATACGAGATCCATAAACTAATGTTTAAGTCATAGAGATATAAAATTCGAACCTTTGATATTCCAATTTTGACGTTTTTATAGCGACGCACGTGTTGGAATCAACGGTGATAATAAATAGTCGGTTGGGTTTGCAGACATTTATTTCTCACAGAGAAGCTTTATCAAAGACAAGCGCAAGAGGAACATGATATATATAATGCAGAAAATGCTCTGGCATAAGTCATACGGAACTCCTCAGGAATTTCCAAGATGTTATGAAAACTAATTTTCACACAGTATATTTTGTTCAATATATGACTCATTACATTGGCACAAACGGTTCATCTGTACATGCTGGCTGTTTGACAAAAGGTCACCACTTGCATATATACGACAACTCCACGGGTATAAAATTCTTAATAGATAGTGGGGCACAAATATCATTAATGCTCGGTTACTTATTCAGAGACACTTGTAATGGTAAGAATTGATGAAGTACCCAGTCTGTAGATCTCGTCAGATATGAAAAAACGACTGAATTTTGCGTCTACATGACTCGCGCACGCCAAGCCTTCGTTTGGGTCGAGACATGAACATAGCCGTCTCTTCAGCTTGACATTAAAAAAAAAAACTCCGACTGGTCAAAAAGCGGAAAAACAATGTACTTATTCAGAGACACTTGTAATGGTAAGAATTGATGAAGTACCCAGCCTGTAGATCTCGTCAGATATGAAAAAAAAACGACTGAATTTTGCGTCTACATGACTCGCGCACGCCAAGCCTTCGTTTGGGGCGAGACATGAACATAGCCGTCTCTTCAGCTTGACATTAAAAACAAAAAAAACTCCGACTGGTCAAAAAGCGGAAAAACAATGTACTTATTCAGAGACACTTGTAATGGTAAGAATTGATGAAGTACCCAGCCTGTAGATCTCGTCAGATAAGAAAAAAAACGATTACCGTTAGCTTGATTATAAGGACAAACTCTTCTTCTACATTTTAAAATCCGTTTTATTCATACATAGTTTCATCAATCAAACAGCCAGTGAACATGAAAGAGCTGTATAGGCAACAATACAAAATCACACTGAGTCAGCGGCGCACGTTCACCCGTATCATTGACTGAGTTTTGCGTCTACATGACTCGCGCACGCCAAGCCTTCGTTTGGGGCGAGACAGGAACATAGCCGTCTCTTCAGCTTGACATTAAAAAAAAGAAGCTCCGCCCGGTCAAAAAGCGGAAAAACAATGTACAAAACAATTCAGATGAAGTGCCGCCCACGCAAAGTGTTCTGATTGGATCAATCCGCGTAGAAAGATAAACTTGCTCAACAGAAAATAGATTCTAAGCGTGTACATGTACTTAAAGGAGTCGATTAATAACCATTACAGGCAGTAAGTAAGAAATGATTCTGGCCTTAGGCGGAACTGTAGGTGTTTTTTTTATTATTATCGTCAATATTGAAAAGCCAATTCTAGGAGCCGATTTTCTTAACCACTACGATCTACTTATCTCAAAATGTATTGCATTAGAGATCCCATTATAGACTTGACTAGCACTGGAGTAATCCACAATATTGTAGATTCGTGTCTAGCTGTAGAAAATGCTCTGGCATAAGTTATACGGAACTCTTGATGAATTTCCCAAATATTATGAAAACAAATTTTCGCACAGTATATTTTGTTTAATATGTGACTCATTACATTAACACAACGGGTTCATCTGCACATGCAAAACTGATGCGTTTTATCGCTTGAAAAAAATAACGCGTGCGAAGGCAGAATTCGGGCCAATGATGCAACTGCGTAATTCGTTCCTCGTGTAGTAATTGGACTTCGCCCTTGCATTTGATTTCAAAAGGCGAGGTGCATTAGGTGCATGTGGTGATTATCGTAAGATTTACTGTATCGCCAAATCTGATTTATATCCGATTCCGAAAATTCTTGAGATTACCACCATTATACAAGGTAAATCGATTTGTTCCAAGACAGGGCGTATCTGTCGAACCACAATCTATCATTAAGGCTGCTATAACTACTCTATTTTGGCATGTTTTAATTTTTACGCGCGCCATTTGCCTTTCAAAATGCTGGTAAAGCTTTTTTAAGTTTTACATATTAAATGGTTTGGAGTGTGTATGTGCTTATATCGATTATGTCCTGGTAGCAACTTCTTCAGTGGAAGACGACATGAAACACTTGGAACTAGTTCTTGAAAGATTCGAAAAATAGTAATTAATCCAAGTAAGCGCGAATTTGTAAGACCAAAATTACGTTTCTGGGCCATCGTATATGTATAGCTGGCAATACCTCTTTCTTCCACTAAGATCGAAGCCATTTAACATTTTCCAGTACTCACAAATATGAAAAGTTTACAACCATTTTGGGGTATGATAAATTTTTACCGGTATTTTGTTTACCCTAATTGTGCATATATCCCCCAATCTCTTACTAGTCTTCTAGCGAATGCAAAACATGCAATATTGTAGTGCCAGGAGATGCAGCGACTGCATTTAGTAATGTTTAAGTAGCTGTAATAAAAACAACTGATGCCCTTTCTAGTATGAAGTTGTGTTTGACAGTCGATGCAATGGCTGTAGGTGTGGGAGCTGGTTTGTAATTAAAGTTGTTGGTTCTTGGAACCCCATTTCGTTTTCCTCCCTTAAGCCTACCAATAGCCAATGTAGATGCGGTAGCTGTATGCCATTTAAAAAATTACGTCACGTTTTTGACGCATTCTGGTCGAACAAGAAAAATACGTCACCTGGATTAGTTGTTGCAATTTACCTCCAACATCATACATCTTAAAGAAAGTGAAAGCAGATACTATTTTCAGGACCGTCAGTGCATTTTTGATGGATCCATGCACTGAAACTACAGAATGTGTGTACCAGTAGCTTAACGAGTGACAACTATAAAAGTTTCTCAGAGACAATATATCTTCATTCAATTTGAAATAGGTACGTGTTTCTCACACCAAACTGGATATTATGCGACACCAGCACCAAGAAAATGATTCTTTTCTTTCTGACGCACGTTTTCTCTACCATCTGCACAACCTGGTTCGATCTGGTGCGAACGCTTCTTCCATAAAGCTTGTCATACAGAGATATATTTGGCCTTGGCGAAGACGAATATTCGAGTGTGTTTGAATGCCTGTATACTGTGTCAGAGCGCAAAAAGTGGAAGACACACAGGGACATTTGTTGGTCCAGTCCCATATCCAGATGAACGATTTGAGTATGTGGACATTAACATCATTGGCAATTTGTCCACCTGCGACGAATATATAGATACTTGCTGACGTACGTCGATCGTTTTTCATGTAGGTGCTAAGTCGTTTCAATGATCATAGCGAAAATGTTTCTTTTAAAATGTGTGTCTGATTTCGGTGTTCCAGACATAATTACCAGAGCGAGAGAGAGAGAGAGAGAGAGAGAGAGAGAGAGAGAGAGAGAAAGGGAGAGAGAGAAAGAGAGAGAAAGAGAGAAAGAGAGAGAGAAAGAAAGAGAGAGGAAGAGAAAGAGAGAGATAGAGAGAGCGAAAGAGAGAGAGAGAAAGAGAGAGAGATAGAGAGAGAAAGAGAAAGAGAGAGAAAGAGATAGAGAGAGAAAGAGAGAGAGAGAGAAAGAGAGAGAGAGAAAGAAAGAGAGAGAGAGAGAAATAGAGAGAGAGAGAAAGAGAGAGAGAGAGAGAAAGAGAGAGAAAGAGAGAGAAAGAGAGAGAAAGAGAGAGAGAGAGAGAGAATGGGAGAGAATTTGAGTCTGATCTATTCTGTGAGTTTATGAAGCCTTTTGGAAACTAGTGCAGATGAAAACCGCATCTTTCAGAATAAAATGGTCAAGAGATTCCACTGGAGTTTAAAGTCAGTCTTGAGAGGTACGCTGAAGCAAACAAAGCGACTAGAGAATTTACCTTTAGTATTTGGAGGACTCCGCATCGCAGAAAACAGGATAGCCAGTATTCATTTGCCGAGATAGTGTATAGTACTACACACAAACTTCTAAGACAGCTTTTCAGCATCCACAGAAACGATTTGATTCTACTTCTTTTGTGGATCGCCTAGCAGGTAAGATTGGAAACCTGACCCACAACCCTTCTGCATAGTGTAAGAAACCTATGTATGTTTCGAAACTTTTTTTGCAACATGTACACGTGTTGTTGTTTTTTACATGGCGCTGTTAGGACACATTCTTTATAGCCATCTTATAGGGGACCTTTCAAGATCATTGAAAGACACCAACAATACTTCACTAATGGATATTAAGAATTGTGCTAAAGCCATTTCTTTGAATAGGTTGAAAACTGCTTCACTGGATATTACATGGCTCAGTGTGAATTCACAAGTAACACTATCACCACCAGTGTTTACTAACTAAAACACAGGCTGTGACAAAGATCGTTTTCATCATATTCGATACTCAAAACATCTTTTATGTTGAAGTGTTTGTTTCCTTTATCAGCCTTAACTTGTATGGTTTTCTTACATAGTTGCACTGTATTTTGTTATTTTTCATTTGTTATATGAATTGCATGTTCGGAGATATCTGTTATAATATTAATAGGGGAATTCAGGCCTGGGCACCGTCAATCTAAAAAAAACCGGTGCTAGGGGCGTGTGTAATACAGAATGAAAGATAAATAAAGGACAGCAAACACATACTCGTGTTCTGCCAATCTACATACATCTTGTCTCTTTTATTATGCATCTCTTGGAACAACTAGTATTGGATTAAAGCATTATATCCCAGAACCTGTAAGCAGTAATTTATATCCATGTCTCATATATTACACTTTATGCATTTCTAGAGAGAAAGCTCCACGTGCGTTCGAACGGGATTACAACAATATTTCTTGGGTTCGTGTGTTCTTTATGTGTGAGGTTCCAGATCATGTTTGCACGGGGCGATTGACCATTGGTTGATTTAGCAACGTGATCACCGATATAAAAGGCGTGATTCAAAGCACCCCCCCCCATTTTTAGGCTGACCGTCGAAGTGAAATCAAGCTTACCAACATTCCTTGCCTTTTTCTTCCTTTCGTTTGTCAACGGCTTCTATTTTGTCTGTGACATGTGTTCCTCTTACACCTCTTGGTAAGTTCGCGTTTTCATATATCACACATTAGGAAGTTGTGACATGTGTTGAATATCTCTATCTTTACAAAGTTAGGTATGTTCATATGTTTATATATTTGTAGGTACAGGATTCACTCATAAACGAATTAACATATACTTATCATTTTGTGAACACATCTGCTATACGTAAGGGGTCCAAATGTGAGCTATATTTAGTTCAGTTTAGTTTTGCACAAAGGGGATTAAAATGGGGTGGAAGCCATTCGCGTAAAAATTCAGATAACTCTGATTTTTGTGAAATTTCAACAATAGATATTAGACATTAATTAATAAATATTCCCCCAAATTTCAGTGTTTTTGGAGTATTTAAAATGGTTTTTAGACGGCATAATATGGCCACAATCTCTCATTTGAAATTTCAAATGTATCAGATTTGTATTGAAATTGATTCATAGTCATTAGGCACCAATTACGTAAGATTCCCTGAATTGAATTCGAGACATTTTCTTGAATCAAAATAATGTCATGAAATTTGATCAAAATTCGAATAAGGATTCTAGACAAAGGACATAAAATTGGTGTAAATCTGGTCTATTTTGGGAATTAATTTTATCTCTCCTGGGACGGGTATTCTTCTGGTTTCGTATATTGCTTGTGAGCGTAAATAAATCCAGTTATGTTTTTATATGTACAGTTTGTATTTCTTTTTTGTTTACCTATTTTGTTCAGAACAATTAAAAATAGATAATTCCTTCTAATGTTTTCTAACGTCGTAGTCTTCTGGTGGTTCTCAAAAACGGTGTTTCTCTCGACAAGAGTGTTAGCAAGGAGATAACACGGTCGGTGATGACTCATACGAGTGAAATAGAAAATAATGTATAATCTACATTAAACTAAGTAATTTCGCCAGGTCTTCGTCGCAGAACATGACCTGACTTTGTTTTTTGTTTTTTTTTGTTTCATTATCTGTGACGATTATATTCTGTTCTTCCCTGTATTAAGCCAAACGAAAATATTGTTATAAATACATGTTTCCAAATTATTGTTTAAAATTAATCAATAAAAAAAATTGCAACACTTATCTAAAAACAAATAATAAAAATATAAATGTAACACCCGTTAGAAAATGTTGATTTTATCTGCGTTCTAGTGAAATGACAGGTGTAGCACGATAAGAAATGGGTTGAAATAAAAAGCGGATCAAATCAAAATTAAACATCCATTTTGTATTTTTGTTCAGCAACAAAAATGAAGCTTTTAGGTGAGTTGCGAATGTTTTTACAATTTTCACTCAGTTAAGAAATTAATTTGGGACATGTTGCTATTAAGCATTTATTAGCGTTTGAAGTTTGAAGAAAAGTAATGCTTTCGCTTACAAAGAATCGTATTCTGTGTTGTGTAATTTACTTAATTTAGTTGTATAATTAGGAAATGTTATTACCATTCTAGACGACTTTTACTTGCTTATAAATTTTCACACACACAATATATATATATATATATATATATATATATATATATATATATATATATATATATATATATATATATAAATTGGGTAGTTCATATTCTTTTAAAGCATCTTTTAAGAAATTTAGCATAAAATTTAGGCAAACGCCCAAAAGCACATAGGATGCAAAATATATTAATAAAAATAAAGATAAAAACAGATTTTTTTTCATTTTAACTTTCATGAATTTAATTTTTCGTTTTGCGATCATTTCGCTAGAACCTAGTCTTGTCAAGCAAAGAGAACTACCCAATTTGTATCAATCCGCGCTGCACGGCGTTGCCCATATTCAAAAACAAGAAACCAGTAATAAAAAACAACAACATTGTCGTCCCATTCCCATTCTGACGGACAGCTACCAACAGGTACTGCTACTGCTTCTACAAAATCTCTCTGCTTGACACAAGAATTATAGACATAAGGTTTATTATCATTATATCTTCGTAAGGGGCATAAAAGTTGTGCAAAACTATTCTGTTCAGTGAATTACTTTCACCCATCCTGATACCAGTATTTTTCTTATATATATATATATATATATATATATATATATATATATATATATATATATATATATATATATATATATATATATATATATCATCGAAAAACATTTTCCCGTGACTAATCCCTCACATAAAATATTCAATAAAAATAACTTTAAACTGTCCTACAATTGCTGTGGAAACTTAGAAATGATAATCAAAGCCCACAATAACAAAATAAGAGTAGTAAAGAAAAAAAAGAAAAAGTAATGACGTATAAAAAGTAATTAATATAAACATATTAATAACACTAATAAGAACAAGAAATACTAACAACTCCGACAGCAATAGCAATTACATGAATAGAAATAAGTTAATAATGGAGAGAAAAACTGAAACTGTAGAATTCGCACACATTGTCCATTAGAAAATAACTATTTAACAAAAGGCATCGTTTACCAAGACACAATATTTGCACATACAAATCCCGAACAATAAAAACACTATATGGGAGAAACCGATATACAATTTAAACCTAGGTATAACAATCACATACAGTAACAGAAAATACAAATTAAAAATATCATTATCGAACCATTACTGGGAGCTCGAAGAAAGCGGACGTTCGCCTATAGTTGTGTGGAAAATATTACGATGAGTCATGTAGATTATGCTTGAATGGGAATGTAGGAATTAACAATGTTAAAGATCACCAAAAGTACTAAATTGTAGAAGTGAAATAACAACTAACTGTAGACACAAAATAAACTTATATATATATATATATATATATATATATATATATATATATATATATATATATATATATATATATATATATATTATTTTCCTATATATTTACTAAACCTTCTTTTACTAATGAGTCACTGATTATCAATACCCAAGGATAAGAGCTAATAAGTTTGTTAGGTGGACAATGATTATTTGTAACGATGGTTGAAACTGTGCAGAATTTTATTTAAGAGGACAAATATTTGTTTACATTGGACTTGAACACAACCATGCTGTAGTCAGTTGGGAAGCAGACCCGTAGTATTGTGTTCCACAGAAGAGTAGTTCTAGGAAAGAAACTTTGCTCATAGAAGCTCCGTTTAGTTTTAGGTACACAGAGGGGGCAGGGAAAATGTTTGACAGTTCTTGGGAATGTTTTACAGGGAACCTTTTAAATGAAAAATGTGAAAAAGTCATAACAATGTTATATAATCAACATCTTCACAAATTTTCTTTTCGATAAAGAATTTTCAAAGTTTATTTTTTGCGTAAAAAGTTTTTTTGTGCCTCATACAATTTTCAAAAAGTTGTAAAGAGAAGCAATTGCCGCCATCGATTAAACCATTGAATTAAGTAAATTCTTTGGGTATTCTCGGTATCATTCGCAATTCTTACATTGAATAATATTTGAAAAACTAGAAAAATAAATCAGTAATATTGTTTTTATCACAAAGTAAAGGCCAATTGAAATTCATTTTTTAATAAACATTGACTTAAAGTTACATTCTCAACACTTTAAAAAGTAAACCATTCGGGCATTTTTTATTCTCTTCACAATTATACATTAAATATTTGAAAACACAGAAAAAATAAATGAATAATTTTGTGAACTGAAATGTTTCCATTGTTCCATAATTGCCAATTTTAAAGGGTTTGAATGCAGTTTTGAACATATGAAATTATTAATTGAATCAAATGCGTTTTATTTAACAACATATAAAAATAATATTTCAAAGTATAATTACGGTAAACGTTAGGTGATCACTTGATTTTGAGAACAGCATTTCAGCAGAGAATAATAATTATTAAAAGTGAATCACGTTGACACACCGGTTCCTGTTAGATCACCGAAGTTAAGCAACGTTGAGCCTGGCTAGTACTAAATGGGTGACCATTTGGGTACACTAGGTGCTGTATGTGGCCTGGAGAGGGTGTGGGCACTACCAGGTTCTATGATGCTCACAGAAAAGTTAGAACAGATAGAGTATCTGCCTGATTCCCCGAGGACGTCCCCGGACGTTATGTGTACTAATAAAAAGTCTTTGTTTTTTTAATAGAAACGTTTATTTATTTTATAGATTTTTGTTTGTTTTTAGGGAATATAAGTGAGTATATCATGTTGCGTGTTATTTTTACTATTGATAAAATACAAAATCGGTGATTCTCGAAAAATGTATCCTATTAATTTTTTCCTGCTGATCATGAGGAAAGTTAAGGAAGATCTAAGTATGAGAGTCGCATACCTCTAAAAATGATTAATAAAAATAAAACATTGATCAGGATTAAATATGAAAATCAATAAAATCGATTGAAAATATTTTTGTTTTAAGAACACGGACCAATATTTGGTATAAATGATTGACTAAACAGTTTTAAGTATGTAACCATTGTTAAGAAAATTATTAACGTCAATGAAGAAGGGGGAAACTGCTTTTACTTTATATATATATATATATATATATATATATATATATATATATATATATATATATATATATATATATATATATACGAATATACTCTCTACTTATGGGTTCCTATAGAGAATAGATTTTTGTTGACTACTAGAAGTGTGGTAAAAATATGTAAACAAAGAAAATACATATAATTTATTTTACTGTCAGTGGTTTGTTGGCGCAGTCACTTGATTGCTAAATTACAGTTGGATGTGACTTAGCGTTCGGGTTTCGATCTCAACGAAAGTACACTTGCTACGTCCTACCATATTAATGAGTCATAGACGACGAAACAGCTGTCTGTGGATGACTATATTATATAGTAGCTGTACGTGCCCGGTGTTGCCCGGGATTGATTTTTAGTATCACTTATGTTTACCTCTGAATGTGTCAACACGTGTTATTTATCGTAAATTGTCATCAAGCATATTCTTACTTCGTTATTGCCGCAACATTCGCCATCTCCTAAATTACGGATGATCTCTTCACTCTATGGTGGAAGAGGGGAGGGATTAACCCCCTCTCCCAAAACTGTTTATTTAAAATCGCCATAGCAAAGAAGCTGTGTTTAATGTTAAAATCAGAAAAAAATGTGTTTAATTTTAAAATCAGAAAAAAATGTGTTTAATTTTAAAATAAGAAAAAATGTGTTTAATTTTAAAATCAGAAAAAAAGACTTCATATGTCAATATTACAATTTTTAGCCGTGTCTTCGAACTAACGATTTATTCCAACTTCGTTATTATCACAACCGTTGTCCACTCCGAAATTTCAGATGGTCCGTTCATTTTATGTTGGAAGATGGAAGTTGACACGAAAATGCCTTCTCAACAATATCGGTGGATTACGAAAAATATATAATGGATTTGAATGCATTATGTTGATTTCCGGTGTTCGCATAAAAAAATCCCCAACCACTTAATTGTCGGTCCCAAAATTTACTCCTAAAAAAAAGAAGCTTATTCTAATTCAAGTATTACCATTCTAAGCAAAGGACATTTCAATAAACTTATAGAATATCGATGTATGGCGATGTTTGTGAAATAATCGATAAAACAAACGTGTTTATGTTTATTTAAAATCGACACCACAAGAAGCTCGTCGTGTAGCTATCGATTTTATCTCGATAAATAATGAAATGTATTTCTTGTTTTTGTCTTTAAATCAGAAAGAAAATCCTGAAGGCGTTTAATATTCACAACAAAAAAAACAAACAACTTCCACTACAAAAATCTCCTCTAAAAAATAACCCTAACACCAGCACAAATAACACCGACAAAATTGATAAAGATAATCTTCCCACTAATCTTATATCTACTTCCTTGCAAAAACAATTCAAACCTGACATAAAAATAGTGACATCATCTTCTAAAACAATTAAGGATTTACTTAACACCAAACTCCGTCCACACGCGCCCTCTAATGACACTTCTTCCCTAGCTGGCATCTATAAAATAAATTGTGCCCCATGTCCGATGTTTTATATCGGTGAGACGGCCAGGAATATCTAATCTTGTATTTACGAGCATAAATAGGACTTCAAACACAACAATCCCACTCTATGCACTTGTCATACACAGGTACACCTTTACCCACAATTTCAACCTTATAAACTGCACTCTCCTCAAGACTGAATCATATCTCCCACACCGCAAGTGCATCAAAAGCGCTTTAACCCTTCTCGCATCACTATCTAACGTAAACCGTAGACGGCTTTTACTCCTTAACCAAACATCTGACAAAATTGCGCTTACGCAATGCAATATACCTCGTCAGTGAATAATAAACATGGATCCCTGCTTTTCATCCATGTTTATATATATATATATATATATATATATATATATATATATATATATATATATATATATATATATATAGTCATATTGAATCTCACAAAAGCCGTTTCATGTTACTTAGCATTCTCATAATAATGAGCAATACAAATGAACACACAAACAATTGATACAAACACAAACTGGGAATTGGGAAATGAAAAACATAAAATCCACTGAAACTTTGAAATACAAAGAAAAATTCATCCAAGCTAAAAGACCAGGCATCATAATAAAACAAAAAGAAAGAAACACTATCGGCTCGTACATTTCGCGATCCTTTCCAATCACGGGAGAGGGGAGAGAAAAAACTAATAAATACTGTTAACCTGTCAAAGAGCTGAAAGGTCTATGGAACGTGAAAACTAAGGTAATACCAATAATTGTAGGAGCATTACGAAAGGTTCCGAATAAAATTGAAAAAGACAGGAAGAAATTGAAACTAGAGGGAAGATTGACACCATACAAAATATAGCGCTGGCGAAAACAGCCGAAATATTAGGAAAACTCACAGAGTGCGGAAACCAACCTACATAGATATTTGACATTTGACAAAGACAATACATAGATAAAAAAAAAAGTACTGCTTCTACATCTGGATGGTGCCTCTCAGAGCACTCTTTCTTGCCTCGACACTGCAAAACCGACTTCGCTATCTAGTGGGGATGTTCACTTCTCTCTACAGCCCCTTTCCCACAGAAGAGACGTTGCTAGTCTTTCTCTACTCTATCGTTATTTCCATTGTAGCTGCTCTACCGAGCTACAATGTACAGTGCCCCCCCCCATGTAAAACTTTCACAGCAATTACCCGTCTAGCTACCACGACGACAAAGAAATTTTCTTTTCTTCCTCTGTGTACCTAGAAACCAAACCCAACTTCCAAGAACTTCACATCTGTGAAACACAATACAACGGGGGTGCTTCCCTGCCGACTACAACGTAGTCGTCTTCAAGTCCAATGTCAACAAATACGTGTTGATCTGTCTTCTAAAGTAATCAAATCCTGCCATTTTCAACCATTTTATCTGATCCTCTTATTGTTCTACGTCTAATTGACAATCTCATTAACCCTTATCATCGAGTGGATTTGGGGCCTTCATAAGCTGTGACTCATTAGTATATATTAAAAAAAAATCAAATAAAATGGCACTGGTGCTAAGAACTACCCGAACAAGCGGTGGGTTATATTAAGGTGGAGCTGAGACTACAGGCACGGCCTTAAAATATGTGTAGAAATTAGTTGAATTGTTCACAAGTAAATTAATTGCCAAAGTTTATTCTAACATAATTTACGATCTTTATTACACGTCTTATTCAACAAGCAAAAGAAAAAGGTTTAAGAAAGAAGTTATCAAATGTCCATGTGTCGTGGCAGAGAAAGTGTTATGCTAAAAGTCCAAAAGTTAAGAAGAGTAAAATGTTATTATGAGTCCAAAAGTTAAGAAGAGTAAAATGTTATTATGATCGTACGTACACAGATTGAAGTGTTGAGTGAGTTCGTAAGCTTTGTATTATTTGGAAGTAAGTAAATCCATGACTGACAATGCGGCGTTATATTTAAGAATGAGTCGCTGTGCAGAGATGTCGCCATCTTTAGAAGTCAATTCACATGCCGATGATGCCGGTAGCCAGCGACTACGACGGCGTTCGTTTGCGTGTTAAGAAATGTAAAAGTGTCCTGAGTTACGAGCATTTATACGGCAAGTTGGCCTCGCAGTCTCTCTGCTTGAAAAGCGAGTATGCGGTTGTTTACATAGTTTCTGGGAACAAGTGCCCGGTTCCTGCGGAGACTTTTCTGATTGGCTAAAGTCTGATATAAGCAACCAATCGATATTGAGTATTTTGATCAAATCAGTACCAAGCATTTGAGTCAAGCAAATATCGAATAATTTAGAGATCGCTTCTCTGCAATTGTTGTTGTTATTACGACTACTGATGGAAAATGGTTCCCACTTATGTAAAAAAAAGACTATAACTTGACCCTCGTGGTGTTTCTGTTTTTTTATTCTGTCGCCATATTTGTAAATAAAAGTATGGTTGATTTTTATTTGTTCCTTTTTTCTACAGTGATTGCACTTCTCCTTTGTTCGTTCAGCGTTGACCAAAGCGACGCTGACGTGAATTCCATCTTGTCGGACCTCAGTGATAAGGCGCTGGAAGCGCTGAGGAATGTCAAAATTCCAGTTTTGAGTGCCCAAGTTGGAATCATTACCAGTCACATTCGCAGTCTTCTATCATTTTTCAAAGGCCGAGAAGGCAATGTAAGTATCACACGCTACCATTATTGTATAGTAGAAGAGGCACCCGGCGTTGTCCGGTAATGAAAGTGGTCTTTATTATATTAGAAAATGAGAGAAAACAAAACGTAGTATAGAAATTTGTTATTTTAAATAGCTTAAGGTGCAAAAGTTAAAGACATGTTTTAATCCTATAATTAATATATCCTTTAATTAATATAGGGTGAACTTTTGATAATTGTTATCTTACTCTCTAATTACTGCTATTTGTTATGTTAAATTTGTTCGTTTATATATTTGTTTCTATATATATTTATTTCATAATCAATCAAATATGCTACAAAGAGTCGTAAATTCCTTGCAAAAAAGAATGGAGCTATGCATGCAGAACGAAGGTGGAAATTTTGAAAATTTGCTGTAATTTTAAACTCCCATAAATGAATTTGTTGAATAAACTTTCTGTTTTGTATTACCGTATTTTTTAACTTTAGAATTTCAAAAATATATAGCTAAGTGACTTTGATTAATGTCTATACAAATTGCAATGGACGGCAATACTAGCGACTTGCGTTACGACACAAATGTTTATCGATTCCAGGGATATTTGGTATTTTGTAGAAGAACCCCGTCACTAAATGAGTTTTGCAAAAAAAAAAAAATTACTAGCCAGTCAATCGCAGTACGCGCATGCGCCCTTTGGCTTACTTTTGTGATTCCTGAGTAGACATGCGTCGGGTTGGGGTTGGGATTGAGTTAGGTTAGGGTTAGAGTTCGGGTTAAGTTGTACAAAAAGCATAATAAACAACAGTGTGGAACGCATCACAGAATGGTAGACAATTATCTGTGTGAGTTTATGTAAAGGCATAAATATAAGGGAAACGATCTCTTTATGAAAATACTCAATGACATGAATGGATTCAATCCTCTTGAGTACTTTTAAAATAGGCTTCTTTTTGCTACAGTCTTCATATTGTCTGTCTTTTTGGGTGGCGTGGGTATTTTCTTTTTTAAAGATATTTCACCCAAACAAGGCAGGCCGCCACTGTAGACGTAAAGGGCTACTGAGCATTATGAAGTAGGTTTAGGGTGTCATCCTAAGTTGGGAGCTGTGCAGTGAGATGGCTGTTTACATTAGTTTTAAACCTCTGCATGTCAGTAACGTCGGGGAAACAGGGAGCACCAGAGCAGCAAGTTCACATTCACATTGAAGTATTTGTAAAACAAGCACAAGGATGCAACATTACGGCGATAGGACAGGGGCTGGAGCTTGGTGGATAGTGAGGGACGTATTAAGTTGGCGACTCTTGTCTAAGATTGAGAGACTAGTGGATGATGCACCAGCCCATATGTGGCAACAATACTCCATACATGGGCGGATGGTGGCTTTATAGAGATATAGGATAATGTCAGGTGGGAGGAGTTTACTAGCACGGTAGAGGGAGCCCACCTTCTTTGCAGCAGCCTTGGCAATGTCTTCAATGTATTTGTTCCAATTCATTTTACCTGTGAATGTTAGGCCAAGTAGTTTGAATGATGAACTCTCAGGTAGGGTGTTATATGCCATGACAATCGGTGGCAATTTCTGGGTCTCTTTTACAAAAGATCCGGGATATTGGTGTTAGCATAGTGATGATGATGATGATGATGATGATGATGATGATGATGATGATGATGATGATGATGATGATGATGATGATGATGATGATGATATTCGTGATACTAATTGTAGAAACATTTGTTGGTTAACAAAAAAATGCTTTTTTAACCGTTTTTCTTTTCAATTGTGAACAGCCGCAATCAATTTGTAATTCTTATATTTTAATGGCCATCTCTTTTTTTTAACTGAAAATTTTGATTTTCATTCTTTCAATGTCTTGATAGTTTGAAGCATCTGGAAGTTAATTGGGTTTCTGCATGACCCTAGTTGGAGGGCCTGCAATTTTAACTAGGGAAGATAGGGAGTACGAATGGCCACTCCACATAATTTATCCCTACTTTGTCCGGAGAAACTCCCGTGACATCTTTGCTATCGGGTAGTGGCGAATACCCATTAAAAATAAATAAAATAATTGAGGAAAAAAACAACTTGATCCTTTTCACCAATCCAAACATTGTCTATTCAACATTTGTTCTTATTTTTATCATTTATAATCCTCTTTAATTTATAAAAGAAAGTTATTTGAGTAAATAGTTTACAAAGAATCCAAGCTTTCCTTCTCCTGTTGTTGTCATCTACCATAGACAAAAGAAAACGAATCGTACAACTTTGACAGAATAGGAATATTCACGAAACTGCCCACCTTTAAACACGCTACTCTTTCATTTTTTTTTCACAGATTCCGATTACCGATACAGAATTTGTACTTCATTTTGTCGCCGACAGATGTCACTTAATCGGGAAACGCTTTTTGAGTGAGTATACACGACACCACGGTGCGTCGTATCAAAACAGCTTTCGTTGTTTTGCTTTTGTTTTCAGCATAATACATGCGGATATCCAATGATACATCTGCACATCTAATAATACATCTGCATATCCCATATGCAGTTGTATTAACTGCATATTCCGCAATAATCTGCATATTCGATAATACAACTTCAGATCTTATAATAAATCAGCATATCCTTTAATACAATTAAATATCCCATTATACAACTGCATACCCCATAACACAACTAAATATCCCATGATACAATTGCATATCTTATAACACAACTAAATATGCCATTACATCTAAATATATCCTAATACAACTATATATCTCATGCTATATCTGCAAATCCTATAATACAACTACATATCCCATAATACAATTGTATATCTTATAACACAAATATTCCATTACATCTAAATATATCCTAATACAACTATATATCTCATGCTATATCTGCAAATCCTATAATACAACTACATATCCCATAATACAATTGTATATCTTATAACACAAATATTCCATTACATCTAAATATATCCTAATACAACTATATATCTCATGCTATATCTGCAAATCCTATAATACAACTACATATCCCATGATACAATTGCATATCTTATAACACAAATATTCCATTACATCTAAATATATCCTAATACAAATATATATCTCATGCTATATCTGCAAATCCTATAATACAACTACATATCCCATAATACAATTGTATATCTTATAACACAAATATTCCATTACATCTAAATATATCCTAATACAACTATATATCTCATGCTATATCTGCAAATCCTATAATACAACTGCATATCCCATAATACAATTGCATATCTTATAACACAAATATTCCATTACATCTAAATATATCCTAATACAACTATATATCTCATGCTATATCTGCAAATCCTATAATACAACTGCATATCCCATAATACAATTGCATATCTTATAACACAAATATTCCATTACATCTAAATATATCCTAATACAACTATATATCTCATGCTATATCTGCAAATCCTATAATACAACTGCATATCCCATAATACAATTGCATATCTTATAACACAAATATTCCATTACATCTAAATATACCCTAATACAACTATATATCTCATGCATATCAGCCACTCCAATCTACACGGTTTGCTAAATATTTGAATCCCCACACGTAAATGTTGACTTTATCATAAACTTATACAAAGATTGCATTCAATGGATTTTTCTAGTTTCAGATTGATCAACATCCGTGGATTATTCCATGCCGACTTGAGAGTTTCATTGTTATAAATATTTCTTATTCACTAGGAGTTCTCACACGCGTCATTACCAATGACCGCACATTGGTAAAAAAAATAGTTCTCATTGATAAGGGCCGTTGGTTTCTTCTGGAATTTAAGTGACAATAAACCTCTTCAGGCTTCTAGTACATTCCATTGGAGGTCTGGTAGGTGCTCTTCCTCCTCGGTCTTTCAATCCTCCGAGATCATTCATGGTCATTTTCTGTAGCACTGCAATCGGGCGAGGGAGACTGTGTCAGGTTATAGGACTTTTTTCTTGCATATCTACACTTGCAGTTTTAGCTCCCTTGAAATCGCGTAATATTTTTTCTATATTTCTAATTACGTTTGTGCTGCGCTATTCGATTCCAATTTACCTGTGGTTGTTCCGTCTACCTTAGCTAGCTTGGTTTCCGCACTCAATGATTTTCCGTAATATTCCAGCTGTATTTCTCTGTGTTCCTAATATTATAGGTACTACAGTAGTTTTATTCATGCTTCATGCTTCCCGTTAGTTCTCTGCTAAATTCCGTGTATTTGATCAGTTTTTCTGCCCTCATGAGCTTCACCATGTGAACCGTTGGCAGGTGTTTTCTTCTTCTTCTTCTTATTATTATTATTATTATTATTATTATTATTATTATTATTATTATTATTATTATTATTATTATTATTAATGTCCAGCGTCCGAGCTTTGGTGATTTTTTTCCGTTTGTATTTCCATGTCCTAGAAGATTTTATGATTTTAATTTTTCAATGCTGGTTCCGGTTTGTTAATGTACCATATTTCTGCATGTATAAAATGCAGTTGTTTGCACAGTTCCCAGTGTCCTACTGTCTTAACCCAGTCATGTTTGTTTTTGTATTCCTTTTGTGAAATGTCGGCAATTTGACCATTTACTTTGATAATGGCATTCCCACTTCGAGTATAGAATAGTGTTACTGCGACAACTAATTCACCAATGAACTCACACCATGGAAGTTCAGCTTTTATGGATTGGAAGAAATACGTAACTCCGTGAAAGCTGAAGCAAGAAGAAGTTCCTTCTACCCACCGACACTTGCCACACAAACTCCCGCCAATGACCAGGTGACCGCAGCAAAACGAAAACTGTGCTAGCACTAGATGACCGATTGCTCAGCCTAGAAAGTCATCAATCTCTGTAGATTACTTAAGACCCCGCCACAAATTAGATACCCAGCCATTAACAAAACACGCAGGTTTTTGCAAATGACTGTTTCCAAAATGCTCGATTGATCACTATTGCAGGAGTTGAATCGATTGGAAGGCGAACAACAAAAAAAATTGCTGAAAAAAATTCATTTTGTAGTTTTTGCTTCGAAAAAGAATTTGAAGCCAAAAAATTAAATGGTTGCAAATCGGGTTTCGAAAAGAGAGAAAAAAAAAACTAACACTCAGCATCGGTTTTTAGATGCGTCCTCGCATTTCTATGAGAGGATCGGTCGTTCGGTAGGTCAGTCAGTCAAGATTAAGGTGGAAATAGCGTTTTCATCGCAAACCGCACAGATTGAATTGAAAGATTTTAGATGCGTCCAATAATCTCTATAAGAATATCTGCTCGTCGATCGGTCTGCCACGCTATTTTTAAATAATAATATCGTTGGTCTGTCACGATTAAGTTCGAAATAACCCTTTTCATTGCTAAACGCGCAAAATGAATGGACGTATCTTATTTTAGATGTGACCAAGCATCTCTATCAGAATCTCCGTCCGTCCGTCGGTTTGCCACGCTTGAGTTTTAAATAGTATTTTCGTCGGTCTGTCACGCTTAACTTTGAAATAGAATTTTCATCGCTAAACGCGCAGATTGAATAGACGCATCTTAAGAATATCTGTTCTCGTTCAACATCGACTGAATCTGGTTGGCGCCTGCCAGAAAAGCTTTTAGCAGTTGAGAAATGTATTTTTCTATTCTTCATTGGGCATGCTTAAATTTCAAAATCGTGTGTGTTCACTGTAAGTGCGGATATTTATAGTATAGAGGTCACGTAAAAAAGGGGGGTCGTTTCCTGTAACTATTTCTCATTGATGACCGAGAGTGATTATAAAACTGATATTACCTTTCTCTTTCATTATATCATTTCCTTTCTTGATGGCCACCATTAATTCGAACCTTGTGTGAATGTAGAGTAAAAAGACATTCAGCCACAAAGTGACGTCCGTGTACTTTACGATCTCTCTAAATGAAAGAAAATAATGAACGTCACATTTCTTTGCATATCACAATAAATCAATTGTGATATACTACGGGGCGAGGATGCTTCGATGTACAGAGGCATAACAGGGGGTAAATAGAGACACCCCACAAAAATATTTCATACATGTTTAAAGTGTATGCCTACTTCGCCGACGACCAGTACTCGGCGCCATACAAAGAAACAGTAAAAGTTTGAAACAGCGACATTTTATACTAATTGACATTATTTGGGCTTTCAGATATCAATGTCTCTATCATATATCACCATTTAAGTATGGCACGGGCCAAAGAAACGTTAGAATTCTCATAGTTTAAGAGGGGCCATATTATAGGCTAATCTTAAAGTGAACTTAATCGGCAGTAAAAATACTTATGTAAAAATGAAGACATTGTTAATTGTTTTAATTAACAGGCGAAAACAATGACGAAAATATCAGATGGTTAAAGTTTCAGAAAGATATTTCAGAAGATTATACACAGACACGACAGGAGTAAATATATACCCTTATTATCATTACTTACGAAGAAAGTCCTGATCAACCTAGGCGAGATGATATTGATTATTTTCTATCTCTGATTAATTTGACAAGCATTCGATTAACAGTGATATTTGCGACGATTTAATGCGACACACCTAGCCGTACAAATATAAATATACAATATATATTAAAAAGAAGCTTTTATTTATATATATATATATATATATATATATATATATATATATATATATATATATATATATATATATATATATAATTGTATATTTTACAACTAGTCTACCTACCGCCGGGTTCGAACCTACAATCCTTTCGATTCTAACCGAACGTCGTTAATCATTCGGCCAGCAAATGTGACGTGCAAATGAGAAGTGTAAATACCGTTTGATAAAAAAATCATGCTGTTAAATACAACTATAAATGTTGTTCTTCCCCGTTATGTGAGTAATAAAAAACGTGGAGGACAAAACCATTTGTTTATGGAAAGGGAGAAAGCAAATAGCAAGTCAGACAACCCCCGTCGTTTGAAATGAATTCGGAACAAAATTCTTACACTATATTTCCATAATAAACTATTTCCATAAATAATATTTTTCTTTTCTTTTTTTGTGTATCGATTGATTTTTTTTTTCTTTTTTAAACTTTCCAGTTTGAGACGTTTTCTTTCTTTCTTTCTTTCTTTCCTTTTTTTAAACTTCATCAATTGAGATAGAATTTAATATGAATATTAGTGCGAAAAATGACGAACTATATATATATATTTACTTTTCAGTCATTTTTGACGGAATGTGTATACCCGTTGTTAAAATAAATGTTGATGCGTAGAATATATTTTTAAATAGTTTTAAAAAAATGCGGGTTCATTTGAGTAGATCTTATTTGAACTCACGTTCATCAGCGGAGTAGTAACGTTAGAATGGAAGTTCAATTAAACATAACAGCGACATCAGATGTTCGAGTTAATTATTACAATGCTCGTAAATGATTTACAAAATACGCAAATTCGTTGTGTTTACACAATTAAAAAAAATAAATCGCCTCCAAAACTTTCGATTTGATTTAACATAACGCAAGATTTTAAAAGAGTTGTTGGGAGTAGCAGCGCAGTGAATGTTGCATTTACGTATCGACTCTTGATTAGACAAAATCTCCAATCAGCAATTTCTTTCAGCCAGTCAGAGAAGCGAAAAATATTCAATGCCGAAAATAGGCGTATAGTAAAAAAAAACAAACTTGAACACGGCGTTTCTCTGTCTCTTTGTCTCTTTGTCTCTTTCTTGTTCTCCTCCCAAAGAGAACCACATGTACACACGTCACCATCAAACTGGGGCCCCTCTCAAATATGCACACGCTGTTGACAGAACTATCTTTGTTCCAGTATTTTCGTTTCAACCCGACGCACGTGGGTACATCCTTAAAGGTTAATTCCGGACTCTAACAAAGGACATCAACAGACGCAACGAGAGACTTTCACGGACTACTACAGCATATACACACTGTGAACCGAACATTCTCGCGCTCAAGTTAGTACACACATAAAGTCAAAGCATGCACGCTAATATACACATATATATCTTCAGGCATATTCATTTACACACACACATAAACGCATACGGCTCTAGACGAAACAAACATGCGTACTCAATTTCTCCTTACACATAAAAACAACTCTTTCTCCTCGAATGTTCCTAGCACTCTTTGAACTTTTATTCTTCATGAACTTTATTATTCATTGACTTCAAAAGTTGACTAAAATTAATTGATTTTGTATGGATAGACTTTGTGATTCTTTCATTTGATAACGTCGCATCCTCTTCGGAGTATTCTGTGTAGCAATCATTGTACACAGAACTACCGAGTAGATGTTGACCAACCTTTGACTCCGAAATATTCCGTTGACAATTAAAATGACCGCCTCTTCTTCTTCTTCTTCTTCTTCTTCTTCTTCTTCTTCTTCTTCTTCTTCTTCTTCTTCTTCTTCTTCTTCTTCTTCTTTCGTGGGAATCAGATGATTCTAGTGTTGGCATTAGTTTCCCCCGATGTTTTTCTACTTAGACACCGGGTACTTATGGGAAGGACCACGTGAATGTTGCCAACATCCCTATGTGAAAGTGATACTGTGGAACCGCCTGGATTCGAACCTGAAACACCCAGTCCGTGCCGTTATCCATTTAAGCACCATCGCCTGTCGTGACACTGCTTTGCTTCATTCTACTAACATTATCAGGTTACTCCTATGATAAATGTTAGTTAAAAAAAAGATCTCCGGAGACCATTTGTAAATGAACTTTTTTTATTAGTGATCATTTAAATGTTTTCTTTTCCATTTGTTTCTCTTTCCTCCCAGTGAATTGGCCCCCGACATGTAAAGCGTACGTGACAGAAATGAAAACGGGCTTGAGAACAACGTGCAATGCGATGGAAGCGACCCAATCTATCGAATGCGCCCTTTCAAAAATGGAGAATCTGTTGAAGCGTTTGGCAATTAGAGCTCAGGAACTACACAACGAAAAATCGCTCTCGAAATTTGAATAAAACACAGAAAATTGCTCCCCCCCCCTTTTTTTTGGTCTCTTTTTCCTCTGTTGGGTCTGGCTGTACCATCCTTGCACATAAACATTATTATTAAATTCGTGAAAATAATACGATTGTATATAAACAAAAAAACATGTTTTTGTAAATAGCGTTTAACGTTTAATGTTTATCATTGCTTTCAAAATGCTTTGATTCATATCAAAGGGAAAGACATGGTAGAGACGCGGGAATACACGTTGGATTTTTTTTTTAAATATGGCCGATGTAATAGATGTGGAAGGGGAATAAGCCTGTTCGTATTATGCTCCTAATAAAAAAATGTAAAACTGGCAAGGGTGTGTGTTACGTTTCTTCCGGCATAAAACGAACAACCTTATTTCTATTCGGCTTTTAACCATTTATTCACATCGGACATTTCTTTTCTAAAATTGAGAGGCGCGTCTGCTTTATTAATAAACTTAAACGTACACACACACACACACACATACACAGACATATATATATATATATATATATATATATATATATATATATATATATATATAATGAACATATATATATATATAGAGAGAGAGATAATGAACATATATATATAAATAATGAACATTATATAATTATATATATGAACATATATATATATATATATATATATATATATAATATGAATATATATAATGAACACATATATATATATAATATGAACATATATATATATATAATAAACACACACACACATATATATATATATGATATGAACATATATATATATATATATATATAATGAATACACACACATATATATGAACATATATATATATATATATATATATATATATGTTATGAACATATATGTATATATATATATATTATGAACATATATATAGTAAACATATATATATACATATATATATTTATATATATATATATATATATATATATATATACATATATATATATTGTCATCTACAGATAGATTATTTCGCAGTATCACAGCTCTTCAGTGAGGCTAGACTAGCACCCAAGCCAAGGATTGAACCTTACTCAGTTAATAGTCTTCAGCTCTCATCCCTGAGCCACGGGACAGGCGCTGGTAAATTATATCTACAATGTCTTTATCTAAACATTGAGCGCCACCTTTACAGTTCTTTATTGGTTTACTTACAAAGGGATATATATATATATATATATATATATATATTAATCGATGCATTTTCTATAAAGAATCACAGTACTGTTTATTTCTCTCCATGTCTTTCTTTTCTTATTTCTTTTATAAGGATGTCATCATTATGTGTTTCCTGCATAGATTGGACCCAAGATGAAATTACATAAAACAAAAAAAAAGTGAATCTGCGCATGTAACATGATTAAAATCATTCACGTTGATGGGATAAATAACTTATATTCATAATGATAACGTGTTTTGCTGCTATTTACAATATTTCATGTTTGAAAATAATAAAGAAATTCAATAACGAGTTGTTTTTTTAAATTATATTTAAGATTTAAATTTTATTCAAATCAAACTTATTTTTAAAAAAATTAAATTTTATTTAATATCAGTCATCGAAGATTTTGCTAGTTTTGAATTCAAAACATCATTTTATATTTCCTTTTAACATTTGTTGCTTTTTTTTATTTTAAACTTTTAAATTATTAACACTCAGCGAAAACAACGTTATTTTTTAAAATTATTCCGTTGTTTTTTGTTTTTTGGTTTAGTTTCCGCTAAATTCCTACACAAAGAAACATGATTATTAGGAAAATAGGCATGTTATCCCCCAGCGCCGTGGGTGTTTTCTTCACGCGAGATGCGCAGACTCACTTTTGTTTTGCCTTAGGTCCAATGTAAGCACGTAGAACCTATCGTCGTGGTAGTCTGTTTTCCATGAATTCTGTTTCGTTCTCTTGTAGTCGCCGATTTCCAAAAATGTAAATCGACGGTGACAGAGAAACTGACGGGACTGAGCGCCACTTGCCAGAAGACCAACCAGGAGAAATCGATCCGATGTGCCAGTACGCAATTGGTGGAAATGTTGGTCGATTTGATCCGAAAGATTAAAGAAGCCGACAAAACTACTTAATCAGTCATGGAAATCCATTTTTTTCTCCATTCGGAGTGAATAAAAGAAGAAAGAAAGAAAATCTTTTCTGTTTCAATTTACATTTTGTTTTTCAATCTACAGTTTGTTTTTCAATTTACATTTTGTTTTTCAATCTATTGTCATGGAAGATTTAGATACCGAAATACACGAAAGAAAGTCTTCCACGGAATGAACCGCGTAAATTTGATTACCTGATCATGTAAATTGAGTAAAGAAAGAATAAAGTGCATTGCAAGATTCAATTGTCGTCGTCTTTCTTCAAGGCACATTTTCAGAAATTAGGGTGATATTCAATGTAACGGTTTAGACGCACGTGGAGAACTGAAATGGGAAGATCGCTATAACGACCACGAATGGAATGTATAACATTAGTAGATACATGTAAACCGTTGGGTCACCCATTAAGCTCGGGGTAGATTGTTTTAATCAGGAAAAGGTGGGTGTGCAAAACCAGTTAAATTAAAGAATAAATAAAAAGACAAAACCTAATATCAG
>OY744537.1:10643537-10728537 GCA_963556195.1 Sepiola atlantica | reverse complement strand
CATATCATCTACATATCATCTACATATCATCTACATATCATCTACATATCACTACATATCATCTACATATCATCTACATATCATCTACATATCATCTACATATCACTACATATCATCTACATATCATCTACATATCATCTACATATCATCTACATATCACTACATATCACTACATATCATCTACATATCACTACATATCATCTACATATCACTACATATCATCTACATATCATCTACATATCACTACATATCATCTACATATCATCTACATATCATCTACATATCACTACATATCACTACATATCATCTACATATCATCTACATATCATCTACATATCACTACATATCATCTACATATCATCTACATATCATCTACATATCATTTACATATCACTACATATCATCTACATATCATCTACATATCATCTACATATCATCTACATATCACTACATATCATCTACATATCATCTACATATCATCTACATATCATCTACATATCATTTACATATCACTACATATCATCTACATATCATCTACATATCATCTACATATCATCTACATATCACTACATATCATCTACATATCATCTACATATCATCTACATATCACTACATATCATCTACATATCATCTACATATCATCTACATATCATTTACAAATCACTACATATCATCTACATATCATCTACATATCATCTACATATCATCTACATATCACTACATATCATCTACATATCATCTACATATCATCTACATATCACTACATATCACTACATATCATCTACATATCATCTACATATCATCTACATATCATCTTACATATCACTACATATCATCTACATATCATTTACATATCACTACATATCACTACATATCATCTACATATCATCTACATATCATCTACATATCATCTACATATCATCTACATATCACTACATATCACTACATATCATCTACATATCATCTACATATCATCTACATATCACTACATATCATCTACATATCATCTACATATCACTACATATCATCTACATATCATCTACATATCATCTACATATCATCTACATATCACTACATATCATCTACATATCATCTACATATCATCTACATATCACTACATATCATCTACATATCATCTACATATCATCTACATATCATCTACATATCACTACATATCACTACATATCATCTACATATCACTACATATCATCTACATATCATCTACATATCATCTACATATCATCTACATATCATCTCACGTTGTTTGAAGTTATATTTTTCTCCTCAGATATTGTTTCAGATCTAAGACTGTCCTTCTGGTAGAAGTAAATAAAAACCATAAACCTGATGGCACAATAAGATTTCAGCTGAGTACGAATATATTGGCTAGCATAGTCATCAGACGTCTGAGGTACGTGAAGGCAGTGGATTTATCAATGCTGAGTAATCTCTGACTATCGTTTCTGCTGTCGGTTCTGAGTCTGGTGACCAGCTGATACTTTCGCTGTTTATGCTGCAAGTCATTGTCACTCGGTGTCGATAAAGCGGCCTGATCGTCTACTTTGACATGAAATAAAGAGCCTCGACAAGAGTTGACACCTATATCTCAACCATGACATCTTCTCATTTGAACTGTTGAGCAAGGGACGAAGTTTAAAGAATTGTGCTCTTCGTAGATTGATATATTGAATTCTCATGCTGCCTCTGAGGATCTTTCATGAACAATTTGAATTAGATCTTGACTCTTGTGGGTGGATACTGGCCATTGCTACAGTGGATGAGTCGATAATATCTCTTGTTTCTTGCATCATCAGGTTAGATGAATATATTAGTAAAAGGGGTTCTTCATTTCTATCATCACAGAAAACAGTTTATTTACTTCGTCAAATAATGAATTCCGAGTAGTACAGCTCTATTCATGTCTGACACTTCCGCATAGTAAACGAGGCAGCTTTAGTTCAGCGACAATCGAGCGCCCGAGTTCTGCAGAATCCATGCCTATTGCGAAGGATACACGTTTTCTTTGTGAAACTCTCTGGTCACATTTGGACAATTCTCTTCTCGTGGTATCATATCTACAATATTAACCAATGGGTGTAGTTTGTATTGTTCATTGTAAAGGAGCATTGATTTACTCCTCTCCAGGAGTTAGGCACAAGGCCAGTTTTTATCTTACTCCCACAAGGTAAGATGTGACCCAAGGTCGGGTCGGGAAAGTGGGGTTTAAAAATTGCCTGGGCAGCCCCGTCGGCATTCCCCGGTAGGGGCGCCTCAGACAGTAAGCAATAAACTTACGCTTCCCTAAAGAGGGGAGGCGAAGCCTGGACCTCCTAGAACTGCACACGACATACCCATAGACCGGCGTAAATCAAGCCCCGAAGGCTAAGACAATACCATGTCTATGGGGTGCAGTATCCATCGGAACAGATACTACACTTTGATCTTAGCCAAAAGGCCAAGAAAATGTAAAGGAGTAAGGCAGCAGCAGATCAGCAATTACTTTTCTGTAAAGATCAAATGTCTTTTCTTTGAATTATTTTATCCGTGTCAAGAGTATCCGCTCAAATTCTAAGACCATTTCCAATACAAAAGCTGTAAACTCTCCCTTTCTCATTTATGAATCTCGGAGTATAGGTATATGTGGAGGACACTCGTGCCTCAGCAAGTCCATTCACTGTTTTGATGAAAGACACGCAGTGATATCAGACCAGAGTTTTCAATGTGAAGTCTCCCAAAACTTGATCACACACTTGTATACTTTATATTATGGACACGTTCACTGTATCGTTTTGAACATAGTAACATATGGGGTTTCTCTGATAACCGGGATTTTGTATCTTGGATCTTATCAGATTGCATTTTCATTGTTGATAGAGAATGAGTCCAATCTATAAACATTTAGAGAAATTATGTAATTCTATTTTCAAACGACTCAGTTTTCCAGAAGCTTGATGTAAGCAGAAGTATGGGCACACTTAATGGCGTCTTTGGTGCTGCTTCATCGTTATGACTTCAAGTCCTCCATCTACCGTGTAAATCATTACATTCAAAACTTTAAAATTGTCAATTAATTACTAATTACTGGCAAGAATTAAAGTTGACTAGCGGAAATTGCTACACTTGTATCCTTCATCCGTTGTATATTGCTGCTGTGCTTAGAAATAGTTCCATTCTATTGACTTCCAGCTCGAACGCAGACCTCTCCCCCAATATTATTGTATCACCTTTGTTCAAACTGAAACATACTTATCTAATTACTTTGGTTAATGAAGTTTCAGAATATCTCTGTTTATGGGGGTCTATTTCGAAAACCCTTGGAGAAGTTTATGACATATTTCCCTTTTATGGACGTCCGGCTCGAACGCATACCCTACGATATTATTCTACAGATCAGAAACTACATTTGATCCAAGCCGGAAGTTCAAGAAAGTATATCTTAGTTCGAGTTTCATGTTCGACACAAATTTTAAAAGTTACTTATTTTTCATTGCATCTTCGGCAATCAGGCGATCCCATCTTTTAAAAATAGGGTGGAGGGTGATAACGTATGTACGAACAGTAAATTACCTTAGCGTATTATCATATAAATAGGAAAATGTGACTTGGTAATGGCTTACACTTTTTTTTTAAATTGAATATTAATTGAATATTAATTGAATATTAATTGAATATTAATTGAATATTTCTTTAAATAAAAAAAAGTTGGAAGTGTTATTTTACAGGTGCATGCGTAACTTTAGCTATTAAAAAAGAAAATTAAACTATTATTATTTAAGCCACAAATTTATTCCGTTGACAGCGAGCTGGTAACGAGTATAATATTACCACCTCCATAAAAAATATTGAGACAGGGAGATCCAATCTCTCAAAATAAGCATAATCAATATTTTTCAGGGTCTGCATAAATATTATTGCAATCTTTTTTTATTGAAATAAAAAATGTAATAGCGCAAAATAAAACGAAATATTGAAAAATCTATTTAAAATGATTTAATTGCGAAATGAAACACACCAGAATGCCAGCAAGTAAAGACTTTTAAAGATACTTATTTTATTTTAAATCAATTTTTATTTTTTAGCATGTTTGCTAATTACCAAAAAAATCTGATAAATGGGGTTTCACAATAATATCATGGTGCCTTCGTACGCATCGAATATTCCTAAACAGCAAAAACAACGTTTTACTTTATTTTATGTATAACTTGAACATTTATAGAAATTTTAAAAAAAATAGGAATATGGATTTCAGGGGTGGAAGCAGAAATTTATTGGGTTCCCATCTTTTACTAGCAACGCCGGGGTTCCGATAGATTCCGCTCCTGTCCTGTCATTGCCCGGGGAAAGGCGAAGAAACCAAGAAACTCATGCTCCCAGGCTTGAACCTCATATTACTATTTTAATATGTAATATTTGTAAGTATTAATTTTTTCAATCTATAATAATAAAGTAAACATATTTGCTGTTTATCGATCTCCGGCGCGAATGAAGACCCCCACGATATTATTGTCAAACCCCTATTAATCGTTGTTGCCCGGTTCGAGGAATAAACAGTTTAAAATATATTTAAAAAGTAATATCGCCATGCACCACGATATTATTATAAATCCACAGTAATCGTCATTGCACGATGTTAGGGATAATTTTCTTTTAAATAAAAAGAAGAAATAGTATTGTCTATAAGAAATAAGAACACAAACTCTATTGGCGTTCTCAAACGTGAATTGTTAAGAGAATTGCAGTTCAACACTAAAAAGTAATACATCATACATGGCTTTTTAAAAAAGCGTTTAAAACGAAAATTGGCGTATGTCGTAGTAAAGATAAGAAGAAGATAAAAAAACAAGTTTATTGTTTCGTGTTGAAATGTTTCTACGTAAGATTTTTTGTTTTGCTTGTTATTAGTTCGGTCTCTGTCGTAGTAAAAAGAAAGAAAAAGACGATATCGTGATGCGTAAAATAAAAAAAAGTATCAACAAAAAGAAATGCAGTGTAAATAGATTCCTCAAACATGAAAGAGGATTGCAGTTCAGTACACAAAACAATGAATCGCATATGGAAAAATAAAGCGAAAAAAAAAAAATAGAAAAATGTCGTTCCTTCAATACTATTGTTTTGTGTGGAAATGTCTCTATATAATTGTTATTCTTTCTGGCCTTTTGTGCATTCCGTAAGCGGATAAATAATGAAAGAGTTTTGGAATGAGTTAGTAAAATAGATGATGATGATGATGATGATGATGATGATGATGATGATGATGATGATGATCTTACTCTCCTAAAAAATCAATTGTGCATTAATAATAAACGTCCCTTTGTATCATTAAAACATATTATTCAAGATGAATAATCGACCACTTATAGCATGTAATTGAAATAAAATTGTAAGTAGATGTTAGAAAGAAAGTACTTTACCTAATATTATAGTATACAATTAATTTAAACAAATAAATAGTTTAATGTTGATTGTAAACAAAATAACTGTTTATATGGTAGTTAAAAGATAGAGCAATGGCGATTTTATTTATTAATATCGTAAGGAGACATAACTTTAGGTCATTGTTGAAAGATGTCTCTATTGGAACAATTTTTCTCGCCGGAATAAGTATTTTTGAAAGTAACTAAAGCTAAATATATTATGTTATTGAACATGGTAGAAGAAAAAAATAATTATTGGATGAATCAAATATCGATTTGTCAAATTCAAGGTTATCGATAAGAAACTTCGAGAATCGAACTGACTTTATTTTATATATTAAAATATATGGATATATAACAGTAAAAAATCAATTTCTCAGTATCAGAACAGATCAGATCTAAGACAACATATCTTGCATACACAAAGGGCTCGATAACCTTTCAAAAAGGTAAATTACAGTGCGGTACGATCAATGAATGAGCGGAGTTAGTCCTAATCAATTTTTTATGATTATTAAATCTTAGGCATAATTGGGTGATTGTCTCCCCAATATATACCTCCTTATTTTAAATGGTGCAAAATGGGGTTAGGGTTTTGATCTTTAATTAAAAGTTAGATAGTTGAAGAATCTGTGGATGCAGACTTGACAACGACGCTGGTCGGTTAACGGATCGCGGTTTGCTGCTGGTTGAATCGTGATACATTTGGTGTTTGTCTTTTAGCATTGACGGACAGCGTGTTAAACAGTGAGCGAAACTCGAGGTGCATTTAAAAGTGTTAGAAAAATATATATTTATACATTTGTGTGTGTCTAATTAACGGTCGTACTGCGACAAATTAACGAAATAGAGAGACACAAATGTATGTATTCTATTGTTTTGTTTTATTTTATCGTAGATCTATTCTCTCTCTCTCTCTCGCTCTCTCTCTCTCTCTCTCTCTCTCTCTATATATATATATATATATATATATATATATATATATATATATATATATAAAGTAACCCAACAAAAGATAAAGCGTCAACTAATATCTTTTAATTAGTGAAACATCCGGATAAAAACTGAAGCTCAATATACTGGATAGAGCATTAATATTATAATATAAAATGAAATAATAAAATAAGGTGTCAATTAAATTTTATTAAAATTCAAAGACGTTAAGATACTTTGCTTGAACTTGGAATTTGAATAAAATTTGATTGACACCTTATTTTATTATTTCATTTTATATTATAATATATATATAAATATATATATATATATATATATATATATATATATATATATATATATATATACAAGATAAGTATATAGCTTCAACGTTCATGATTGTTGAGCACTTTTTGTAGTTTTAGTTTTTCTCGTGTGATTATTTTAATGGCAAAATTCTGCAGATTATTTCGTTCCATTTCTCGTGTTAAGTTCTTTGACTCCGATGTTAAAAAGTGGCAACAAGTTCAGAAAGTGTGTTATCCCGGCCTTTTCTGTTGACCTAATTCGAACTAAAAAAAAAAAAAATAACATCCGGTCTTTTCTCAAAATTCTAAGATAAACTGTGTTAGTGTTTTTGGTTTATTGTTGATTAAATTATCTTTATTATTAACCAAAATAAGATTCAATCAAATAGAAAACAATCTAATTATTATTTATCGTAAGAAAAATATTTTTCATTAACATAAAGTTTCATCCTAATTTAACTTTACAATTCAAAAAATGTGCTTATGGCAAGTAAGCTACACAGAAAAATACGTTTCATTCAATTAGGTAATTCATCAAGCTAAATGCTTTTAGTTTGACGGATTCCTTCGGGAAATGAAACACAAAAGTCCAATGTATATATATATATATATATATATATATATATATATATATATATATATATATATATAGAAAAGAGGGTAGTGCAGTATTAGTGCAGTTCCAACGAGAGAAAAGTATATATGTAAATGAGTAAGGCTACCAACATTTGTAGAATGTTTTTTCAACATTTATTTATTATTTTGTTGTTTTTTTCAACATTTATTTATTATTTTGTTGTTTTACCATTTTATAATTTTATATAACGCGTTTCAAGCGGTGGTCCGCTTTCATCAGATATGAAAATCCATTTGAAGAAATGTCTTTCGATTTGAGCAAATGTTGTTTCATTTGAGGAATTTGTTATGGTTTTTGCGCATGCGTGGGTTTGCGGGTGTGTGGGTATCTTTTATTTTTTATTTTTTATTTTTTATTTGCCATTTTTCCTGCTTCTCTTGGTCAAGTGCGTGTTACCCATCCATGACCCATCGGTCATCCCAGCCTCCTAGGGTGCGGAGAATTTCTTTTGAAATTTAATACTTTTTATTGCTTTTTGTCGTCTCCAACAATGAAGTCGTGTCTGCGTGCGTGTGCGCCCGTATGCGTGTGGTCTAATCTTGAGTCTTGTGAATAGGTAAGCGATACACACACACACACACATAAATACGCACACACACACACCCATGCGCGCACACACACAGGCGTGTGGTTATAGTGACAGAGAGAGGGATAAAGGTTGAATTATATACACATACATACATACACACACACACACACACACATATATATATATATATATATATATATATATATATATATATATATATATACATACACACATACATACACACATATACACACATATTTGCAAAAGATAAGTTAATGCAAACGGTCCAAATAGATTTGAACTTGGTTTGGCCGATTTCATAGTCCGGTATTTAATGTGCAAATTTAATGTTTATTGTAAATGATTCATTTAACACAAGTTGCTATTTGACTCATAGCTGTGTAGAAGTGCGCAATAAGAAGTTATGTACTAATATTATCTTCCTTGAATAAGAATTTTCCAGTCTATAGATAACTATAAATAGTTATTTATGTTTGTACTTAACTAGAGGTGGATAAAGTGTGATCAAATGTGTGTTGTTAGAGTTATGATCTGTTTAATGTTGCATTAAATTTAAGTATGAAGTTTTTTTCTTGTGTTAGTAAGTAAGTGTAGTCTTGGCTTTGGAAAATTGGTATTATTTTGAATTTTCCTCCGCTGCATGAGTGCACATGTTGGGAGACGAATAATTTACGGTTTTCTTTGATTTTAATGTTGCTTTTATGTAAAGATACTCTATTATTAAATGTTTTCGTCGCACCTATATAAGCTTCATTACATGTTGTACATTCTAGCACATAGACAACGTTCTTGGAGGTGCAGTTAAGGTATTTTTTTATTGTGAATGTTTGTGTTGGGTTTTAAATGTGTATGAGTTCCCCTCCATTATTATGTCACAGACCCCACATCTTTCCTTGTTGCATTTTGTGACCCCTTATATTGTGTGTTGGTTGAGTTTAGATGAGGTTAAAATTTGTTTGAGGTTTTTCGGTTGGCGTTTGCTTTTTATTATTTTCGTTGTTTTTAATATGTCGTTTAGTTTGTTGTTATGGTTGAGTAGGGTTAGGTTTCTTGTTATTTCTGTGAATAATTCTGGATTGTTTTTGTTGTGTGTAGAGATGTGTGCTAATATTTGTTCTTTGTTTCGTTTTTTGGGGATTCGTAATTGTTCTAATGGAATGTTTTCTGCTAGTTCTATACTTTTATGTATTATTTGTAGCGGATATCCTCTTCTTTTTAAAGTTTTCCGTAGTTCCTCCAGTCGAACAATCCGGAGGTCTTTGTCACTGACTATAGTACAGATCCTGCGTGCTAGGGAGTAGGGTATAGATTTTAGGCAGCTTTTGAGGTGATGGCTTCTAAAATGGAGATATTGTTGGGTGTCTGTGGGTTTGTGGTAGATGTCTGTGATTATGTGAGTGTTTTTAATTTTAATCAATACATCTAAGAAGAGTAGTTCTGTTTGACTGTGTTCAATGGTGAATTTAATCTTGGGGTGTAGGTTCTGTAGTATGCTGTGTAATTTATTGATGTCCCCCCATGTGGGTTCCCAGAGGATAAAACAATCATCCAGGTATCTTTTCCAAGATTTTATGAAGAGAGTTTGAATATTCTGTCCATATATTTTTTCTATCTTTTCATATAAGATCTTCTCTAGGTAGGCTAGTGTTAGGGTGGCATATGTTGGTGCCATTTTGGTTCCCATTGCTGTACCTAGAATCTGGATGTAGTTTTTGTTATTAAACTCAAAGGAATTGTTGTTGAGAATAATGGCTATGCTGTCGAGGATGAATTGTTTGGTGAATCTGTGGTGTAGTATTTGTGGGTGTTTGTCCATCCAGTGTGATATTGCGTGTTTACCTAAGTCATGGGGAATGTTGCTATATAAGCTGCTGACGTCAAATGTAACTAATTTAGTCCCGGGATTTACTATTTGTGGTAAGGAGCCTAGGAAGTGTATGTCGTCTCTTATGTAGCTCTTGACTTGATCGGTGAATGGTTGTAGTAATATGTCAGTTAAGTTACTCAGTCTGCTTGTTGGGCATGATGGTCCTGCTACTATGGGTCTAAATGTAAGGTCACTGGGACTCGGGACACTAATATATTCTGATGCCTGTGTGTTGATGGCATTCCTTATCTCATTTTATTTATGTATCTTAGGTAGTCCGTAGAAGTTGTTTGTTTTAATCATGAAGTTTGTTAGGAAATCTTTTTCTTTTTTTGTTAGTATATTATTGTATGTTGTGCAAAGTTTTGTGATTTTTGAAATGGTGTTGTTATCAATGTTGGTGCTAATTGATTTGTAGTAATCATTGTTTTCTAGTACCTCTGTAATTTTCGATTTATAGTAATGTTTGTCCATGATGACTACCGCACTGCCTTTGCCAGCTTCTTTTATAATTATGTTATTATTATTTAGGATGTTATCTAGTGCTTGGTTTTGTTTAGATGTTAGGTTACTGGTAGGTTTAGTTTTACTCTGAGGGTTGATGTTCCATAGGTTTTCAAAGTAGGTGTTTAGTTCTTTCGTATTGTTGTGTTTGTTAGGGAAATATGTTGATTTGTTTCTCACTAATGACTGATCTGTTTTGTTATCTTTATTGTTTAGTGTTTCTATTCGTCTAAATTTGCGTTCAAATTCTTTAAGATCCTGCCTCAGTTCCGTGATATTACTTTTGGGAGTTGGGCAGAATTTGAGGCCTAATTTTAGTATTTCTATTTCCTCCTTTGTAAATGTGTATGTGAATAAATTGATAATTTTGGGTTTTAAATTGTCTAATCTGGGATTGTTGTCCGGGGAGTGGTTTCTAAAAAATGAGGATGAGTGTTGTTTGTTTCGTTGATTTGAGGAGTTGTTGAAGAGTGATTGCTTTCTATAAATTGTGTGTGTTTTAGAGGATTGTGTTGTTTTCTGGCAAAATTGGTGTCGTGCGTGTTGTTATAATTGGCGTTGTGTGTGTTGTTATAAGGGTTTATTTTGGTATATATAAATAACTATTTATAGTTATCTATAGACTGGAAAATTCTTATTCAAGGAAGATAATATTAGTACATAACTTCTTATTGCGCACTTCTACACAGCTATGAGTCAAATAGCAACTTGTGTTAAATGAATCATTTACAATAAACATTAAATTTGCACATTAAATACCGGACTATGAAATCGGCCAAACCAAGTTCAAATCTATTTGGACCGTTTGCATTAACTTATCTTTTGCAAATATGTGTGTATATGTGTGTATGTATGTGTGTATGTATATATATATATATATATATATATATATATATATATATATATATATATATATGTGTGTGTGTGTATGTATGTATGTATGTGTATATAATTCAACCTTTATCCCTCTCTCTGTCACTATAACCACACGCCTGTGTGTGTGCGCGCATGGGTGTGTGTGTGCGTATTTATGTGTGTGTGTGTGTATGTATCGCTCACCTATTCACAAGACTCAAGATTAGACCACACGCATACGGGCGCACACACGCACGCAGACACGACTTCATTGTTGGAGACGACAAAAAGCAATAAAAAGTATTAAATTTCAAAAGAAATTCTCCGCACCCTAGGAGGCTGGGATGACCGATGGGTCATGGATGGGTAACACGCACTTGACCAAGAGAAGCAGGAAAAATGGCAAATAAAAAATAAAAAATAAAAAATAAAAAATAAAAAATAAAAGATACCCACACACCCGCAAACCCACGCATGCGCAAAAACCATAACAAATTCCTCAAATGAAACAACATTTGCTCAAATCGAAAGACATTTCTTCAAATGGATTTTCATATCTGATGAAAGCGGACCACCGCTTGAAACGCGTTATATAAAATTATAAAATGGTAAAACAACAAAATAATAAATAAATGTTGAAAAAAACAACAAAATAATAAATAAATGTTGAAAAAACATTCTACAAATGTTGGTAGCCTTACTCATTTACATATATACTTTTCTCTCGTTGGAACTGCACTAATACTGCACTACCCTCTTTTCTATATATATATATATATATATATATATATATATATATATATATATATATAGGCAGCATCTTGTCTTGCAGGCAAGTATTGTCGAATATAAGAGACAACTCATGTCTAGATATCCTTTGGTAGATCCTTTCAATAGTTCAAATTAGGATCTTGCTTTCGGGGGGGGGGGGGAATTGGCTGATAAATTTGCCATAATTTGCATTTGTCTCCCAAGTACTTTCGGACCCATCTGGGTCCATCTTCGGGGGAATGAGGTTAATCAGATCTAGACCCTAATTAATAGAATGAATTTTAATATGAGTAATAATATTCTAAAATGTTTATAGCTACAAATATAGTTTCGTACTTAGTACATAATTCCCGCCAAAAAAACTTCTATAAATACTAACACATGGTCTAGACCTGATTAACTTCATTCCCCCGAAGATGGACCCAGATGGGTCCGAAAGTAGTTGGGAGACAAATGAAAATGATGACAAATTCATCAGCCAATTCCCCTCCGAAACTAAGATTCTAATTCGGACTATTGAAAGGATCTACCAAAGGAAAAAAGGTGTATTAACTTTTCAGAGTGCGCATTTATAAAAAGTTCTATCAAATATTATATTTCAATAAATGATGCTTAATTTCTTCTGAAAGAAAATAGTATATTTTAGTCAAATCTACATTTCTGGACGGTTATTTTTCTACAGAAAATAGTATATTCGAGTCAAATTTACATTTTCGGTTATTTTTCGAAAATAATTAGATGAATTCTAATCTTCGCAATATTAAAAAGAATGTTTTCTTTGTAAATTCTGCACCCATAGGTGTTTTAAAGTTAAAAATTATTTACTGTTTAAGTTACTTTTTTTTCAGGTGAAATTACGCATCAATTATAAAAATATAATATTTGATAGACATTTTTATAGACTGAATCTATATGCATTCATTGAAGGGTGAATCTATCTTTTTTGAAAAAATATATATACATTGGACTCTTGAATCCAATTATCATATCCTGCCATAAAAAAGGTTAAAAAAATAAAATAAAATTTTGTTGAATATTTTTGTTTTATGTGTTTGTGATCATTCTACAATTTCATTGTTAATTGATTGATAAAACAAAAGTTGTGCTGATGAGAGGATTGTTTAAAAATTTCTGAAACATATGTACACAATAATATTTGTTGATATTGAATGTTTGGAGCATGATTACAAAATATTGATTATGTCATAAATTGTGTATTCTACTGAGTTATAATATATGAAATATGTTGGGCTTGAAGTCCGAATCATTGAGCTAAATTTAACCTGAAGTATTCACTTGTATCATAGAGATTTAAAATGCTTCATATTTTTATATTTATCAAGTGAGTTGTTTTGTCATTTCGTCTCCTTACAACTAAGTAAAACTATTTGAACTTCTTTATTCTATAACAAAGTCAGCTATAGCTCTATAGTGCGTGACTAGAGCCATTTTACAAAGTTTTCATTATTTTACCCTGAAAAATGATGATGAAGGGTAGATGTTCACAGGAAAAAAAAACGTTTTTAATCAAGACAAACAATTGTTTCGGCTAAAACCAACGATATCGTTTTCAAGAACTTTAAAGTATTTCAAAATATTTACAGATGTACGTTTTAAAATACATAAAAATATGTTTAAAAAATACGTTTAAAAACACATTTTAAAACTCCTCGGTTTGGTCATCGTCAGTGCCAAGTGCAAAAAGTACAATAAGTAAAAACAATGGCATTAGACATTTCATAAGAAAGTATCAATTTTTCAAAATATAAAGTATCAATTTTTCAAAATATAAAGTATCAATTTTTCAAAATATAAAGTATCAATTTTTCAAAATATAAAGTATCAATTTTTCAAAATATAAAGTATCAATTTTTCAAAATATAAAGTATCAATTTTTCAAAATATAAAGTATCAATTTTTCAAAATATAAAGTATCAATTTTTCAAGCCGCTTTTTTATATTGCATATAACTGTCCAATTTGTGATGTAGCATGGAAGACTTCCGGTCCAACTTCAGTACTCCAAGTTGATGTTGGACCGGAAGTCTTCCATGCTACATCACAAATTGGACAGTTATATGTGTGTGTGTGTGTTTCTTAGTTAAAGTTAATTACGACATAATCATTTACTTACGTTCCAAGAATTCAACATAAACAACAGTTTGGTGTACGATCTTTTCTGAGACGATGTGGGTTTTTATTGATATCGAGTCCTTCATGAGCACAGGGTACAGACACCAACTTTGAAGCAAAAACATAGCATCAAGACTGGAGTATAGTTCACTCCCAATTATACAGTAAATTAGATAGAAAGAGGAAAGGTAGGTGTATGGCAAATACTGTACAAATCAATTGAACCAGACAAACAAATAGACATGGGAAAGAAAGATTTTTAGAGTACAGGTATGAAAAGAAACACACATTAATAGAAAAAGAAATCCAATTTATGAACATTTACAGTGAAAAGGGTAGTTAATAGCTAAATTCGTGGAGAGATTCTTTTAATATAACGCTTTCAAGGAACATTATCAAAAACAGAAGAAATTAAAAAAAAAATATATATATATATATATATATATATATATATATATATATATATATATATATATATCAAACCCTCCCTTTATAAACAAAAGGGGTGGCTTTTAGGACTTAATGTGATCAACTTGTGACCTTCCTCCCCATATTTTTTTTCTCCCAAACTTGTTACTAGTTTTCATTATAAATTTCTTTTAAGTTTTTAGTCGTATTCAATTACTTCCACGTTAATACTCTGATGAGTGTGGACGAAAGCCGACTTAGTACATTCATTCATTTTTTTTAATTTCCTCTCGTTTTTATACTTGTTCAGTTTCATTCTACCCCAACAAAAAATGTCCCAAATGTCTGCATTCCTCGCCGTTATTAAATTTTGTACCACGAAAAATTTATTTAAATATATATATATATATATATATATATATATATATATATATATATATATATAACTTCTTTTGTAAGATCGTAGGAAAAATCACAGCAGAGTGCTCGATTAATTGAGAAAATCAAAATTAAGACCGTAATATTTATTTATTTTTCGGTACAGAAAATCAGTACAACATCAGTACCATTGGTTTGAAGCTAAGAAGGTGTTTACCTCCCGACTATCTTCAGCTTTGTTGTCAACAAAACTGTTGCACTGATTTTCTGTACCAAATGATATATATATATATATATATATATATATATATATATATATATATATATATATATATATTAAAATAAACATAGTTGGAGTATCCGACAATTGTTTCAGAACCTTGTTGGCCGCTCTTCAGGGATGTTTAATTTTTAATTTTTTAACGGCCTCAATTTTTGAAATGTTAAATTTCTTCTTCTTCTTCTTCTTCTTCTTCTTCTTCTTCTTCTTCTTCTTCTTCTTCTTCTTCTTCTTCTTCTCTTTCTCTATCCCTCCATTTCATTCTCCCCAAATATGATCTGAGGTTAAGATCGGATTCTAACTCTGCCTGATGAGATCTCAGTTTATAGTAACTGTTGATCGATAACATCGACATGCCAGTGTCGCAGATTTTGTACATGTCTGTGTAAATAAAATTATCATATATATATATATATATATATATATATATATATATATATATATATATATATATATATATATATATATATATATAAATTAATAATTAAATTAATTAAAGCATACTCTCTCCGAAGAATTTCGCCACATGATTGAAAACATGTGTAGATTAGTAGATTATACTAAGTACTTGCTGAAGGCATCTTCAATCATATATTTTTGCTATGCGGTTTCGCCATTCTCTTACATACAGCGCCTGGTATTCCAAAATGGTCACCCATCTGTTACTGACCAGGCTCAACGCCGCTTAACTTCAGTAATCGAATAAAAACCAAATTAAATTATTGATGTAATTCTATGATTTTATATGAATATTAGTGCCAACGCTGGTAACAATAATTTTTCTTTCATTTTTGACCGAGGGTGTACACTAGTATCTAGTTCTCTCCACGTGATTCCAGTGGAGGTCTGGATGGTGCTGTCCCTCCTCGTACTTTCCATTCTCCTTGACCCGTCTCGACCATTTTGTCTGGTACTAATATTTATCATCATCATCATCATCATCATCATCATCATCATCATCATCATCATCATCATCATCATCATCATCATCAACTCAATGGAAGTTCTCACACAGGTCATCATCAATAACCGGTGGTATTTCATGGAGTCTCAGTGACAACAAGTCTCTCCAGATTTCCAGTAATCTTCAGCTCTTTCAACCACCATTGCAAATGATTTTGTGTTATCGCATCAACCGCTTACCATTGATTATTCGCTGGCATTGGACTTCTATGGGTTTTGTGGGGTGCAATAAGCCCCCCAAGGTCCCAATACTCTTCCCACTTTTCTAGTGGAAGATTTTTTTTTTTTTTTTTTTTTTATGATATTTCATCCCAAACAAGGCAGGACGCCACTGTAGACGTAAGGGGCTACTGAGAATTAGGGAGTAGGTTTAGGGTGTCATTCTAAGCTGGGAGCTGTGTAGCGAGATGTTTGTTTACATTAGTTTTAAACCTCTGCATGTCGGTACTGTCGGGGAAACAGGGGGCAGGGAGGGAGTTCCAGAGGCCAGCAGCACGAGGAAAGAAGCTATTTGAGTAGAAGACTCTCCGGCATCTGGGGACTTCCACAGTGAATGGATGGGATTTAGTTGATTGTCGAGTTAGTCTAGTAAATTTAAGTGCTCTCCCTCCTCGTTTTTTCCATTTTCCTTAACCCTTAACAACTATTTTGTGTGGTATCAGCCGAGTCTTATGTCATCATATTGTGTTAGGGGGGGGGGGGCAGTTTAGTAGATGTCTTTTAGTTTCAGTTCCCTCGGGTTCACGTGATGTTCCGTTCATGTTTTTGTTTTATTTCTGTTGCAACTTCCGTGTGTCTGGCTAGCGTTCATATTTTATGTTGGTTGGTTTCCGCATTCGAGTATTTTCCTTCATTCACTATCAGATTTATTATTCGGTCAGAGAGAGAGAGAGAGAGAGAGAGAGAGAGAGAGAGAGAAAGAGAGAGCGTCTATACTTGGCTAGTTTTGCTGAGTTTACATTTTAACATAAGTGCTTCGTTTTGTTCCTTTTTAGCTTTTTCGTTTACATTTTGAGGTTTCTACCATGAGCAAATTTTCATTTTCACTTCAAGTTTTTGCAAAAATTTAGTTTTTGGTACCAGGTCGAAGCTTAGGGCCTAAGTAACAATTTTGGTTCGAGTGGACAAAGATCACATGGAGTCTTCATACACTCCCGCCATTTTTCTAGATGGCCGCCATGAGCAAATTTCCGTATGTTCACTTCAAGTTTTTGCAAAAGTTTGTTTACTTCCTTGGCCATAAAATTCTAGGCATCGACACCAACAGCATGACAAAAGGTTTAGTGCTTTTGGAAGTATAGCCGATATAAGATTTTGATGGCGGCCATCTTGAATTTCACACTTTCGGGACAAATAAATGCTCTGATGTAGTGAAAAATGGTTTTATCTGAGTCCTTGGCTATGAAAACCTAGATATAGACACCAAATTCATGTTTCTAGGTTTAATAGTTTCCGAGATATTGACATTATTAGATTTGATGGCGGCCATCTTGGAAAATGGCAGAAATGTATTAAGACTCCATGTGATCTTTGTCCACTCGCACCAAACTTGTTACTTAAGCCCGATGCTTCAAAATGGCACCAAAAATCAAACTTTTGCAAAAACTTTAAGTAACTGGTGCCTCAGTCTTCCCTACCCGTTATCATGTACTCATTCTTATCAGTTTTCAACTTTTGAACACTTGACAACATCTTATTTTCATCTTCTTTATGAGACCTTTGAAATACAACCCCTTCCACACACACACACACACACACACACACATATATATATATATATATATATATATATATATATATATATACACGTCCCATTACGTGTGTGTGGACGCGTATATGTGCGTGTGCTAATTTATACATATATTTAATTTATGATTTTTCTACTCTTTCTCCCTCATTGCCTGGGGAAACCTCCCACCGTACACACGCAAACCCCAAACATTGGCGAAGACTGAAGGCATCAGTCGAAAATTTTGTTCTCCCTATCATCAACAAGAAAAATCTATTTTTCTTTACATAAAGAACAATTCATATTCCTACACGTCAAAATATATATATAAAAAAATAAATAAATAAAAAAAATAAAAAATAAAAAGTTATAACACAATATAAACTTATTTTCACATTATTTTTTATATACATTCACATAATTATATATATATATATACATATATATTATTTAAATTCCTTTAAATTCACATAAAAGTTTGGTTAATAGCTCAATAGTGTATAGTGTATTACTAGAGCTCAAAATATAATAATAATTTAACAAATGTTTCAAATTTGTTTTAAAAAGACTAATCAAGGACATTATGAAAGGAAATGACATCATTTTTTTGTATCTTTTAATATTAGTTTTGATTATTTACGAACATAATGATGCAACAGGAAATTTCTTTCATTGGTTTGCTTTGAAAAAACGGGATAATAAGTAAAAAGAAGAGAACAATTTTTATGTTAACGTTTCTGTTTTTTTGGGGTTTTTTTAGAATAAATTTTCATTGAAGAAGCCTTTTGAAAACATCTTGAATTTATCATCAAGAAAAAATTGGTGTTTTTAAAATGAGTAGAAACATGTGTATGAATAAAGATATTTTTGAAACAAATTCGAAACATTTATTAAATTATAAATAGATAGCTAGATAGCTAGCTAGCTAGATAGATAGATAGAAAAATATAGTCGAAGCAATAATTAAATTAGTCAAAAAATAAAATATATATTTTATAAAACAAATAATCTTTTCCAAATCATTTTATTTTCTTACTAGTTTAGTTTTGACACCAACAAATCAAATGGAACTCTCATATTTTGAGATGCGTCCGCGAGTTTTTTTTTTACTTTTTACGTCGGTCACATTTTACTTTAAACCCAAGGACCTAATTTGTATTTTGATCTTATCAAGATTGTTGAAAGACGCGCCATTTGCTTTTGTTCACACGGTTTTCCATTGTCGTCTGATAAAATAAAGACGCCGGCAAAGAAAGAGTTCATATTTATTCTTTTCTCGTTTACAAGCGTTTACTGATTCACCCCAAATATGAGGATTTTTGGTGAGTTGATTTTTCATGACCTTTTAATACATAATCTCTTATTTTACGAAAACGCCTTTGAAGAGTGTAAAACTTTCGGTTAATTAATAAAATAATGGCGCGGTTAAAACATATTGCTTTTTTTTTTCGTTTAGGGGTCAAACTGAATCATGATATATCGACATTTGACTATAAACATCAACTTCTTTTCGTAAGGCTTCAAAATCACTTTAAAATTTCTTACTGACATGACGAAATGACCGTGGCGGCCATTTTTTTTAATGGTCGTCACGTTGATTTCTTATAATAATGAAATAAAAATGTCCGGCACAATGGTTACGTCATAGACTTCGACATTTGATATTGATTTTGAAGCTTTGAACTTGGTAGTTAAATAAATACTCTCTGGATAGAACACAAGTTTAACATGCAAAAAGTAGTTGCATTATGGTAAAATTCTTGCTCCTAAACAAAAGAAACCCAATTTTTCGACCGCGCTACTATTGTATCAATGAACCAAATATTCTGGGATAAAAATAGAGTCGGCTTCTTTTAAACAAAGTCCCTTTTCGCAAACTATTGCTTTAAGATACAAATTAGAAGGCTTTTACAATTTGTCAAACACACGGTTTTATTATTTATGCAGTATGTCCGTTGGCACAACAACTGCTGCTGATTTTTTCAATGCACGTCACACAGGCTAGCCCGTCAATCAGCTGCAATTACGACATTGTATATTTTCCTAGTGTCTCTCCAGGGTCATCACTAACTAAATATTTTCCAGTCTTATTATTAACGTTTTACCTTGAGACTTTCACACATAAGGGAACATCTAAAATAAAATTAGTCGGAATTGGGTTTTTTTTTGTTTCGCTAGTAATGTTTCGGGAAAAAATCTTTACAAACAAAGCTTGTTTTTTTTTTTTTTCTTTCTTTTCAGACTAAAAAGGGAATATAAAAAAATACGGGCCATACTTTAAAGAAAATACCCCTTAAATTTAAAGAAATAAAAAATGTTTTCTTTTACTTTTTGATACGACAATCTAATTTTTTTTTAATTTTAAATGTTTATCAGTTACAGTTTTTTCTGAGATACAAGCGACAAGAAAAGATAAATAAATTTAAACACGATGCCAATTAATTAATAAATATTACAACGAATTATTTAATTCAAAAAATCGAAAATTAAAAAAAAACAAAAAAAAAAACCCAGAAACCCGGACTTAAATATTTTAGCAAAATAAAAAACAAAACAAATAAAACAAAAAAATAAAACGGATTTAGCCATAACTTTCACAATGGTAAAGATTATATGGAATTCAAAATGGGACCTAAAAAGATATTTGTTAAAATTGATAATTGAGAGCATGAATACATGTTTTTTTTTTTTCCTTTCTCTATTTGGCGGATGATATATTTCGAGCAACCTTTACCCTTCAGCTATCACTAAGGGAATGTGAAAATCGAAAATCGGTTGAAATTCTTCCGATGGCCCAAAACGCTTGCATTTGAGAATAATTTCAAGTGTTTATAAATATACGGATCTTAACCGTCTTTTTTTTGGCATGAAGTTGTTTTTTTATGCTCCATGCAAGATTTTAAATACATTATATAGTGTTGCTTTAAATACATTATATAGTGTTGCTTTAAATACATTATATAGTGTTGCTTTAAATACATTATATAGTGTTGCTTTAAATACATTATTTAGTGTTGCTTTAAATACATTATATAGTGTTGCTTTAAATACATTATATAGTGTTGCTTTAAATACATTATTTAGTGTTGCTTTAAATACATTATATAGTGTTGCTTTAAATACATTATATAGTGTTGCTTTAAATACATTATATAGTGTTGCTTTAAATACATTATTTAGTGTTGCTTTAAATACATTATATAGTGTTGCTTTAAATACATTATATAGTGTTGCTTTAAATACATTATATAGTGTTGCTTTAAATACATTATATAGTGTTGCTTTAAATACATTATTTAGTGTTGCTTTAAATACATTATTTAGTGTTGCTTTAAATACATTATATAGTGTTGCTTTAAATACATTATATAGTGTTGCTTTAAATACATTATATAGTGTTGCTTTAAATACATTATATAGTGTTGCTTTAAATACATTATTTAGTGTTGCTTTAAATACATTATATAGTGTTGCTTTAAATACATTATTTAGTGTTGCTTTAAATACATTATTTAGTGTTGCTTTAAATACATTATATAGTGTTGCTTTAAATACATTATATAGTGTTGCTTTAAATACATTATACAGTGTTTCTTTAAATACATTATATAGTATTGCTTTACACATTCATAAATAATAAGTTTGGTTTATCGCCAACGCGTTTTTATCAATTTCGGATTTTTCGGAAATTTTTCATTTTTTTTTGTCTGTGAATGTATTTTTATTTTGTCTGTTTTCAGTATTCGCCATTCTCTTCAGCAGTGTGCTTGTGGACCAGAGCACGGCTTTGCCAGACATTGCTGGCATCGTTTCTGGTCTGAGCCAGAAGGCGATGGGTATCCTGAAAAGCGTCACTCTTCCCGTGCTCAATTCGCAAGTCAACTTCGTGTCCCAACACATTGAAGGACTCATGTCATTCTTCAATCCAAAAGAGGGAGAGGTAAATAAATCATGTCATCTATATATCGGTATTGGTGTGTGTGTTGTTGTTTTTTTCGGAGGGGGGTACGAATAAGATAAAAGAGGGTGAGAGAGAGAGAGAGAAAGAGAGTAGAGAGAGTAGAAAAAGGAGAGGAAGGAAGGAAAAAATACGAACTCAAATGAAAAAATTTAAATTAACAAAAAAATATTTCCCTTCGTTGAAATTTTTAAAAACATGCAACGTCATCTCATCAATAATGTTATGACTTCTATTAAAAAAATTGTTTATATATATAATTTATAGCTGACATTTATTTTACGGAAAAGTGACTGACAATAAATTTCTTTTAAATCAGTTATAACGAATAAAGAATTATTTTTACATATTTATCTGTATTATTCCTGTTTTGATATTTTGTCACTCCCTGAAAGTTTGATTTTTGTAGGAAACTGCTTTTAAAAGGGGGATAATCCATTATGCTAACGCTGTAAGATTGACATGAGAACTTTGAGCGACAAATTCGTCCATTTTGCTTCCAATGAGAGTAATTGCATTGTCATCCAGCTGCAGAAACTAGATGTTTTAAAACTAACTTTTAACATAAAAATGCATTCCAATAAGTCCCTATTTACTTACATCCATACGAGTGAAAAGTTTTTTGGTTTACTTCGTAAAGACTTAAGAAAATAAATAATTCGACATTAACAAAAATATATTGAAGTATAAATTTCATTGTTAATGTGATTCTTTTTGTTAAATGAAGCGGCGTACTAAATGAACTTTAGTGAACTAATTTCAAATACTGTGAAATGTCAAGCTAGTGTATTACTAATATCGTTTTTATATAGTTATCCACATATGATACGTCGCAAACGGGTGAGAAGTAATAAAAAGGCCTCAATTAAATCGTTTTTTTTTTCGTGAGATGTTAACACGGATGTGGAACTTTTTTGGTAGACCTTGGTACGAAGAAGAGGGAGTTATGGGAAGGCAGGAAGGAGAAAGAAGATAACATAATATAAAATATGGAAAGAGGGTAGGACTAGAGGAGAGAACGAAATGCCGTTTCATCGAATTTTAATGAACTTGTAGCAGTCTGAAATAGGACCTATTTCTTATGCGTCCACTGTGGGCAAGTTGGTCTTAAACTAACCAATCGGCTCACAGAGCGTATTGATTTTAGCTAGTCCCTTGCGGACTTTTTGCACCCCTGTTGAACGGTTCGTCAAAGAGACCCTGACCGTCAACCTAGAAGGAACACTTCTTCACCTCTCTCCTGCCCCTCATCCACTGGATTTCCGAGCACCGCTCCCTGGGCAGTAAAAGAACTTCGTTTCCTTCCACCGGACACCAGTCCTACGTTTTTCTATGCTATACCCCAACGGTATAGGATACCCAATAAAGATGTGTTTAATGTTAAAAGAAGCGTTGAGTTTTTCCTCGTATGACTACCGTCTATCGTGCTTATACTTATAGTGAGGCTACGACTACTAGCCTTAGCTATTATAACTAATTATAAACTAATTTCAAATACTGTGAAATTTGCACAGGTGAAACTAGTGCATTAATAATATCATTTTTATCTTCTGTCAGATAAATGTCAGTTATAGATTATAAAAAAATAAAAGAAAAATATTCAATAGAATTTATAACATTAAGCCTCTCCCTCTTGGACAGAATACAAACAAGGGTTTCTAACCGAATAGATCCCACACTGTCTGCCAAGATCCAGCCCTTATCATATTACCCCAGAGTTGCATCCATGTGCCTGTTTTACAAGTACTTCAACGGAATGTGCCCCGATGAACTCACTGCACTTTACCCCAACCCCCCAAACGTAAATACCCCCGACTAGCAGCAAAATCCCACCCTTCACTGTAGAAGTACTTAGATGCCGAGAGATTTTCTACCCTGATAGTTTCTTTCCTCGGACCGCTTTCCTTTGGAATTTCCTCCCTACTCCCTGTTTCTCCGATCGCACAAACATGCAAAAATTAAAATGTAATCTGAACAAACATCTTGCTGCCCAACTCCACATCAAGACTCCCCCCCCCCACAAATAATCTGACTCCTATCCCAGTAGCCTTTTACCCTTCAGTGGCAATATGCCTTGTTTGGGATGAAGAAAGTTTTAAAATATAATTTCAAAATAAATCATAAAGAATACTCATATAACAATATCCAAGTGTTTGAGGTAATGGACAAGGTTGTACGTAAAAGGTGATTATATTTAAAAGGGTCGTTTATATATTAACACCGATGCTAGTAACTACCTAACTGCCTACGTCACTAGATTTGTGGAATGACTCTGGGTGCAGCTCTGTTATCATTGTTACATACAGCCAATCAGATATCACTCTCGTATATGGGCTCATAGATCTAATTAAAAAAGATTGGCAACTAAAGACTTTGGTTAAATCGATCTTTGTTTTAAACCTCTGAATTAAAATGAGCTGAACATTTTCCGACACAAAAATACATCATCATTAAACTAGTTGAAGTATTACATCTACGAAGGGTGATAAGAATTTATGACTGTAATCTAAAAAATTAAACCCCTTCATGTGTTTGCCTACTCTATATTTAACTCAGGGTCAAGGTCATCCCTATAAAAGGCCAAGAGACCTAACATTTGGAATCTTTGACTGGAGGCAAGTTTTACAATCAGGCAGCAGAGATCTTTTTAGCTGCTAACACTTCACTGTAATTTTTCCAATGAAATTTCATTCTGAAAGGATTCTATGGTCATGATTAAGTACAAATTCTCTAAAAGAAATCCCACATTGAAATGCAAATCACTCATGTCGTTGTTTATTTAGACTTACATGTCTCTTCATTTGTAGGAATTATTTGTGGTCCTTATTATTTGGCATGTAAAACACATAAAAGCATCAGACTAATCTCATAGGGAAATTTCCCCTCTATTTTTAACTACTATATCAATTATTTTCGAAAATTCATATCGCCTTAAGAAAAAGACCCCAGCTGCACGATCGCCTGGCCTGTTATAGGGATGGCCATGCTTAAAAGTCAAACATATTAGTCACAAATAATGTCATCCATCATTAAAATACGACACAACTTGCCCGAAACGCAATTGCTAAATGTTTGTGCTACAACTCTTGAAGGTTATATGTTATTTATTTAGACTATGGAGTTTTTAGACATGGTTCGATTTCCAGTACTTTATGTTTCTTTTCGATCATCATTGCAAATCACTTTACATTCGTTTACCATTGAGTTCTTGCTGATTACGTCCGATGGTTTTCTCTAGAATTTTAGTGGTAATAATCCTCCCAAGGATTCCAGTACTCTCCGTTCCCTTCTAGTCGAGGTCTGGGTGGTGCTCTTCCTCCTCCCTCCCCAACCTTTCCATTTTCCTTGACCTTTCACGACCATTTTTTATGGTATAAACCGATACTGGTGCCATCACCTTTTTTAAGAATGGATGCCAAATTATTATTATTATTATTATTATTATTATTATTATTATTATTATTATTTGATTCAAAGAGTGGCGATTCTGTTATAATTTATTGGTGCTGTTAACAGACCTTAAACTCAAATGATTTTTTATAGTAACCATTTTATTATTATTGACTGTGTCTTAATCATAAGTGAATGCGAAATAAATACAAAATCTGATGTGCTATTTCTGGTTATTTCAGATTCAAATCCCAAACACTCCTTTCACAATCCACTTCAACGCTGAAAGATGCCATTTGCTGGGAATCGGCAAACGAATTTTATGTAAGTATTTTCATCTTTCTCCTCATTTTCATTGCTTTCTTGCCTTAAGAAGCGTTTCATTTTTTTTTTACAGAAAACTGTTTGAGACGACTTTTAATGTGATTCACATGCAAAGAACATTTTAATATCATCTTCATGCTTTTTGTTTTCCAAAACCAAGCAATAAATTTATTGCTTTCTGCCTTCCTTTATTTTAGACTTCCTCCCTATCTCCTTAATTTCATTTCTTCTCTTCCCTCCTTCTGACCTTCCTCCCTTGCTTCCTTGCTTCCTTCCTCTCTTCATTCCTATCCGACTTCCTCCCTTCCTTTATATTTTCCTTCCTTTCTCTCTCCCTTCCTTTATATTTTCCTTCTCGCTTTCTTTCCTGTTTTCTTCCTTTCATTTCTGCCTCCCTTCCTTCCTCTCTTCCTTCCTCCATTTATTTCTTTCTTTCCTTTTTTCTTCATCCCTACCTATTTTCTTTAATTTCTTCCTCTTATCCTTCCTCTCTTTCTTCCTCTCTTCCTACTCCCCTTCTTTCCCCCTCCCTTCCTTCCACCATTCTTTCTTTTTCTTCTCTTCTTTCCTTTCATCCTCCCTTCCTTCGTTTCCTTCTTCCCCCCTTTACTTCTTTTTTGCCCTTTTTATTCCATCCTCCCTTTTCTTCATTTCTTTTTCCTCCCTTCTATCCTTCCTTTCTGCATTCCTTCCTCCCTTCCTTCATGTTTTTATTGCTTCCTTCCTTTCTTCCTACCCTCATTTCTTCCTTCCTTCCTTTCTTCCTCCTTTCCTTCTTCTCTTCCTTCTTCCTCCTTCCTTTCTTCCTTCCTCTATTCCCATCCTTTTCTTCCTTCCTATCTTTTCGAAGGCGTTACACCAAAATAGTGGACGTATCTTGTTTACATATTTTCTGATACAAGATTTCTTACTGATGAATTCTGGTCGATTTTCCTTTTTCGAAAAAATAAAATTAACAATTTGGAACACTGTAAGGAACACCATGAATGGGGAAAATAAAAAATTAAAAAAAAAAAATACTTCAAACATTTAAAAAGTATTTTTTGTCGAAAAGACATTCGACCATAATGCATCAGTAAGAAATCTTGTATCGGTAAAATCGTAAAAAAGACACATCCACCATGTTGAAAATGGTGAGTTGTCTTCGAAAATCATCGATGGTATTTTTTTCCATTCTCAGGAAATTATATTTTCATATAATTATCAATATCAGCAATAATGATATCAATCACAATAATAGTAATATATATGTTCCACAAAAATATTATACTGATTATTATCGTGGAAGGGGGGGGGCGAAAATCTTTGAAACATCATCTCCGTTTCTCTGGCATAGAACGTCAAACACGGCAACCCAATAAACAACAAGAATGACTCAGAGGACCTATTATTCTAGAAGTCTCTATGGATACTGATTAAAAGAGAAATCTGCCCATCAATACTGAGTACTTTAGGATCTTACGAGCCCAGTAGGAGTGTGTAACGGATCTAAGATCTGTAGCCGAAGAGGCAAGATTGTCGCTTACAAAGGTATCTCAAAAATGCATATTCCAAACGATGATTTTCCTTCAAATGAATAGAAAAAAGGTAATTTCGTCTGAGCGCTTTATACCGTTTTCGTTGAACCCACTCATTCCAGTGTGTTGGCAAATACAGTCGAAGCAAGACCGTGTTGGACGACATTATTAAAGGAATGCGTTTTTGGAAAATAACCAGATGATAATCTACACAAAAGAGGGGGAAAAACAAAGATGACAATGCTTACTCCGCTCAGACATATATGTGAGGCTCGCAAATCTATAAGGCAACGCAACGCTTAGTTGCACAAACTCGTTATCAGGAAGGGCACAGAATTCAGTCAAGTCTGTGTGTTTGGTATGGCAAGCGCCTCCTATACATAGAAATCAGTGTTGACTGATATAATTCTGAAGATAGAAAGATAGCCTTTTTGTAAGGAATATCTTCCTATTGGTGTTGGACTCAAATAGAAATCTGGTGTATGAAGACCACCCTGATTCCAAGCCCACAACGAATTCTTGTAAGGCGCGTGACTATCTAAATCAAAAATGTCTTTTAGAATGTCGCCTATAAAGTTCACCAAAGAAGCCAAGAATGTTAGAAATACCGAAATCTATGCTGGCAAACCGGCACCACAGTCTGTAACGGGGAAGCGCATCTGATTCTATCCAGTGAGGTTCAAAACCATGTTGCAAATTTATTCAGGAAAGTTTTTAATAAATAAATAAAAGCAAATAGGAGAGATAAACTAAGGGGGAAGTTATTATTAGATTAAAATCTTGCAGTCAATAAAAGGGGAAAAAGGAGACAAAAGGCAAATATAAAGTGATCTCACGAGATAGGTAACATTGTGAGTTTTTTAGTGAAAGTTAAAAGTCAAATATTTTCATCAAAAGAAACTCAAACTTCAGATAAGGTTTAATGTATCCAGAAATAGTAATCCTAATACTAAATAAAGAAATAAAATACACATTTCTCATTATTATAGAGTGGGGGATACCTTTCATAAACCCCAACACTAACCTTAAGTCCGGTTTCGCCTCATAATTCAGCGGTGACTGTCAAGACCCTAAATTAGGCCTCGCTCCTGTTACACATATAGATTCGGTGGGGCAATTATTCCCTAGAGCTGGCACGGACATGAATCCAATCTTGGATTTATTGTTTCATACATTATTAGAAGAGAAAAAAATTATGTGGTGTTATAATCGCAACTATTAATGATTATACGTTTTTTTTTCCTGTTTTTTTCAGTTTTCATATTCCTGCTTCCAATCAGCCCTTTTTTTTTAATTGTTCCTCTGAATGTTTAACTTTTGCTGACCTTTTTTTTCTTTTTTTTTAAAAAACATATTTCACCCCAAACAAGGCAGGCCGCCACTGTAGATGTAAAGGGTTACTGAGAATTTGGGTGTGGGTTTTGAGTATCACCCCAAGTTGGGAGCAGTGTAGCAAGGTGTCTGTTTACATTAGTTTCAAACCTCTGCATGTCGGTACTGTCGGGAAACAGGAAGCAGAGAGGGAGTTCCAGAGGCCAGTAACATCAGGAAGGAAGCTATTGGAGTAGAAGGCTCTCCGGCATCTGGGGACCTCCACAGTGAATGGATAGGATTTAGCTGATGTTCGAGTTGGTCTAATGAATTTACGTCGAGGTGGCACCAAAGTAGCCAGTTCATTGGAGCACAACCCATTGAAGTATTTGTAAAACAAGCACAAGGATGCTACATTGCGGTGATGGGGCAGGAGCTGGAGCTTGGTTGACAGTGAGGGACCTATTAAGTTGGCGACTCTTTTTTGGATCTTGTCAAGGAGGGAGAGACTAGTGGATGATGCACCAGCCCAGATGTGACAACAATACTCCATGCACGGATGGTGACTTTGTAGAGATACAGGATAATGTCAGGTGTGAGGAGTTTACTATCACGGTAGAGGGAGCCCACCTTCTTTGCTGCAACCTTGGCAATGTCTTCAATGTATTTGTTCCAATTCATGTTATCTGTGAAGATTAGGCCGAAGAGTTTGAATGTTTAACTCTCAGGTAGGGTGTTATTTGCCATGACAATCGGTGGTTGGAGAGGTTTCTTGTAGTTATTGAAGGAAAGGAGCTTTGTCTTTGCGGCATTAAAAGTTACCAACCATTTGTGACCCCAATGCACTACAGCCTGGAGGTCATCTTCTAAGGATATGATCGTGTCTGTTTTGCCCACATGACGAGAGTAAAGCGCGATGTCGTCAGCAAATAAACCAATCTCAGACTCAATGTCATCAGGGAGATCGTTTATGAAGATCAGGAACAATAAAGGTCCAAGGATAGATCCCTGGGGTACACCAGCATATATGTCATGTTGCTTAGAGGAACGGCCATCGAGGACAACCTGGATCTTTCTTTTGGTTAGGAAGGATCTAATTATATTAAGTAATTGCCTAGTAATACCGTATGAGCGTATTTTCAGGAGGAGCCCTTTATGCCATACCTTGTCAAAGGCCTTGAATATATCAAGCGCTACTGCCCTAGCTTCACCTGCCTTATCGAATGTATGATACATGCGTTCAGAGATGACCGTTAAGATTTCTGCAGTAGATCGTGCTTGTCTAAATCCATACTGGCGGTCAGAAAGAAGTTTAGCATTAACTAAGTGCCGGACTATCGCTAGATTGATTAAGGATTCAAAGATTTTAGCAAAGATCGGGAGTAGACTGATTGGGCGGTAGTTCTGAGGATCGGTTCTATTCCCAGAATTCTTGTAGACTGGTACCACAGAGGCAATTTCTATTTTACCCATCTATTTTAACCGGTGGCACCATCTTTGAAATAATATGTTGTTTTATTTTAATTAACCTACCCGTCACTATTAATATCCTATTTCCACTGTTCACTTTTCTATTACTAAATCATCATTTTTGTCCGCCAAGTGAGCAATTAATCATTCTTTATGCACAGCAGTTTTTAACTAATCAAATAAAAAGTGAATTTACTCATTAATTGGCTTTTCTAAAAATAATATAAATTCAAAATGGCTTTTTTATTGCACCCAAAGTTGCTTAATAACAAACTCGTATCTTATAACCTTTTTTCTTTTTCCTTTTAAATTATTTCTGAGCGATGTTTCTGACAAAGGGAGAATAATCGCTGTTTTCTGAGTCGAAATCTATCCATCTAACATTTTAGCTAGTTTTTTTTTTACCTGGAAGTAGTACTTTTTTGGGGCTCCTTACATCAAGTGGTTTCATGCCTTGTCTGGAGCGATTTCCATAAAAATAATAAAAAATTAATACCAACATGGTTGAATGAATATGCGAATTTTAATGTTTTCTTTGTACAATTGATTTGCCCATTTGTTGCATCTGATTTTGTTTCATTTCTTTTCGTTCAGTGGTTGATTTCCAGAAATGCAAAGCCGAGGCTTCAGAGAGCTCGATTGGTTTGACAGCTACCTGTGAGAAAAGTTCCCAGAAAGCAGCCATTGAATGTGCAACTGAACAGGTTCTCAACTTATTAAAGGTTGTCTCAGCCGCTGTTCAAAAGGCAAAGGATAACCCTTAAAATAGTCGGCCATATTGAATCACGGAGTCAGAGAAACCGCATGATGGTTATGTATTAATGTTTAAAACTAATAAAACTTAATAACAGTACTTCATTATTGTCAACATTATTTTTATTTCTATTTATTTTGTGTGTTTTCCCCTGTCAGTCTGTTACATTGCTGTTTTTTAATGAATATAAAATGAACGAGTGTAAACGTTTCGTCAAAAATGACAGTCAAAAAAAGTATGCTTCGCTAGTGTTAACACTAGTATTCATATTCATATGAAATAGCGTCTCAATCGGTGGAGTTAAAAAAGAAATAAGAAAGAAAACGTCTCAAACTGGAAAGTTTTAAAACAAGAAAGAAAAACGTATCAATCGGTATAGAAAGAAAAAAGGAAGGAAGATAACGTCTCATTATGGAAATAGAGTTACGGATTTCTTTCCTAATTTATTTCAGAGGGTGGGGATCGTCGGATTTGCTATTTGCTTTCTCCATTCCCCTAACTGCTTGAAATAGTTTTGTCCGGTAGTCTTTTACGCGCTAACCTTTGTGCGACTGGGCGGATATATTTATTCATATACAAATAAATATACATTGGTCTTTATTATAGAGTTGAGGATATTCGGATAACGGTAAAACGGTAACCATGCACTCCTTGTTAAATTTACCCCCCCTCCCCCCCCCCCCCCCCCAAAAAAAAAGAACGAGATTCTACTTTCTTCAGGCGATTAAATGTAAACAGCCTGAAAAAGTTGGCGGTAAAAAATTAAACCAAAACGAAACAATATTTTAGACTTTAAAGTGGGGGATCACTTTTGCATATGAAGCTAACGTAAAAATGATCACTCACTTTAAGGCCACAAGTCGGTAATGATTACCCACTACTGGACCAGATAGCGTTTTTAAGGACGTTCATTCTTCTTTCTCTTATTTTTCTTCTTCTTCTTTCTCTTATTTTTCTTCTTCTTTTTTTCTTCTTCTTCCTCTTCCTCTTCTTCTTCTTCCTCTTCTTCCTCTTCTTCTTCTTCCTCTTCTTCTTCTTCTTCTTCGTTTCTCTGCTGGTCCCTTTTCTTAACAAATGTTCTTTGCAGAGTTTTGCAGCAAGTTCTTCTTTAGTTACAGATTGTCCTTGATCAAACAAAATGTATGTTTTAACAAAACTCTAAATTCTACTTTGACTACGACTATGTTTGGCTACGGAAATTCTCTTGGTGAGCTTCCATAACTGCGAATGTTAACCTTTGAGTGTATCACAGGTCTCTGAACCTATGGTAATCCATTTTTTATTACTATATAATAAAGATTTCGTGTCTCTATGCTTGTAACCAAAAGTGACATTGTGTTAAACACCGGTCAGTTTATTTAACTAAACAAATATATCAATATAACAATCAGTATAATGATTGTATTTACTTGTTGTCGCAGTGTTTTCTAGTTGTCATGGAACGGTGTGATTGAAACAAACTTTATCGTTAAGAACTGTGAAGCATGTGGTATGATTGAGACCTTACTTAAAGAAAACAATGGTAATTTTTACTAGTATGAAACATCTCTCGTCTCTGAGGAAGGGTATTTTACCCAAACAATTTAAGACCAAAGTTAACATAAAAATTTTAATAAAAAATATATTTGCATCTTATCCGTGGTTCATAACGGCGTTTTGCTTAGTTTCCAAATGTAAAATTCAAAAGATGCTTCAAAAGAACTTGTCCATTCTCAGTATGCGACGTGCGAAAGTGAAATATCACCATGCCTATTTGCTGGGATTGTATGACCGAGAATGAGCCTACCTAAACGTGTAAGAGCAAGAAAAGCCATTGGAGTACTGGAAGGAAGCATATCTAATTGCTGTATCCGAACTAGACACCTACATTCGTGACGTGAAAAAATGCCAGTGAGAGTAGAGGTCTACTCATTTTTCTATTGAATCGCCTAATGTTCATTCTGCTCAATTCAAGGATCAGTTGCTTTTTTACATTCCCAAGCCGAAATACCACCACAAAGAGCGAAATGTTCTGCTCGCCTTTGAAAATAATTCAGTATCAATTCTTTCATAAGTATCCAACAGTGATGTGATCCATCTACCGAAAGCTGCTGAGATAAGAAGATGAGATCTGCACCATCACAATTCAAATGTTATCAGCCCATTTCACAATACAGACTACCAAAGGGATGTATTTTGAGATGGATTAAGTTGCAATTCGTATGCATGATTGAACATGATGAGACACCAAGTCCCAAATTTATCATAGAACATTGAAATCTGACTTCATTAGAATTATTGAAGCGCAAGCGAACATTCCAAACATATGTAACATAGCAACCATTTACTTATTAATTAGTGATTAAAAATGAACAGTTCAAATCAGCTTAAACCATACCTTTTTTCCTCATTAGTCGCTGTAAGTGCGTATGTGTTGTAGTGATCATTCCCAACTGTGGACAATCGCTTAGCTGTAATCAAAAGCCATTTCATGTTTATAACATTATTTATTTAATACGTAACAAGATCTTTTCGAAGAAGAATGATTTATTCACATCAGCCGCTTGATCGTCTACTGCTGAAAGGTCGAAGAAGACGGAGAACGAAGACACCGTTACTTATTATATAAGCCCATGGCTTAATTATGATCCGTTAACTTAATCCATCTGAAAATACGTCTTGTCAATCGAACTTTTACGCAAGATCACAAGATTGCAACCACCACTCACTCAATCGTCCGCCTGGCGTAATATCCGGCTAATTATCATCGCTTCCGATGCTTACGGTATAGCTTGTTTCCTGAATGGTCATCCCAATAACCTATTCGATGCCTTTTGTCTATTTTACATCCTGTTTACGACTCCGTGCTAGATCCACGTGCACAAAACATATTTAGTTAATATTTGTACTAGCAAACGTATCCACAGAGAAACAAAGGTAGATGCAGTCATTAGTTATGAAAAAGAACTTTCAAAAAACTTTCCTTCACGGACTTCATAATCACTTTATTACTAGTTTTAAAAAAAAGCTGTCATCCTAAGAAGTCAGTCTGAAATCCGAGACGAGGTCGAAAAGTGGAAAAGGAACCAGATGAAGAATGGCGGAAACAGGTAAGACACTTGGTAAGACACTTGGTAACTGGCAAAGCTTCCTTCATGATTCGAGCAAAACAACTGTACTATATGTGTTAAAACAATTGAAACGTGCATTAGTAAAATTACATTCTTCTTTAGTCGGTTCCAACAGTTGTTAATGAAATTAGATGAAGAGATTGATGCAAACCGGGAATATATGTTTCATGCTAGTAAGCAAATATGACATCAATCATAAAACATGTTGCCAAATGACGAATCAGATGAGAAAGTGGGGTTCTTTTTATAATAAAGTCGTGGACCAAAAATGGCTCAAACTGAGATACCCTAATTAAATGCTCTGAATAAAGTTTGACATTTTTCCCATGCGAAATGGTGACAAGATGTCGTTCTTGATTAATCTACATTACTGTGTCTTCTGAATATTTTCCATTAGTTTTGAGGAATATGCCAGCCAAATTGAAGAATTACAAGATTAAAATAATCTTTTATTAGCAATAAATTAGGCATTCAAAAATTAAAACGCATATAAATAACGTTTAGGTTAGGATTCTAAGTTTTTGTTTTAAAGAATGTGCGCTTTTTGCGGTGAGAAAATACGGTAATGAAACCTCAACCTATGGCCTAAATTGCTAAAACATGCAGCAGGTTTTCAAAATCATTATTAAAAACGATTGAACAGAAAAAAATGTATAAGAAACTGGCGTTTTTCAGCAAAAAATATGATTTCTTTTAACAAATGGATGTTTTTGCTACTGAGAACTTGGTTTTGTACAATATTAAGATAGATCAGTATATACCTACATAAGACAGTTAGTTATATGTTGGGGGCATGGACTAATCAAACAGACTTAAATATTAGACACATTTTCGGCTAATACATTATTATATTGTATTATGGTAAGCTGAAGTTGACAGCCCGGGTATTTAAGAAGTCTGTGCCCAGAGTATCGTTAAGTGGGTATCACAAGTTAGACTCAATAATAGATCTGATTGGGGGTGACATATATGCACTGGGAATTTAACAAAAGATTATAAAGATTACTTAACGGTTGTATGCATACATGTTAGAACACTGATACTGGGCCACTATGATTATGCAATCCCTACATACTTAGAAAACGGAGCTGTTAAAGCTGACATAGTGATATGGAACAAGACGGAGAAAGTAGCAACCCTAGTTGAAGTCAGTGTCCCGAATAATACTGGCTTAAACAGAGCTGAGAGGAAGAAGATAACTAAATACTAAGATTTTATGTACGACATGAAGAGAAACTGGAATCTTTGGAATATTTCCATCATTCCAGTAATCGTAGGAGCAACCGGACTCATGGAAAAGATTTTTTTTAAATACCCGGAAGATATACTCGGTGAACAAAGTGCAAGAGAGATACAAACAATTGCACTTAAAGAGACGGTTAGAATCCTAAAAAGATCTCTCAGTTGGAGTCTCTGAAACAGCGTGTGAATTTCTGGCATCCAGAAGGATGCCCCATCCCCAGCAAAAACAAAAGGATAAGAAAATTGAAGTTATAGTAAATTCGAAGAATATAGAGTGACACATTGTGGAATATGGGGGGGAGAATTTGAATGCCTACTTGACACCATCCTCGAGTGTCTTCGGTCGGTCTGTACAGAGTACAGATATTTCACCCTACAAGTAAAACCCTGACCAAATATTCAAAATAACATAGTATTAGAAGCCCAAGTAAGATCCCCATTGACACGGCTATAAACTAGCTCATACGAAGTGTTGTTATCTCAAATAACAGCATTTTGCTGGATACTCCACCAGACAAGATGAATTCTTGTCCTGGAATACGGCTAGACTAAGAAAGGATCACAAGAAAGATAAACTATACAATAGTTAAGTAGTCAATTGGGAAGAGGAAAATTGGTCAATTGGGAAGAGGAAAATTGGTGTTCTTCACTGTTTTACTAACTCAATATTTGAGAGGTAGAGGAGAATATTTAATTAAAAACTCAGATATCAATGTATCTAATATAGAATTCAAGTGTTAGCCCCAGGAAAAGGGCCTCTTGATTTCTGAGAGCGAACTGAAGTAAAGTGGAAAAAAGCAGAATAGAGCGTAGAATTAAAAGAAGGTTAGAAAGTAGAAAAACTTTTTGATTTGGTCAAAGAACCGAGAGGAATATGTTGGAACATAAGTCTTTGGAAAAGTTAGGAAGAATTTGCTCAACCAGTTCTTCAGTAATATTACTTTAATCTGCTTGAATACTAAAAGAAACCAGTCTGGATTGATTGAGAAGATTTGCCGTTATTTAAGCTCCAATGAAAATCATAATTCACTCTCGTTTTGTCATGAGATGATGATGATGATGATGATGATGATAATAACAATAATAATAATAATAATAAATTAACAACAACAACAACGACAACGACGACGACGACAACAACAACAACAGTAGTAATAATAATAATAATAATAATAATAATAATAATAATAATAATAATAATAATAATAATAATAATAGAAATGAATGTGGAACATGAAGAAAATCACTATAATACGAATAATTCTATGAGCACTAGGAACAGCACAGAAAAACCTGGAAAAACAACTAGGAGAGATTGGAATCAAAGGGAGAATTGACATCTTATAACGCACGGCAATGATGAAAACAGTCAAAATCTTTTTTAAAAAGTCATTAAATGTGGAAAGCAACTCATATAACCACTGAACACTATTCAGTCACGGGTAAGTTAAAATCGAAATAGAACAACAACTATAGAAAGAACATCAGACGAGCCCAACGGAACTGCAACTACCATATATTTCATGAACTTATATCCAACAAAACATACAGACAGATGTGGTGGCACCAGCCTCGGCTAGCACTAGTGAAGAAAACTCGAAAGACTGAGGATGGTAGTGAATATGAAAGAGAGAGAGAGAGAGAGAGAGAGAGAGAGAGAGAGAGAGAGAGAGAGAAAGAAATAGTTCCTTGGAAACACGCAACGTGTGAACATGAGAAATCGGGATGTGCTGACAAAATATGATTAAACAGTGATTATCGAGCTATCACTGTTTCACCCCAACTCCACGAAGATCAAATTGAATAAACATCCACTGTCTTCCATCAGTCTTGGATTGACTTAGTCCTTTTGAAAGTATAAATAAGGAGCTATGATTTCAAGTCTGAAAGGATCACGTTGTAGGGGCATACAATTACAAGCAAATAACAAGGTATGGAGAATTATTGTGAACGCTCATGTGTTTTGTAATAATGACGACAACTTGGGTTTCTTCATGTATGACACAAGGTTGAAATACAACACTTGAAGTTGTCAGTCATCGCCTGTCACTGTCCGTTCTTCAAAATCTAGCTACTTCCTCGGGTACCATGCATTGCTCCCTGTTCTATTAAGTGCATCTATTTTCTATTGGTCCTTGAATGTTCCCTTTGATGTGTTCCTGAACCGATCCCGAAACTATAATTCACAGAAATATATGTTGAGAGTATGATCCGTCTCCATTCTGATAACGAAGATAATGTTTCGTAAAATTTCCTTTTTATACGTCGTAGAAAGTATACAATAACTATTCAACATTCTAGTTACATCCGTGGAAAATCTTGCGGGTTTTCAGGAGAAGCGGAAAAATTACAAAACAGTGGGAAGTGACTGAAGGGGTTCGCATCTAAACTAAAAAAAACCCACCTTATTAGACAAAGTTCGCACCTCTCTCTACTGCGTCGAAGAAAAAATATCCAGTGTTGTCCATTGGCAACTGCGACAACATATAGCAAATAATACTTTCATTGATACATCATTTCAGAAAAATGGTATTAAAAGGGGGTCAAGTTGTTGGGGGGGGTGTAATGACACAAATCATTAAAGCGGCCGTTGACAACAGAGGCAACCGGTTTGTGTTATGGCTCGACCTGGCGAATGATTATGGCTTTATTCAACGCAAGATGGCGCATCTCACGCTAAATAAACATCACATCCCTAACAGGATCAGATACCATTTTTGGAGATGAAAGTCGGCAACTACCTCAAGAGATTGCTATAATTTCCAAAGGGACTGGCCAACATTGAAATCTACGAACACCAGACTGTAACTGCCCTTCAAATACTTAGAGGAAGAATCCAAGATAGCAAGAGGAAGAGAAAATGGAAGTAGTACAGTACAGAAACTCTAGTGATCCGAAGGTAGCTAACGCAGAGACCCATGAAGGACTGATAGTAAATAGTTAACAGAAGGAGACAAATACTAGGCTGCGTGACAGGAAGGACGTCGGAGTGGTTATACGAGGCCTATCTGGTTGGGATCCGTTCCAACTCTCCAGATAAACACTATCATGGAGGGTTTCGAAGGTAACAGTGGATGGGACAAGATCATTGGAGGCGGTGGGAATAAAGTACCAGCGTGTTTGGATGAGGTGAGAGAAAATGGATGAGAGGAAAATGATCTGAAATGAGTTCTTGGAAGATGAACCATCGCATCAAATATCTAATACGGGCAGTGTACGATGTGATTCCAAGTCTGGCAAATCTGTAAACATAGAGCATAGCAGAGTCACCAATATGCCCACTCTCTTTCAAGCGAGGAACTAAGAAGCACACCTTCAGCTGCTCTGCAGAAGCATTTGAAGAGAGAAGATATGGATGATTGCATGATCACGCCATGAAAACAGATATATGGTGCCATCATCGCAAGAATTAAGCATCTGGAGTGGTCCCGACCATCCAAAAAAGACCATTATCTTTTGGAGAGCTGTCTATGCCCATCAAAGGATCATCTTCGGGCATCCTGACCTCTACATCTAAGGTTTCTTAGAGGCATTGCAGTCACCCCTCCCTACTGACATATATCGTACTTGCATCTAAATCTACCAAAGTTTTGCTATTCCATTGAAAGATTGCCGAGAATAAGACTTTGAAAGGAAGCTCTCCGTGTATGTGGGGCTGACCAATGGTCAGAAACTATCGACATGCTAGATAAAGAACGAGATGTATCCCGGTAGAGGTAAGGTACGGGGAATTTGCTGTCCTTTTGCTTAGACTTTGTTCATCAAATGAGAAGAAGCGAGTCGTCGGCATTACCACCGAAGCAGCAGGGAATCTCAAGATAGCTGCAGTTGAGAAGAAAAGAAACATAGAGCCACAGTAATTAACCATCTGGATGCAAGTTGGGGTTCACCTGGGGGAGTGCATGACTAAGAAAGACCTAAAACGTTCGATAATTCAAAGAACATCACTGAAGATGTTTCCGGGGGCATGTTCATAGTATGAAAACACAAAGTATCATAAAATATATACAAAAGAAAAGTATAATACAATGCATAATTTGATAAGATATAGATAAGCATTAGCCCTGCAAAACGGTCCATCCGCCATTTGATAGGTATTATTTTAAGCCCACATACAGTCTAGTCATCAAATGAGACTGGTGTGGTACCGATTTAACCGCCAATGATCCAACTATAGAACGGGTACCAATACGTGATATAGCACTAGTAGCATTAAAAAAACGCAAGACAAATAATATGTAAGTTTTCATGCGGATTGTAACTAAAATTCTGTCCATTTTGAAGTTTAATAAGACAATACAGACAAAATATCAGATTTATTTATAACTTCTCTATAACCTATTTCCGTCTTTCAATAAGCTCTTTAATGCCACATTCATAAAATTCCTTAGGTTTTTAATTGAAAAAAGAAATTTATTTATTTTCTACTTATTTTTTAAAAATTATTTCTAAAACCACTCAAATTATTTTGTAAACCTCTAGAAAGAGGATAATCTATTGGCACGAGGTTCAGTGAGTGATACATACTTTTTTTGCATATTTTCTTACGAGATCTTTGGTCGTGTGCAATGTGGTGGTCTAGCTTTATCGTGATAAACGTTGAAATAAATCATGCAGAACGCATTTTACAACTTTTGATACTTTGCGATTGAAGTTCTCTTTAATTGCAGAGCTGTACGCGTATCTTTGCACCAACTGCGAATTCCAATGCATCATAATTCAATGTTCTTTGGTGCACATCTCTTGATTCACTCTGAAGGTTGTTGTCCTATAAACTTTTTGATGTGATTTTGTCTGCTGAACTTGAAGAACCGTTTTTTTTTAATTTATATAATATATAAGGTAAAGTAATTTTCTTTATCGTCGATAGCTTTCTTCCTGCAAAATCAATATTTGATTCTGGTCCGTCAGTTTTTATGGATAATTGCAGCGTGTTGTTAAGAAGAATAAAATGTGATAATATTTAATTATTTACAAAAAATACTTTGTCCGCGTCGGAATTTTTTTTAAATGACCGCCATCTTAAAAATGAAACGTAATTCTGTATTCGTCCATACAGAGTTACTTCCCTTTGATTAGCACAAAAGATAATATTTTGGAGAAAAAAAAAACACTGGCATAGTTTAAAAAGAAAGAACAGCAAAACAAAGTGCGTGTAAATACACTACCGGGAAACGCCGAGTCGGGACAGCCAGTAAAGAATTACGTCATGAATGTGTTCTTTGCTTGGGAAGAATACGTGACCAATAGAACAGTTTCACTAAAGATAAAAATTAGTAAGACCTGAAAAAAAAATGAAATAGTAATATTGTTATATTTCAAATATAATTGAGAAGTTAGACATCTTTAGATTAAACTCAACTAACGGACACAAGTTTTGTTACAGCCTGATACATTAGTAATAATTCTGTGTAAAATTGTTCTAAGATGTTTTTAATCGCTCATTATATTTTGTTTGTTTAGCACCCAAAAAAAAACGAAGTTTTATTTCAATATTGAGTTTACTAAGACTCACTTCAAATAAACAAATAACATGGATAAATAAATGATTTCATTTAGAAAAGATATATTATAGAAAACATTTATAGCTAAACTGCTTTCTATGTGATAAGGTTATTCCTTCTAGCTGGGCAACGTTGGATATCCCTTCGAGTAATTTTTAAAATCATTTATTGATTCCACACTGGAATGCTGGAGTTTTGTTCCTCAGAGTAGGATTTTTTGGAGATAATTTATTTTATATTTCTTTAGAGATTTTCGAAGTGTCATTTGTTGTTTTTTTTTGTTTGTTTTATTTTATTTTTTATATAAAACTATTCTTTTCTCGAGAAAATCAACTGTAAATATTTTTGTCTGTTTTTTTTTTTATTATTTGAATAAAGTTTTGGGACAAAGTTTACCATCGACTGACAAGTGCGTGTTCCGATCAGTCCTATGCAATGCTTCCAGACACTTTGATGTTTGTCACAGAATTATTCCATCTAATATAGTGAAACCAAAAATCTCTGTTGACATATTTAACGTGATTCAGCAAATGTTCAAGAAAAACATACAATGTCTTCCATTAATACGAAACCAAAATCGATTCCTTACTTTTTGACGCAATTAACAAATTTTATTTTAAAGGGATGTTTTCTGAAAACTGAAAAGATCCCAAAATAAAAATTTTAAAAATGTCAAAAGAATGACCCAGAAATAAAAAAAAACTTAATTAGCGAATTTGTTATTTAACAAAAATGTAATGCTAGATAAATGTTAAGAAGTAATTTATGTCAATTAATGAAACGATTACTGACTAAAATGTATAATTCTAATTGTTTTTAGGGGGGGGGGTATTTGAAAGAGTAACCCACTTCTGATTTATACGTTTAGCTTTTGTAAGTATGGATGGTCGGAAAGACACTCATCTCGGTAAAATGACCAGACTCGGTAAAAATCTAAAATTCTAAAAAAAATTTTTTTAATTTATATTAAAAACTTAAATAAAATTAACGTCATGGAGTTTTTTCTTGAATAATTTTTTTTATTATTCATTAATACTAATTGTAATTTTTTTCAGCAATATCTTATACTATATCCGTTTGTATTATGAAGTTTGAAGAAATAAATTATTTTTTAACACAAAAAAAAATTTGTACAAAAGCAAATTATTTTAAAATCCCACGACATTAATTTTTCTAACTTATTTTTTTTTAGTATTAATAAATAAAATTCATATTTTTGGACACATACACATTTTCTTTAAGAAATATTTATGTAATGAAAACATTCCATGGTGTTTAATTAATTTATTTTTTAATATAAATAAAAAGAAAATTCTATACAAAAAAAAAAGAATTTCAACACTTTTTAATTTATTTTTTATTCCATTATGTTAACTTTATGTAATTACTTTAAAAAAGTATTGACCTAAATTTTAGATTTTTATCGAGAATATTGTCCCTCCGACCATATATACTTACAAAAGCTAAATGTATAAATCAGGGGTGGGTTACTCTTCCGAATAACCTTTTTTTTAATTAAAATTTAGAGTAAAAACATATTTTTCCAGCTGAGTTAATGTGTAGAAGAGAGAAATTTGAGAAACTTGGCGTCATTGAGTACCTTAACAAATTCTTGTATTAATAAAACTACCAGACACGATCTCGTGTGTTTGTGTGTGAGGTTCTTGCTTATCTGTAACTTTGGTAAATAAACATTAAATTATTTTTATTTACCATTAGTCGATTATTTAAATCAAAAATAAAATAAGGGAAAAATAAAATGAATTAAAAGAAAAAATCGTTGACTGGAGCTGAAGTGATGGCGTATTTTGACCCGAAGAAAGACACCGACATACTGGTAGATGCAAGCCCAGTTGGATTAGGTGCAGTTCTGACACAAGATGGGAGGGTGCTATGTTATGCCAGTCGTGCCCTCACAGATGTAGAACAACGATACTCTCAAACTGAGAGAGAAATGTTAGCCGTGGTATATGCAGCTGAGCATTATCATCTCTACTTATATGGAGCGAGATTCGAAATCACCACCGACCATCGACCTCTTCTAGGGATTGTGAAAAGTCTCAAACCGACAACAACGAGAATGGAACGCTGGCGTCTTCGTCTCATGCCCTACCAGTACAACCTGGTATACCGTCCCGGGAAAGATGACAAAAACCCTGCGGACTATCTGAGTCGTCACCCACAACACATACCATCTAAAGACAATATAGCAGAAGCCTACATAAGATATATAGCTAAGAATATCATACCAAAATCTTTAACTCTTGAGGAAGTCAAACAAGCCACAGAACAGGACCCCCAGTTACAAAAAGTCAAGGGTGCGGTTAAAGACGGACGATGGAATGACCCCCAGCTGTCAAGTTTTTCCCTATTCAAGGACGAAATTTCAACACACAATGGTCTCGTCCTTCGAGGACACCGGCTTGTAATTCCCTCAAAATTGAGGAAGAGATCCGTCGATTTAGCCCATCAATCTCACCAGGGCATGGTCAAAACCAAACAACTGATAAGGGAAAAAGTATGGTTCCCAGGAATCGATAGACTGGTGGAGGAAACAGTACACGGATGCATTCCCTGCCAAGCCTCAGACCCAAGGCACATGAGCCGCGAACCCATACACTCCTCACCACTACCAGTTGCACCATGGACTGAAATCTCAGTCGATTTTGCAGGTCCGTTCCCATCAGGTGACTATGCGTTAGTCATAATCGACGATTACAGCCGATTCCCTGAGGTGGAGGTAATACCCTCAATAGCTGCGGGTACAGTTATTCCCCGTTTAAACATGATCTTTGCTAGACAAGGATATCCAATCATTCTAAAATCTGATAACGGTCCACCATTTCAAGGACAAGACTTTAAAGACTTAGCGGCACAAGCAGGTTTCAAACATAGACGCATTACACCTCTATGGCCGGAGGCAAATGGTGAGGTAGAGCGTTTTATGCGCACTTTAAAAAAATACATTCTTGCAGCCACGGTAGAAGGCCACAACTGGAAGACCCAGTTACCACATTTCCTAAGGCAATATAGAGCCACCCCCCATACCACCACTAAAATATCACCATTTGAAGCTTGTACGGGCCGAAAAATGAACATCGGAATACCAAATGGTATCGAAAGCCCAGTAACAGGGCCGACACATAAAAGAATAAAAGAAAATGACTCCAAAGGAAAAGAGAAGATGAAGGGGTACGCTGATAGAAAGGCAAAAACAACAACTCTCAGCCTGGGTGATATGGTTTTGGTCAGGCAGAAGAGACAAAACAAACTGTCAACACCATACAATCCTAAACCATATACCATTACAAAAATGAAGGGAAGTATGATAACGGTGCAGAGAGGAAATCACAAAATGACTAGAAACTCTTCTTTGCTAAGACGCATAACACCTAGGAATGAGAACCGTGACTCTGATTCAGACTGGGAAAGTGAGTACAATTCACACACCTCAGAAGACCTGGAAATACCCAAAACACAAATAGCTGACCAGTTACCGAGACGAAATCCATCTCGGGAAAGACTGCCCCCAGCCAGATTCAAAGACTACATAATGTAAAATAAATAAATAAATAAAAAGAAATAATAAATAAATAAATAAATAAAATAAGACAAGTTGTCCCACCAAGATGGGGAGGGATGTGATGTCCCCAATCAAAGGGACATAACTCTATGAGTTATCTACCCTTAGGTATGTGCGCTCTTCAATAAATATATGTTTGGACGGCAGTCTATCTGCGACCAAGCAGTTGTTAACACATTACCTTCTAAGTTGTTGTTCTTGCATATTGTTTGATACCCGCGAGACGGGAAGCCCCGACATTATACTATTTAAAGAAATTATAAACATGACTATGTTTTGAATTATTTTTCTCCGCTGGGCAACGCCGAGTGAATACAGTTAGTATTTGATAAACAAGTTGTGCTAGGCTGAGAGTAGACAGTTGGTTGTGTTACATAAGACATAAGAGTTGTCATGTCTGAATTGGCCTCGACCCCTGATAAAAAAATAGTCAAAATAATTAATCACCTTTTTGTTGTTATGAGATGTTATGTATGAAAAAACAGATGTCAGTTGCCGTGATAAGAGATATCGAGATGAACAGTAAACAACAAAAAAAAGATATCAACCGAATGATAATGTCCCACCGAGAGAGAAAAAAAATGGTGTTACACTTATTATCAGCGTTCTTCGGAAAGTGTAGTCAAAGGAACGAGCGAGAAACGCAGCTGCAAACGAACGAGAAATGATGGGACAACATTCAAACCTAATTTGTGACCCTTCAAAAAATAGATACAAACGTCGATGTGTACTGTGCGTGCGTTTGCCAATCAACAAGACATCGATATATTCTATTGATTAATTTCCCAAACATTGCAAGTCGAAAATATCTAATCCGAAATAGTGTCCTGTTACATATTACGTAGCAATCATATGCTTTCGGATTTGCGTATAATGAGTCTTAAAGACAGGCTTAGATCTGATGACCTCGGGGGGATATTAAATCTGGTCTGTATGTGGAGATGTGTGCAGAACAAGAGACTTCGTCGGTTTGGTCACATTAAAAGAATGGACGAGAGTGTTTGGGTTAGTAGATATAGAACAGTTGAGGTAGCAGGGTCAGATGGCAGAAAAAGGCCAAGGAAAACATGGGTGGGAAAGAGGGATAAATAAAGATCTGGGCAGAGATAGGTTAGTTTGCAAGCTGATTTCTAAATACCGTCCAACACATGCCAACATATAAAACGGACGTTAAACCGAATATGATGATGATGTTTTCTAAATACAAAAGACTACTTAGGTATGAATTACAAAATGTGACCCCAGATTCACCTATTGCCTTTTGCGAGGGTGGATAGAGCATTGGTTGATTTAATAATGTGGCATAAAAGTATTTGAAGTTAAAACAGTTGTGGTTTAGGACTTAGAAAAAATCGTCGTGTAAAGTCCAGATAGATAGGAGCGTTCAGATATCTTCCTGTCACCTCTGAGGATAGCAAGAAGCATCGACTAAGGAAATGGGTTCACAATTAAGTAAACAGACTATATATTTTAATTAAAGGTGAATTGGGTTCGTCGTCTTCATCCGATGAGTGTTCAGGATCTTGATGAAGAGAAAAGTATTCAGACCACATCGCCAGTTTTAGCTTCTAAAGATTAACAATATACACGCCTCGTTATTTGATTCCAAAGAAAAGGAAAATCAGCAGTGAAATATTGTTACATATTATGTAGTAATAATGTGCTTTTGAAGTTAAGTGTAGAATTATCTGCCAAATGTGTACGATTAATTAGGTATAATTGACATGGTCTGATCTTAGATTCACCTTTCGCCTGATATGAAGTTATATAGTAGATTGGCTAATTTAATTATGTAACATGGAAGGATTTTAAAAGGATAAATGCAGAAAATCAAAAAAAGAAGGGTCTTAATCTGAAATCCGGATAGTTAGGGCGTTTAGACTCCTTGTGTACATTTAAAGATAGTCAGAAAACTACTCATAGATAAAAAGAAATGGAGACTTAATTCAGTTGGGAACTGATCGTGGCCGGAAGGGGGGGGCGATCCTGGATCGTAGTACAAAATGAAAATATATCCTTGTGTCGCATCCTGGGTCGTAAGTCACTAATGTGATACTATCATCATGGTCTTGTTGCTAAGCGTGGCCCTCGCTAGTACAGGAATACTGGCCACTAAATATGGTCGGCTTCGAATTCAAAATCACGAGATTCAACCAGGGGTATTTTTACCCCGCCTAATAAACCGGTATTGTCCGGGCCTTCGGGGCTTGATTTACGCCGGTCTATGGGTTTGTCGTGTGCAGTTCTAGGAGGTCCACCTTCCCAGGCTTCGCCTCCCCTCTTTGGGGAGGAGTAAGTTTATTGCTTACTGTCTGAGGCGCCCCTACCGGGGAATGCCGACGGGGCTACCCAGGCAATTTTTAAACCCCACTTTCCCGACCCGACCTTGGGTGACATCTTACTTGTAGTAGTGGTAAGATAAAAACTGGCCTTATGCCTAACTCCTGGAGAGGAGTAAATCAATACTAGCGTAACGTTTGATTGGTTCGAAGAACAATATTTGACGATATTTCATGCGCCAATTTAAATGTTGCTACTTAAATCAATCATTCCATTAATTAATTTAACTTAATTACTTATTGTACTACAAAGTAAATAAACATTTTTTTAGTCAAGACTAAATTTCTTTTGCCGTCCTTCTTCCGTGTGTGTCCAGCAACTTGACCGAGCGAGAAATCCTATGGTCTCGGCCTTTTGGCTAAGATCAAAGTGTGGTATCTGTTCCGATGGATACTGCACGCCTGTCCTGTGCAGTTCTAGGAGGTCCACTCTCCCAGGCTCCGCTTCCCCTCTTTGGGGAGGAGTAAGTTTATTGCTTACTGTCTGAGGCGCCCCTACCGGGGAATGCCGACGGAGCTGCCCAGGCAATTTTTAAATGGCCAGAGTGCTCACCTCTCGAGCGCTGGCTTTTAACCCCACTTTCTCGACCCGATCTTGGGTCACATCTTACTTGTGGGAGTAAGATAAAACTGGCCTTGTGCCTAACTCCTGGGAAGGAGTAAATAAACATTGTCAATCTTGGCACGTAGAGACGAACAACATACACATCGCGCATCCGGTAGATAACGAGTGACGAATTGAAAAGGAAAACACACTAAACATTTAGTTTATCAATTGTGTCGCTGTCACAGTATGACATAGTTACCTCCCCATAGATTCCCCTCAGAGGTAACTCTCCTGTAAATAAAGATAGGGAAACCACTTCTCAAGATGGCGACCCAATAGAACCGTACACGCGTGTTTGTTCTCTGTTACACGTACTAACCAAGCATGTTATATTTACAATAAATGCATCTAACATTTACAGTCGCTAAACTTTACTTGAGGTTAAACACTTAAAGTGCAGATTACTTTATGTCGAATGACTCTCGAACATGCGAGTAAATATTGGAACTCTGTTTAATATAAGAATTATTTGGTCAGATGAACTACCGTTCTGTATGGAAAAATTCGAAGGGAGATCACAATCCAAACAATACATTATAATCAAAATTAGACACTGTTGGACTATTTTTATACTTTGGATTGATTGTGATAATTCCGGACGAAGAGATCTACCGAACTTACAGAATACCATGGTTAAATAGTTTTTCTTTAAAAAATAATAAAAGCATATAAAGTTATCTTATGAGATTTTTAAAAGTTTGGACTTAAATAGCATTTAAGCTGACATATTGTGGGGGATGCTAACGCATTCTATTCCTCTTAAATATTGAAGAAAAACGAGCAAGAAAACGTCAACATTCAACACAAATGAAGGGCAAATAAAATATCCAATACTCAAACATTTTTATTAACAACAACAATTTATTTTGCATTTTTACACATAAAAATTATGTTCCATATTTGACGAAAGTCTTTTAGTGTCTTTTGGATAAATGTCTCTTTGACGGCTTGAAAGAAATAGTGTATTTTTGTTATTTAAAGCAATGTCTCTTTAAATAAGTTTTGTATGAAGAAAGACGCACGTGTGTGCATGTGTACGTGTGTGCGTGTGTGCGTGTGTAATTGAAAAGAGAGAAAGAAAATGCCAAGCTTACTATGTGTGTCCAGCAGTCAGAAAAGGGGAGAAGGAATCTTTTGACGCGACAGGTAGTCATCGCATCGTCTTGCGACTGGCCGATGGAGCGAAACAATTCTCCTTGCTGTGTCTGAAGAAATTCTGGAGGCAAGAGACCGGATCCGTCGCAAACGACGTTTATATATGTCCTAATCAGCAGGGGCAGTGACCGGAAACATATGATCCCTATTTTGGCGTTTTCTGCGGTGTGTTGAAAAACGCCTGTCGACTGCTGTTGAAAGGTGAATTCCATAATATCAAACTTTTATTCTGATAAGATGATTTTCTATTTGTTACTGTTGAACCATGTTATTGGTGTTATAATAACGTACAGTTTATTTTAAAATGATGTAATCCCGTCCGGACAACTGGTAGCGTGGAAACATTTTTCAATTATGACTGAAAAATCAAATATGCACAGGGAATTTGAATTTGAATAATATAAAATAGTTGTCTTCTTTATAAGTAAAGTTTTTATTTTTTGTATAAGTTTTTAAAAAATGTGCAAACAAATTTTTTAAAAATGAATTTAAAAAATGAGTAGACTGCATCCCGGGCAATGCCGGGTAGGTAAACTTTTATAAAATAAGGTGCACGAAATCTGTCTTTGGAGCATCATTGGATGTTTCAACATGACAATGACGCAACATTCCCAACATAAATTGTTGCACATTTAACATATTGGTGTACACCGCACACAGTTCTGGATGATATCACCTTGATAATGTAGAGACCTATTTGAAGAAATATAGGCGACACAAATCTGTCGAATTTAGAGTAATCAGAAGCTATTACGATATTAGAATTGTGGGAAAATACAAATTGCGAATAATGTTCATTTACCTCCTCCTCAAGAGGTTTAGACACAAGGTCAGGTGACGATTGAAAACGCCAGCGCAATAAAGGAAGTGCACCCTGGACGACAAAAAATGGCTATACTTTCATTTGTTGCTTCTTGTCTTTTACTTAATTTATTGTAAGAAAATATTTTGTCTGGGAAAATATTCTATATAATAAAGTTAAGTCAGTCGAATTCTGATTTTTTTTTGTCTTCTATATGTATATATCCTACAAAATCGATCTTTATTTCCGAATAGCTATTTTTTACGTCGGTCCATGTTATTTAGAACAATAAAGTGCATTTCGGGTTCATTCCTTTAGGAAAATAATTCATACGGTCGGATTTATTTTCGTATAGTCGCCATTTTAAGGGGGTACCTCTGTACTAGTCTATTATCGACTTACTTTCATTTATTTGGAAAATAAAATAATATTTAGGAAAAACGGTATATTTTCACAGAAGCCAACCAAAACAAATTGCAATTAAATACAAATGTACGTAATGCATGGTAGGTACAGTTTGTGTAATATAACAAAATGGTTTTGTAACAAAATCGATTTAACCTCTTTAAATCTTATAAATACTTTCGCTTTTTTAACTGCCGGGTTTTTAATGGCATTTAGAAAGTTAAATTTAATTATTACGGCATCAACTTATTAAAAAAATAAAATTGTCATAAAACTATGAGTAAAATCGATAGATTCGAACCGTATGTTTACAATATCAGCAGGCAGACTCAAAGAAAGAGAGTGAGTGAAGAGTTATGCAGCGAATGTGGGGAGAAGAAAACCTGTCTACGTCTAGTATTGAGCAAAGAGGAAGAGCATCTAAGAAACTAAAATGTATTCTGATGGATGTGTGAACCTATCATAGCTCTGGGAGTCACTCGGTGTGGTATTCTGAGTGACTTGGCACTAAATGTAAAACTATCGTTCCGTGATAGCCTGAGTTCGAATACAGTGCCACAAAGATCGCATGAGTTCCGATTAGTTGCTCTGTCAAGAGCTCTGCACCCACGCTATGTCTAAAGATCCGCAAAAGTTTAGTATTGGCGTCGCTGGTCTTGAACTGGGGTAAGTCTATGGTCAGCATTTCTTTTCTGCTTTTGCAAGAGAACATGTTGTGTTAATCCAAGAGCAGGACCCATAATTATGCTGTGTCTACGGACTAAAAATGGCTGTATATAAAATGGGCAAAGACAATTTTGTCTTTTAAAATATATACTTTATTATATCATTAGCTAACGCTGTGACTTTATTGGATTAGGCTGTGAAGAGAGCCACGTATTTTAAAACTTGCCCTTCCGATGTATATGCCGACCTGCAACTGAATTTTCTTCACACCCAGAAAATATATCATTCAAAAACACGTCCACTCCGTCAACATTACAACTCGCAATAAGCAAGTCGGGTGACTACTGTCTACCATTGAGAGTTTTCATGGCAGACGTCGACAATTGTCAATTCAGTAGAGGGATCCCATTTTCTTTGCAACAGCCTTGGCAATGTCTTCTCTGTATTTGTTCTGATTCATGCAACCTGTGAATGTTAGGCTGAGGATTTGAATGTTATATTGTGTACCACCTCACATGTTCCATAAAACTTATTCTACGTGTGTCTTCGACATACTGCTCATGCGAGAACTAATATGTATGTAAATCAAACTGTGTCTTCACTATTGCTCTTTTTCAAACACCGTGTGCGCAACACACGAAAAAACAGCACACAAAATGGCGACCACCTACACGGGAAAGATATCTGAACACGTGGTCACTAAAAACGTAAAAGCTATAATATCAAATATTTGTTAGCTTTACACGCGTTTAACATCTTTCTATTGAGATACATAAATAGCTTATTCTTACCTTAGTAATAAACATTAGTATTTTTGATGTAATAGAATTTAATATTGTAAAAATGTCAATAACTTCTATCGAAAAATTATTACTCCCACGAGGGCAGAGTTAGACACGGGATCGGTTTTTAATGTAGTGATAAATCTAGCTCCTCAAACAAGAGGGATTTTGGATTGGGACAACAATTAAAATTTCTCTTTGACTGTCCGAGGGTAGAAAGAATGAAGCTCCATGTATCGATTCCAATTCGAAACATGAGAGTCGCTCACATGTTTCCCGCGTTCCAATTAGGATAAAATTAAGGTCATTTGGTGACTGCGTTAAGAAGAAGAAGAAGAAGAAGAAGAAGAAGAAGAAGAAGAAGAAGAAGAAGAAGAAGAAGAAGAAGAAGAAGAAGAGGGAGGAGGGGAACGAGAAGGAGGCGGATGGGGGAATGGGGCCTGGAAAAACGCAGATGGCCCGTGTCGATCAGCTGATTGATTCAAAATGAGATAAGTACTTGCCATGGTTGATATATAAATACATTCTAAAATCAGCTTCATCGTCACTTGATCTATTCCAATACAAAAACAACATGCTGAGGTTTCTTGGTAAGTGTCTTATGTTTAAACAAAAATACATTTTTAGATGCGTCCGCTCAATCTACGCACTTAGCGATGAAAATCCTGTTTCAAACCTTACAGACTGACGAAAATGCTATTTAATAACTTAACCGTGACAGACCAATGAAAATGCTATTTCAAACTTAACCGTGACACACCAATGAAAATGCTATTTCAAACTTCAACCTGACAGACCGACGAAAACGATATTTTAAAGTTAAGAGTGGCAGACTGACTGACTCACAGTGCCCTTATAGAGGTAATCGGACGCATTCAATTTCTGAGTTTAGCAATAAAAATGCTATTTTAAACTTAAGCGTGACCGACCGACTAAACCTCATACAGATGTAAGGATGCATTTAAAAATATCTGCACGATTTCAAGAAAACGTTGTGCGACAATTTTATTCCAACATTATCCATTCTAGTATTCGATTTGTCGTATTTTGTGATTTCTTTTTATACATAATTTGCCATCTATCTAGCTAGCATGCTGTTTATATATATATATATATATATATATATATATATATATATATATATATATATATATATATATATATATATATGTATGTATACATATATATATACATACATATATACATACATATATACATACATATATATATACATATATATACATATATATACATATATATATACATATATATATAGTCTAGGAAGTTTCTCAACCATTAAAACTATATTAAAAAAAAAAATTAAAAAAAACAAAAAAAACTTATAGTCCCAAGTCTTCCAGTGGAAAATCACTCATGTAAGTCAATTTATTTTTTACAGTTATTATATTAATTTGTTTCTAACACTATTTTAAGGGATCATCAGTTGTTTACCATGAAAAACTGTTTCGGGAATTTATATACATATATATACATATATATATATATATACAATTTATATTGATATACTTATGTGACTTTTCCGCTGAAGAATTCTACTTCCTGTTTACAATTTCAGACTAAACTGAAGATCGAAGCACGGTCGGTAGCTTCGTCTACCGGATTAACCCCACATCTTTCTTCGTGAAACCGGTGGTATAATGACGAAATGATTGTATTTATTTATGTATTCCGTATATAGTTGTAATGGTTAAGAAACTTCTGAGACTATATATATATATATATATATATATATATATATATATTTAATGAAGAGAAAAGATGTAACTATATTATATTATCGTGGCGGTGAGTTACCGAATACTTGACCGAATGTTTTTTTCTTATATAGTGTGAGAAAAGGTTCCAGGCGGCGTCAAATATTTAACGGATTCTTTTTATGCTTTTGTTAGAGATAGCTTTAACTCTTCTAATTGCCTGAAAAGTTTATATACTCTCTCTTATTTCATTTTATTTAAATTCCAAATACACAGCTCTTCTTATCGTTAATCTTTCTTAGTGATCGCAGAAACGTGACCCCATAGAAACTGTGTCAAGAAACACTTACCAGAGAAGTGTGGTTAGAATTTAAATGTAAATTTAACATAACCGTCAATATTATTCTATCGAATCTGTCATTTTAATGCCATGCTTAAAATGCGTTTAAATTCTAACGACACCCTTCCAATGAATGTTAGTTGAAAGAACATCATAATCTCATATATATATATATATATATATATATATATATATATATATATATATATATATATATATATATATATATATATATATATACTTTGATAATTTTCTTCAGGAAAAAGGCTACTCAGCCTGTAACTCCTGCTCAATGCCTGGTCTTATAGTTTCAGTAGACGCATGCACGGGTCGAGCAGTGTATTGCTTACTGGACCAGTACTTGTCTAGTTTGCTTTTAAAGTCAATTGTGTCTTTTGCATTTACAACTGAATTGGGAAGCTCATTCCAGTTGTTCACTATTCGAAATCCAAACGAATGCTTCCTAGTGTTGAGTCTGCTGTGCTTCTTGGACAGTTTGAAGTTGTTTCCCCTTGTCCTGGAATTGGTATTGAGTGGTAGAAGTTGTTTTTGGTTGATGTTGACCTTGTCTGTTAATATCTTGTACACTGCTATCATATCACCTCTTTCACGTCGGTAGTGCATTGACGGTAGTCTCATCTCATCTCTATATGTATATATATAGTATAATTCAGTAGAATACAAAATGTGTTATGACATATTTTATATTTTGTAATGATCATGTTCCGAAAAATTAAAAACCAACAATATTTGTTTTTGCGTACATGTTTCTGAAATTTCAGTTTTATTATAACATCGATAGCAGGGGAAAAAGATTAACAATTATATGAAAAACTTCATCAGTACAATATTTCTTTATCGATACGATAAGGCAATATTTAATTGGATTATTCAATAATTATGAACACAAAACAAAGCGCAGAAACCTTCTTTTTACACTATGATAGGCCTGGGGACAATAATGTTAAAAAAATGTTCAAAGATATATTTTCTTTTTCTCAAAGATGGATTCAATTGTTGTTTTTTTAATAATTTTATTAGTAAAAAAGGTTTTAATGTACGCCAGGATAAATATTGTTGGTGGTGAATGGGGTAAGACAAGATTCAAAATGTTTTATATAAGAATTTATTCCAATAAAACGAAGGTTAAATTATTCCGAAAAATTCTCCTTGTGATACAACTAAAGTTATTGTTATTGAATTAAACCTTTATATATATATATATATATATATATATATATATATATATACATATATATATATATATATATATATATATATATATATATATATATATATACATATATACATATATATATATATATATATATATATATATATATATACATATATATATATATATATATATACATATATATATATATATATATATATATATATATATATATATATATATATATATATTAAGACAGGCTTCATTAAAATCTACGGAGTTCTGCTTTTTTGAGATTTTCTGGGTTCGTCGTTCGACTCTTCGAGCGATTTTACGATAGTGTGGTAGTAGCTGGTGCAGTATAGCACCCATCGTTATGGTTTGGGTCAAATCTCGAGCGCTTTCGGACGTCTCGTCCATCTTCAGGAGGTTGATTTTAGCTAATATGGGTCTTTTTCCGCTTCCATTTTTATAGCTTTTTTTTCTTCGTCATTCTTTATTCTATTTATGTTTTATTGATTTACATATATATATATATATATATATATATATATATATATATATATATATATATATATATATATATATATATATATATATATATATATATATATATATCACGTCTTTTGCAGGTGTTTTTGTGTTTTATTCCTTTCTTAGAAAACATTTCTAATCTAATTTCAGTGCTTACTGTCCTGCTTGTCGCCGCGCCAACAGTGAATGGCCAGGGAAGCATTGACGTTGCAGGCATCATCGCGAATCTTAATTCAAAGGCTATTGAGATTCTAAAAAATGTTGCGATTCCAGCCCTTAACAACCAAGTCAGTTTAGTTAAAGCACACATCGATGGTCTCTTGGCTTTCTTTAAGTCCAAAGAAGGTGACGTAAGTATATATTTTAAATATTTGTTTCATGGTGGAGATTAAAAGCGTGTCAAGATGATGTCAAATCAGCCTGCAGACCATACCCACTACTAAATACTAAATAACTTAAGATGCGGTTGGTATGAAATAGCGACTAATAAAGCAGACATTGGAGAACTGGGTGGCCTATTTTCAAACTCTTTTGAAAGATTTTGGAATTTTGCCGACAACACGTTTATGACTTTTGTTCTCTTTATCATCTACGAGTAACAAAATCGACTGATGGAAAGAGTACGAGCGAAGTGATGGAAATCTTGTACTACATTCTACGTGAAGATTTAATGCAGTATATTGTTACATCTTACGAATTTGTGACATACATAGAACCACAGGAATTCACTTAGAGATCAGGGGCACCAGAAAATCGACGAAAAACAGACACAAGACGAAATTTACTTTTAAATGAATATTTATTCCTGAGTCTAGGATATAAGAAAAAATGAAAGTAAAATAAGATACAAATAAGGAAAAGAGGTTTTCAGTTTTAGATAAAAAGGAAATGTGACAAAAATCAAAAGAAGAAATATTCCATAATGACTCATACTGGTTCAGAGAAAATAATGTCCATTTGAGGTGACGGTTTTTCTTATCAAATTCGTCTCAATTAAATTCCATAGTTGTAGTCGTCCACTCACTTAAAAATGCAGGCTATAACCTCATTCTTCTTTTTTGGTTGAGGTTTGCTCTTTAGCAGTCTTGTATCGTCCTGTCTACTGAGGCATATCGGAACTACCGATATCTTTAAGTTCGTATTTTTTCACCTTTCATCCCAACAGGTATACCTGCTGAGGTATTTTGACGTACGATATATTTACATTCAATGATTTTCATTTCAGCAGGAAGTATACATATCACTTCTTGTCAACTTCCCTTTCCGTAAATCTCAAACATCGGAAAATTTTGTTTTAAGTTCACCTCGCCTCCGCAGAGCAAACGAATTAGCGATCCATTATTCACCCTTGGACAAAAATGATATTTTTATAATGGGGAGATGCAAATAAAAAGAAGGAAAGAATAGAGAAAAAGGAAGAGATTTTTGATAATTATCATGAGTAGATGCTTTTTTAATGTCGTACATAACAATATATATATAGAGAGAGAGAGATAACAGTTCTTTTTTATATTTTTGTTCTTTTTATATTTTTGTTCTTTTTTAATGTCGTACATAACAATATATATATATATAGAGAGAGAGAGAGAGAGAGAGAGATAACAGTTCTTTTTTTATATTTTTTGTTCTTTTTTAATGTCGTACATAACAATATATATATAGAGAGAGATAACAGTTTAGAGTAACAAACAGAGTGTACCTTTTCGTAGATTAAAACAGAACAAGTGAGTCATCTTGCGCCTTAATTTAGTGTATAAAAAACTAAGTATGAAAAAAGGCTTTACTGAACAAAAATGTTGTGATTTAGTTCTTATTGAATATTTATTTTTTAATAAATAGTCACCACTTACTTAGGCCAACAGCCACTCGAGGATACAGGTCAATGGGATTGATGGATTGACAATTGGGTAATCAACAATACTATGAAAGGATTGAAAACGATGAATAGAATGGACAACGTTTGATTAATTAAGAGAAAGGCTCGACAAGTATTGTTGACACTGAACCTAGAGACGACCATAGTGTAGTTTGTGGAGGAGATTTTAATGTTAAAATGAGTACCTTAAAATATTTAAAATAAGAACTAAACGGCCCTTTGGCTAAGATCAAAGTGTAGTATCTGTTCCGATGGATACTGCACCCCATAGACTGGTATTGTCTTGGCCTTTGGGGCTTGATTTACGCCGGTCTATGGGTCTGTCCTGTGCAGTTCTAGGAGGTCTACCCTCCCAGGCTTCGCCTCCCCTCTTTGGGGAGGAGTAAGTTTATTGCTTACTGCCTGGGGCGCCTCTACCGGGGAATGCCGACAGGGCTGCCCAGGCAATTTTTAAACCCCACTTTCCCGATCTGACCTTGGGTCACATCTTACTTGTGGGAGTAAGATAAAAAAAACTGGCCTTGTGCCTAACTCCTGGAGAGGAGTAAATCAATACTGAAGAACCAACAGCTAACGATTTTTTTCTTAATGACAAGATAAGCATTATAATATTAGAACATTTGGTGTCAGGTGTAAATTTAATAAATATATATCTTTATCTCTCTCTTTCCTCCCCCCATCTCTCTCTCTCTCTAATATATATATATATATATATATATATATATATATATATATATATATATATATATATATATATATATATATATATATATATATATATATATATAAGGAGATCAATAACAACTTCTTGTTACAGATTCCAGTGCCAAACACGCCTTTCACCATCCACTTCGAAGCCGAACGATGCCATTTAATTGGAAAACGTCTTCTGAGTAAGTTCATACATTTTTTGCGATTATTCGTTGTATTTTAATTGCCATTTAAACCTCCTGAAATTAGAAACATGGCGACATTGTATTTGAGAATTTCAAATATAAAAATTACCAGCGTTTAATATTCTACTGTTGCTCCAAAACCGAACTAAAAATAACAATTTTCATTCGCAAAGTAATGTACTAGTGGCAGCACGTTCGTATGTTTTGCAGTACTTCAGTTGGTTTAAACTTTATAAAATACATTAAATTAGTACGTGTATTATGAGCCTTTAGGCTTATAAAGAATCTTACCATTTTTTTCTCTGAATGTCAGTCAAACATGAAAAGTATGACCTTTTAAATCTTAATTTCGCTCAAAATTATATTTGCCGATACTTATCACTTCAAAAGTATGTTGAGCTTTCTTTTAATTAATTATTCCATAATTAACGTAACGTAATTAATCAATTTATATAGCACCAGTAAAATACTTCATCGTGTCACACGGTCTTTGCCCGTGAAATGTCAAAAAGCATTTTCGACACCTTCTTCTTTTGCTTTTATTTATTTTATTTTTTTTAATTTCTACTAATGAGGTATTGAACATCTTGTTGAACATAAGGAAGATGTTGTAAGCAAAAAAAGAGAAAACATTATTGATCAATTAGTTACTATTTGTTTTAAATTAAATTTAAAAAAAAACGGTGGTGATTTAGTTGCCAATCCAATATTAATAGAAAAAAAAACTCTCACACTTTTGCTGAAGTGTACAGTTACTACACTGATAATCCCGAGCAGGGGGTATTGATAAAATACCCTCTAGCTCGATGTGAACCTCACAGGCAAAGACCGTGTGACACGATGAAGTATTTTACTGGTGCTATATAAATTAATTAATTACGTTACATTTAAATTCGCAAATGCTATCAAATTTAAACAGATATATAAACACAGTATCAGATAAGTTAGCCTTTTAATTAAGCCGCAAACACACTTAGTTTGTCAGACATTTCTTGTATTATAATTTCAGTAACTTTACCAATATTTCCTGTCTTCTGTATCTTACGTTTCCATTTCACCACATTTTGAAAGCAAATAACCAAATTCCTACGCAAACAAAGAATTAACACTTCAAAACATTTTAATAAATGTTGATCATCCATGTTTGCTTTCTTTTCTAGTATTTTCTGTCATTGTTTATCGTTTTATGTTATTATTATTCTTCTTCGTTCAGTCGTTGACTTCCAGAAATGCAAAGCTAAGGCAACCGAATCCACAACTGGATTGTCATCAACTTGCGAAAAGGGATCACAGAAGGATGCTATCCAATGCGCCACTGAAGAAGTCCTCAACTTGGTGAAAATCGTTTCCATTGCCATTAAGAATAAAAACCCAACTGCAGGGCCTTGAAAAACAGAAATAAAATCAAGTGAATCTGAGATGTAATTTAATGACAAAATAAAGCTAAACATCGTTGAAAATTGTGTAATATTATTATTATTATTATTATTATTATTATTATTATTATTATTGTTGTTGTTGTTGTTGTTGTTGTTGTTGTTGTTCTTCTTCTTCTTCTTCTTCTTCTTCTTCTTCTGCATCGAACTTACGAAGATTGTGTCCCAGCACTGTCTGGTCTGCATGAAGTTCTCCTCGTTGGTCGCAGCTATTTGCTAACTTGTAAGAATACAGGTTTTTACCCCCAACATCGAGAAAAGCAAGGTTCGGTAGCTGCATGTGAAGTCGGGGAAGGTTCGGTGCAGAACTCACAAAGGGATGGCGCGGAAACAACGTTGTCACTTTCACTCCATTGATTTGCGGTTCTGCGCCTGACTTGTGCAGAGGCAGAAAGGACCAGAGGATGACGGATCCTGATGCCGACTCTTTTCGGATTTTTATCAGAGTCCTGTTAACCGAGTTGTTCTGATAATATCACGTTGCCATAACAGAGATGAAAATGAAAGAACATTCGTACGGCAAGATTACAAGTCACAAAATGTACATGATATGGCTTTAATTTTAAAAATCTAATACAACGTTTGATATTTTTTATTAGTATTTTATTCACCTTTTAGATTTTATGGGTTTTTTTTGGGGGGGGTCATTTTGGGAAACGCGAAAACGAAATAAAATTTATTCCAATTCTCGTGACATACATATCTTTTATTTTACTCTTCCCCAACCCTCCGATAAATTATGACACAAATCTAAAATACTCAATATCCAATAACCTTATAGATTCAGACATCAAGTTTTTAACCATATACATCAGGGGCGGGCCACATCCGGCCCGCGAAAGCTTAGCGTCCGGCCCGCCACCCTGCTATACTTTATTATTGCAATCCGGCCCGCGAACCTCCCAGTAAAACTTATATCATTTTGTGACATAGACGTGAAAGTAGGTTTCGATTAAAGATTTACAGTGGGATGAAAATGTATAAATAACAGCGAGCGATGATGCATGTATATTTCATTTTTCTTTAACTATTAATTTCAAATCCTTGAAAAAAGAAAGAGAGAGGCAAAGATGAAACGAGAGACGAGGAAAGGGCATGAAACAGAACTTATGTGAGGTGTGTCAAAACGAATGCTGGATCAACTTACTACTTCCCCCGTCATTATTTTTTATGATTCCAAAATAGCTCTTCGTCGGCGCCTTTTATAACATCGCATACAGAAGTCTCCTGAGAAAAAATATCAGATTTGTAGAGTGTTCAATGCAATTTTTCTACAATTTATTCATGTAAACAAAATATAGTAACTCTGAGATTTCGTTTTTCACTCCGGCCCGCGATCTCCTTCCAAAAGTCTCATCTGGCCCTCATTCTGAAAAGGTTGCCACCCCCTGGTATACATATAATGTACATACGCATATCCGCTCGCTATACGAATTGAGTCCACAATTAATTCACATATATATATATAAAATTATTATGAACCAGACGTGACTATATACTCACATTTTTCTTACTAGTTTATGCGCAAGTCAAAGCACACATGCAAATCTTCTTGTACCTGTCGCGCAACGTATAATGTTCTAAGTAATAATTAGTTCTAAATGAAAGTCTTCTGGAGATTAACATTTCGATCCTCAGTACAGGCGATACTAACAAGGATATAAATTGCTGAAGACTTCTACCCGGCCACGGTTGACGGCACGAGAACCCCTGTAAATAATGGGTTCAGTTCGAGATTCCGTACAGATTTCCGAGTTCGACATAAAGATTCCCGAGTTTAACAAGACGCAAAGTCGGAGGTTACATCAGCAGAAACGTTGTGAGAATAAGATCAAAGATCAGACTAGTAGTCCGAATAATACAAATACAAATTATCAATTCGTACTTCACAAATTCAAAAACATAAAAGTAAGTTGGATTCTCGAAGTTAGACCGCTATAGCATTGTGTCAGACAAATCGATATTTGATTTTGCCTATCCAGTGATTTACGGAGATTTTCAGTCTGTGTTCTTTGCATAACAAGGAAATTACAATTGATAATTATTTCAGTTGCAGACATTTCGCTAAATTCGCCGTTTGATTTCAGTGGATAATCAACGGAGAGTAAGATATGATTATCCAACGAAAACACTGTCTTTTTTACAAATGCAAAATTAAAAATGGCGTCTAGAATCGTTGGGTACGTATTTATTTATATATTTTAATTTATTTACATGACGACTACGTTTGAAGAATTAAATTCAAACACTTATCATATACAATTGTATTCACAATTTCCTGACTATTTTTTGCTAGAAATAGTAAAAATGTACAGACATGCATAATGCCTGTGGATAGAGAACAATCATCTTAATTCAACAATACAGTTTTAAAACCATATATATATATATATATATATATATATATATATATATATATATATATATATATATATATATGCCAATAAAAGCCCTTACAATGCAAGATAGATTTATATATATATTTTTTTTTTACTTTTATCTTATATATTTCGGAGAAACATTCCATTTTCAGAGATAAATTTTCTTTTTTTTTTTTAAATAAACAAACTTATAGTTTTGTTTATCGAAGAAACGTTGTAGGTAGAAAGAACTGAAGCATCGGGCATGCTGGGAGTTAAATTCAAATTATTTTCGTTCTTTTTTTTTTTAAAGCGACCGTATTTTTGCTAGTATAATTAAACGAACAAACTGATCATATCATGCTACTCGTATAAGTAAAAGAACAAACTGATGATAGCAGAACGTAATTTATTGGGGGAGGAGGTAATGCCTGTAAGATACACTAACCTAGTTTTATTAGCATCAGAAAAGTATGCAGACTAAATGAAAGAAATTGTACATTTGAAGATAACTCGTTGGACAAATAAAATATGGTTTCTGCCGTCCTCTTCATGTTGGCTGGGAAAACAGAAAATCAATAATGGTGCCGGAATCTGTAGATCTAAACGAGTAAGCTAATTTGATGAGTGATGTCTACAAAACGTGACTGAAGGAGGATTCGAAGATTTCAGCATTGTTGGCGCCAGAAAGATTCGAAAATTACGCTCGATCACGAGAAATTAAAATTAATTATTATCTTTACCATTTCGGCGACAGAGTAAACGAACTGAAAATGAGAACGGATATCTTTAAGAAGCGTCCATTCGATGTGTGCGGTTAGTGATGAAAATTCTATTCTCAACTAAAGCGTGACAGATCGACAGAACGTTGGTTTTGTCACATTGAAAGAATGGATGAGAGTGCTTGATTTAGTAGATGTATAACAGTTGGGAGGTATCACGCTATTTATACTAGCTAGCACGGGTTATATATATATATATATATATATATATATATATATATATATATATATATATATATATATATATATATATATATATATATATATATATTAAAGTGAAATATCTTAAAAATCAAACAATCGTGCAATTTTAAATGAAAAATTCATTTATTTAATTTTTTTTTTCGCGAAGTTTCGTTGTAAACACAACTTTCTCAAGCGAGACTATCTTATAGTGTTTTTTTTTCTTCTTTTCTTCCTCCTCATACTGGTGGTATTAATCCTGAGGGGTCGAAAACACGTCACGATCTTACGACGTTATTTTTTTTTTTTAGTCCTGGCGATGGATTTAAAATATTTCACTTTAATACATTATGATCCGTGCTTCTAAGATGTTGATTTCCTTTCCTTACTTATATATATATATATATATATATATATATATATATATATATATATATATATATATATATATATATATATATATATATATCCTTTGGACCCCCTTTCTACTCTTTATTCTTTCTTTTCTTTCCTTTTACTATTTTTTATTTTGCTATGTATTTATCTTTAACTCTATACATATTTACATATCTTCCCTCTCTACATGAACCCTACCACGGTATATATTTCTCATAATTTATAGACTTACTCGTCTTCTGTCGTTTTTGCATTTTTTCGTTCGCTCTTGACAAAGCCCATATAACATTTGGGCGAAACGTTGAGCGTTTTAGGTCTTCCGCTTATTCCATTTTAATTTCATACCGTCGGATTACTTTATCCTTGCATCTATTCATATATATATATATATATATATATATATATATATATATATATATATATATATATATATATATATATATATATATATATAATTAACTTGTTACCAATATCCAGGGGGTATGAATCCGAAGGAAGTTGAAACCGGGTTTATGAGAGTGCTCAATGAAAATTCAGAGCAAAATATATTTTCACTACAAATATTGAGCAAGCCATAAATAACTACATTAAACATGAATAAAAATAGAATGCAGAAGTAGCAATTAATACCATAAATTAAAATTATCAAACATTTTTATCTACATAATAATTACATATTACAACAAAAATGACAGTTTTAACTGTAATTATAATTCAATTCTATTCTCATTTTAAATTTAACTCACCCTGCCCCCCCTCCCCGTCGCCCCGGCTGGAATTGAGGTCACTATGGCCCAGACACGAGAAAACCTCCCACGCAATTTTTGAAAAATTACTTGCTGGGGTCCCTCCCTCCCTCCTCATGTCTCATGTCCCCGTCATAGACAGAGCTCCACTTTTGTCCCCCCTCCCCCCACCCAAATGCATCTTCAATTTCCTGTTGAGGTAAATCTAAGATCTATGCCATTTGATTCCATTTGTCGCCTGACGATGTTGACGCTATTTGCAAGTGTTAACGAAACAGAATATGTTTTGTCGCAAATAATGGAATAAAATCATCAACAATATATATATATATATATATATATATATATATATATATATATATATATATATATATATATATATATATATATTCTTGAAGCCATTTACATTAAAACTAGACATCGAACAATCCATAATATTAATTACGAAACTAGTCACAAAATTTTAAAATGTCTATCGCAGTAATTAACATTAACAATCATCCTTTTGAATTTTTCGTACGTAATAACGTTCGCATGCAACACCTCATCACTACAGACGCTCATTTTAAATTCGTAAATTACTAGCTGTTAAAAAACTCAACAGTAAAGACATAGTTGTAAAGACACCAAGACTAATCCCGCCTGATGATGATTTGATGAATAAAACCGAAAGCCCTCGCGAAAAAAAAATATGAAAAATTGAACAAGAAACTCAAACTTATATGCACCAATTTGACCGAAATACTAAATGGACTATTTGAAAAAAATTTTAAATAAAAAAGTCGCATAAAACAAAAACACTCCGTGCTATTTAATTAAATTGGCTCAAATGAAAACATGCTGCCTAAATACACACACAATACACACACAATACACACACACACACACATATATATATATATAATTATAAATATTTGTTTTTATCTACATACGTATACGTTTCATCCTTTGGGGAATCGTCAGTGTAGAGATAATTATTCATACCAGTTGCTAGTTTCATGTTTCAAACTCAAATTCCGGCGTCTTAGCCCCTGCAGCCACTATGAACAACCCGGTAAATTAGTGAGAGATTAAACCTGTTAAAAGGAGCTGTTGTCAGACTGTTCGGCTGCTGAAGGAGTATGCATTTAAAGCCACGATGACAGATGTGCTAATATTACTCACCACAGAGCCCAGCCTAGATGGGGGGGGGCGTATACGTTTCATCCTTTCGGGAATCGTCAGTGTAGAGATGATTATTCAACCGGTCGCCAAACTCGACCCTTGAAACACAAGTCATGTTTCACACTCAAATTCCGATGTCTTAGCCCATGGGGCCACTATCAACAACCCGGTAAATCATTGAGAGATTAAACTTGCTATAGGCAGCCGTCATCAGAATGTTCGATTGATGAAGGAACATGCATTTAAAGCCACGATGACGGCTGTGCTAATATTACTCACTACAGAGCTCAGCCTAGACTGGGGCGACAAATAATTACAAATATTTTTTATCTATATATATATATATATATATATATATATATATATATATATATATATATATATATATATATATATATATATATATATTGTCTTTCTTGCGTTGTTATTTTCTCAAGTTGGAGAATTATTTTACTGCTGCAGCGACCTCTAGTGTCAGACACCTCTTTTGGGTGTATTATCTTCAAGAGTTGGCTACATGCTTATTATGAGCGTGTAATCGGCGTGTCGCTGTAAATCCTTTCATTGTGCAACTGAGATTACAAATTCATGTAATTATACGCATCTAATATTCGAAACTAAACATTATAATTAGTTCTTATTCCCTCCCTTGTATTTTGTCAATTTCTGTGTCTAAGCCTTTAATTCTGATCCCATCCGCTACCTTTTCTCCTCCCATGCATTTAAATCTTAGATTGTTGATCATGCGAACTTCTCTTGTTGACGATTAAGCACCGGTTATTTTTAATGTCGCATGCAAAACACATTTTAGCAAAGAGTTATGAAGTTCGATGTTTATTATATATTGAATGTCGAGTGTGTTAAACTTGTTCTTTTTTAAAACTTTTGTTCGCACCAAACAAGGCATATTGCCAAATAAGCATGACTACTGAGATAGGGGTCAGATTTATAGGTGGGCAACAAGATATTTGTTCATATTACATTTAAATTCCTGCGTGTTGATACGATCGAGGAAACAGTGAGCAGGAAGGGAATTCCAAAGGTAAGGGGTCCGAGAAAAGAAGCTATTAGAGTAGAAAATCTTCCGGTATCTAGGGACCTCTACAGTGAAGAGGTGGGATTTTGTGCTAGTCGAGTGGGCGAGGGTATTTACTTTGATGGGTTACAAGTGCAGTAATTTCATCTGAACAGTCCGTGAAAGTGTAGTGTTACTGCACTGACGATTCACCGGTGAGGAGACAAGTTACGGCCCCTGGCGATGACTCAGTTAGAATGCATTTTGACCGCCAATAAACCTTGTTACTTATCCTTTACGTCTCTCCGTCTTACTACTGATTTAACCCAGCCAATAACCTTACATGGTGTCAGATAAAGGATACAATTTGTGGAGACCAAAAAAAACAAAGTAAAAGATCGGATATCGTAGTAAGAAAAACAAAGGATTTCTAAGAGAAAGTAAATTCTACTATCGATACACAAACGACTTACGGAAAACGGTCCCACAAACAAAAAAAAGTAAGAAAAGAGAGAACAGTAAGTACAGAAATTTGTTTTTCTGATATATATCGTATACTTTGGAAAAATGCCTTACACGGACATAAAGCAATATTCTGCTAATATACCACCCCCCGAACGAATGACTCTCGTTGGAAATGTCGCTAATAACTGGCGAAAATTTAAACGAAATTTTCTCAATTATTCGATCGCTAGTAGATTGTCTAAAGAAGCAGATACTTCATATCAGGCATCGGTATTTTTGGCAACTATCGGGGAGGATAGTTATGATATATATGAAGGGTTGAAGTTTAACTCTGAGGAAGAAAAGACGGACCTAGAGAAGGTGATGAAGAAGTTTGAGGATTTTTTCGTGGGCGAAACACACGAAGCTTACGAATCCTATACATTCTATCTTCGCAAGCAAGAAGTATCGGAAGGTAACTTCGGCAACTTGCAAAGAACTGCAATTTCGGACAGCTACAGGATAGGCTTATTCGAGACCAAGTCGTTGTCGGAGTTCGAAGCGATACCGTCAGAGAAAAGTTACTGTCTGATAAACAGCTTACTCTAGACAAGTGCCTACAAATAGGTAGAGCCTACGAAACTTCGAAACAACAGACGCAGACCATTTCCTCCGGTGCCGATGCAGCGGATCCTCAAATCAACCGGGTTACGAAGCGAACCTACAAGACAAACTTCACCAAACAACCACATCCGAAATCGAAAATGCCTAGCAAATGCACACGCTGCGGGAAATTTCCATTCCACAATAGATATGACTGCCCAGCAAAAGATGCACGCTGCAGAATTTGTTCGCAGAAAGGGCATTATGCAAAATTTTGCAGAACCGATAAAGCGAAGGTTAGAGAAATAAGAGAGGAAGAAGAAAATCATTTTTTAGGTTCTGTCACTCTCGAAAATATAGGTACAATTACCACTGAGGATAATACAAATTGGCAGGCTAAAATCAAGGTCACCACTAAGACCTGTACCAAAATTATAGATTTTAGGCTGGATACAGGTGCAGATGTGACCGTAATCCCGGACCGGTTCTTCAGGAAAAATTCCCCACTCATCCAACCCACAAACAAAAGACTGTACGGACCGGGTCATCATGAGATAAACCTCATAGGATGTGTGAAGGCCAAACTGACCACGGAAAAAGTAAGCTCGCAACAAGACCTTTATGTTATAGAGAGTCTGCAAGAACCTCTACTGGGAGGACCAGCAATCAAAGCCCTCAACCTTCTGAAAGCAGTTAATAGAGTGACAAGCGAAGGGCACCAGTATAAGAAAGAGTTCCCAGAACTGTTCACAGGCCTAGGGAAACTGGAACATGTGTACCAGATACGTTTGGATGCAGGAGCTCAGCCCTTTTCCATTGCTACCCCTAGAAGATTGCCGTTGGAGTCTCGGCAAGAGTCCTGCAGAGCTGTTAATGAATAGAAAACTAAGAACACGGATCCCTACCATTCCTCAAATAAATTCATTTGATCAGCAAAACATCGAGGAACATAGAAGGGCAGACACCCGGCTCAAAGCCAGACAAAAGCAAAACTATGACAAACGTCATCGGGCTAAAGATCGTCCTGCCTTTGAAAAAGGACAACCAGTCTGGGTCAAGATACCTAAGACCAGTACAGCTGTAGTAAGTAAAATTCTGTCACCAAGGTCAGTTCTAGTTAAGACAGATTCAGGACTACACCGACGCAACAAAAGTAAGCTGCGCCTAAGGAACAGAGAAACCAGCTTCCCTCAGGTGGCTACCCCACAGGAAGCAAACACCCTACCACGTTCCCCTCGATATGGATATATGTATAGCTGTGATGATGACTTCCCAGTAACCAAAGAAACATCCCACTAGAGAGTTCCAGAGGTCATGACCAAGGGAAATATACAAGAAGCGGTCGACAAGTTCGACCACCTAAAAGACTGTCCTTGTAAAGAACTTTACAACCGAAAGGGGGATGTAGTGTTACTGCACTGACGATTCACCGGTGAGGGGGGACGAGTTACGGCCCCTGGCGATGACTCAGTTAGAATGTATTTTGACCGCCAATAAACCTTGTTACTTATCCTTTACGTCTCTCCGTCTTACTACTGATTTAACCCAGCCAATAACCTTACAGAAAGTACTTGTAAAACAAAAGCAGAGATGCAACACTGCGGCGATGCGACAGGGGTTGAAGTTTGGCAAACAGTTAGGGACCTATTAGGTTAGAAATTCTTTTTTGCACACTGTCCAAGAGGGAGAGACTATTGGGTGGGGCACCAGTCCAGGCGTGGAAACAATACTCCATGCACGGACGAATGAGGTTTTATCGAGATATAGGATACTGGCAGGTGTGAGAAGCTTTCTAGCTTGGTGATGGGGTCTTTTTACTTTGCGGCAGACTTGGCAGCATCTTGTATGTACTTATTCCACTTCATGATACCCGATAATCTCAGGCCGAGGAGTTTAAACGTTGGACTCTCGAGAAGGGTGCTATCGGTCATTAGAATCGGTAGTTTTAAATAATGGTTATTTTCCCTGTTGGTGACATTCAAGGGCGCCCAGGCAAAGATATGTCTGTCAGGGTTAAAACGTTAGATCAGTAAAATGTTAGAACGGAAGTAGAAGAAATGGGAACCGGATCAAGAATGACGTCATACAAGAAGAGAAAAAAGAAGTGCTAAATTATCAGACAACGACTAGAGAGCGAGTCGTTAAGACATGCGAAAATGAGCTCTTAAACAAGAATAAGTAAACGTCTCTAATCTCACCATTTCAGCTGATAAAGAATCAAACTGTCTAGTATAAATCATATTGGAATTTGTTTTACTAATTTCGAAGTACGGTTGAGTTTCATTCAGCCAGAAAAGACTTTCTTCGATGTTTTCATGGCATGTAAACCTTACAGCTTTTCCGGAACTCACCAGACGATCAAGCAATGGATAGGACGATGAAGACAATGAAAGATATAAGAATGTAACGTCTTTGGTTTGTTTCGATCAGAACCACAAGATAGCACTAAAAAAAGGGATTATGAACAAGTGAAAAAACCTTCTACTTCGAATTCATTACATATTGTTTCAATAATATAAGGTAGGCGTTTGCCGAGGAGGAAACATTATCATCTGTAATTGGTTCGTTTATTTAACACTAAACTTTGTAAATATAAATACAAGTGGCATTATTTATTTACTATGCCTCTTTGGGCATCTATTATTTTAATTATTAATTATTTTTAACTTTTAATTAAAAAAATATATATTAATTAAAAAATTAGCACATACACCGTTCCTCCTTACCAACGTCAAGAGAAAAAATAACGCCGTTAAACATTAACCCCCTCTGGCCTTTATACGCTTTCTTACAGTTTCGTTGAAATAAGTCCACTGTATAAAATACGCAATTTGGCGCATGCGCGTTGGAGTCTCTGCAAATGGTGTACTTACAACCGGACGACTTTGGTCAGCTATTGTTTATCGTCGTCTTCAACAGTTTGTCTTTCGCGTTTGATACAACTACATCCCACCTTGATTTCATGATCACGAATTTCGGTTTTTTTTTAATTTCTAGTACTCATTCAAAGCGGTTCGTGTTCATTTCTTGGTTGTGAACTCGGGCACTGTATGAGAAATTGGTACTGTTGCTCTCATAACCAGAGTGTGTACTCGCCTCTTCGAGAGGTTGCAGATCCTTCACGTGTCGTGGAATTCCGTCGACGATACCGACTGTGCATTGTGTACATCAATCACTTGTCTATGCGTGAATTTTGTCGTGTATCTACCACTAAGAGGCTTGATCTCCTGCAGCGAATCGTATGTGAGGTTGCTTGTTTGCCCGGGCAAGCAGAGGTACTGCACCTACATCTCGTATGCGTACTGAATAATTATAAATTGCGTCGGTGGGTGTGGGGGAGCGGGAAACATTGTCCTTGGGCTCCACGTTGTACCAGTACACAGTTTCCATGGTAGAGCAATGTTTTCTTGCCGCAATGATCTTTATGTTGGGATGGCTTCTACTATTCCATTCCCAGTGGGCGCGTACGCACATCGATAATGGAGTCCGATGCCCCCAAAGTTTATCAATTGCCGAAAACAACGGCTGATGAATGCCGTGTCGTTGTCCGTTAGAATCTCTAAGGTGGGCCTCGCTTACGAAACACTAATTCCAACTCGTGCACGACACTGACAGCGGTCACAAAATTGCAAAACGTGACGCCCACAGTCAATCAAAGTCAGGAAATCGATACCATATAATGTGTGATATCTATTCTCACTCTGTCCCAATTTCTCTTCACTCTCAAATGCCCATTAGCCTGACGCCTTGGACGTAGGCCGATTGATTAACAGATCTTACACTCTTTCGCCACACTTCACGCGTCAGCTCTTGTAACTGCAGGGTCATTCAGTCGTGCAAAGTACAGTGTGCGCTTAATGCCGGGATATCCACTTTACGCATGGATAAAAACCAACTTCTCCGCGCTCACTGCGGCGATACATACTTCGTTCACAGACTCCATGTTTTTCTCGCGTCCTTTATGACCACTCCATTAGATTCCACTACAACATCAATAGTAAATGAGCTCGCGTCCACCCACACATCATACTCGAGCCTGTCCATACACTAATACTCACTTACAGCTGTGCTGACGCCTGGGTGTCCAAACTCTCATTTATGGTAAAGGCAGCGCATTACTTTCTCGCTTGAGTGAAACGCATACCGCAACCATTGTTGATATCCATACTCAACCAAACCTCTTAATGACATCAAACTCCAGCAACATCTACAATCCCCAACACTCGTCCATTCAAGACCAACATTTACAAACTTAAATCATGTAAGTGTGCTTCCCCCAACGTGATGTTACCGATTCCATCGCACAGTAACACGTTGCTGCCCACTGTAGGACTTCAGTAGCATTTCTTACATATGTCTCGAATTGCCAACGTCCGAGAACATCCAGAATAAACCAATGCCTTGCACGACGTCCTATTAACTAATATGCTGATCATGGGCAATGTCACGTTGTTTATGTATGTGGTAGTCAGGTAATAGGCCGGTACTTATTCTTCGTCGCCGATCCCGTTTCCCGAACGATTCTTCGCTAGGTGCTGCCTTTTGTTGCACTGGTAACAGCGCACATTCAGTCGTTCTGTACAGTTTATGCCACAACCTCGCCGCATTTAATCTCTGACCATGTGATTCGAAACCTTACATTTGAATCTGTTGAAAGTATTTTGATTCGTTCCGCGAAAATTCGGAGTTGTGCTGAAGTAGCTAGATGTCCGTCACTTTCTGTAGTTACCACCAATGTTGCACGCTCTCTCTCTCTCTCTCTCTATCTATCTATCTATCTCTCTCTCTTCCTCTCTCTCTCTCTCTCTCTTTCTCTCTCTCTTTCTCTCTCTCTTTTCTCTCTCTCTCTCTCTCTTTCTCTCTCTCTCTTCCTCTCTCTCTTTCTCTCTCTCTCTCTCTTCCACTCTCTCTCTCTTCCTCTCTCTCTCTTTCTTTCTCTCTCTCTCTCTTTTCTCACTCTTTTCTCTCTCTCTCTTTCTCTCTCTTTTCTCTCTCTCTTCCCCTCTCTCTCTTCCTCTCTTTCTCTCTCTTCCCCTCTCTCTCTCTTCCTTCTCTCTCTCTTCCTCTCTCTCTCTCTCTCTCTCTCAACTATCGTAGAGTTAGGGAGTTCATCCTAGTCGACGATCGGAGAATTCCCTTTACATAAGTTGGTAAGCCATTTATAAACGCACCTTTCGTCCAATATTTCAGCGACATCTCTCTCACCTGCAAAGCCAGGCGTTGCCAATCTGTTAAGAATTGGTCCATTGTCTCTCCTAGACTAAAGCGACGCATGGGAAATTATTCGAAGGCCACGAACAAATCTGTTTCATAGGCTATTACAAGACACATTTAATTTCTCCAACGTCATCCCGTTGCTCTTTCGACAATAGATGATGTTTCTCTGGTCGCTCTTTCAGTTTCGGTGACATTACTCATTCGCATAGCTCACTCCAAATCTTCTAAACATTCCATTGATAAATTACTAGCTTTAGGAATTTAAAATTAAAGATTAAAATGAGAACCATCCGATAACCAACAACCTACAGTCAAAGTAAAAGTTTTTATTTAACCATGTCTATGATTTGTACATTGGTTGGGATCACAGTGTAGTATCTGTTCTGATCGATACTCACCCTATAGACCGGTATCGTCTTGGCCTTCGGGCCTTCATTCCGCCGGTCTGTGGGTTTGTCCTGTGCAGTTCTATGAGGTCCACCTTCCCAGGCTTTGCCTTCTCACCCTTTGAGAAGGGGTTAGTTTATTGCTAATCGCCTGAGACGCCCTTACCGGGGAATGCCGACGGGGCTGCCCAGGCAATTTTTTAAAGTCATAAGTGCTCTTCTTCTAGGGTGCTGACTTATCAAATCCCACTTTCCGACCTTGTGTCACATCTTACCTATGTGGGAAGTAGATAAATACATAATTTGTACATTAATAACTGCGAAGTGTGGCAGAATGTTATAAACCGAATTTTTTTAATGGAAATGTCCGCTGTATTCTTTCCCTATCGCCTCAATGTTGCATCCCTGTGCTTGTTTTACAAGTACTTTGGTGGAATATGCTCCGAGGAACTTGTTGCACTGGTGCCATCTCGACGTAAATACCCCTGACCAACCCGCTAGTCAGCAAAATCCCACCCTTACATTGTATAGGTTCCCAGATGCCAGAAGACTTTATACTCTAATAGCTTATTTCCTCGAAGTGCTTATCTTCGGAATTCCCTTTCCTGTTTCCCTGGCCGTACCAACATGCAAAAGTTTAAATGTAATGTGAACAAACATTTCGCCCCTAATTCACGGTAGTCTCAGTGGCAGTATACCCTTTATACTTTTTTTACGGTGAACGAAGGTAAAAAAAAAATATATTATTCAATCTTTCTTCTCATTATTATACACCAATGAAGTAAACTGATTAAAAAAAAGTACATTATGCTGGGAAAAGGGTAAATTCTTCCTTCAAGGTTACAGATGGTGGAAGGATAGGTTGGAGAGTTATAGACAGGGTGAAAAGGGGTAGAAAGAGGTTGAACAACAACATCCCTGCTAAACATAATTCATATTATTAAAAATGGTTTTATTTTTTAGAACAATTTTCTCGTATGTATTTCTTCTGGTTCTTAAAAAAAAAACACTGCTCATTACAATAGCGAATTTGCGTGTCCAAAAGAATTAGATGTCATGCAAGAAAGAGAATGGGACGTTATTTTTGTTGTTGTTGTTGTTGTTGTTTTTTGTTGTTGTTTTTTTTAGTTTAAATTCATTTTAAGCTCGGTGTGTGTGTGTGTGTGTGTGTGTGTGTGTGTGTGTGTGTGTGTGTGTGTGTGTGTGTGTGATGTAGTTGTTTGTTGCATCTTTTGTTTGCTTTTTGTGAGTATTTTGAATTGACATAATTTGTAACAATGCCATGAGCTCGTGGCATAAACAACAATACAAGACTTTGTCTCACGGCGACACTGTAAGCAACAAATGTCGCCGGTTAAGTAGACAACTAGAAGTTCATATTTCGGACGGCGGCGGCAACAACAACTACTACTACTATTATTACTATTATTACTATTATTACTATTATTATTATTATTATTACTATTATTATTACTATTATTATTACTATTATTATTATTATTATTATTATTACTATTATTATTACTATTATTATTATTATTATTATTATTATTATTATTTACTCACTAGGAGTTATCACACTGGTCATCGTCAGTGATCGCCCACTGCCAACAACCTGTGATATTCCCTGGAGTCTGAGTGACAACAAGTCTCCTTAGACTTCCAGTATGCTCCACCTCTTTTCGTTCATCACCGCTGATGACCTTGCGGTGTCTCAACAGCCACCCACCACCGATTTCCAGCTGATAAGGGCCATTGGTACCCTCTGGGGCCCAAGTGGCAACTAGCCTCTCCAAGGTCCCAGAGCTGTCCGCGCTCTTCCAGTGGAGGTCTGGTTTGCGCTTTCCCTCCTCGACCCTCTGTTCATAATTTTCGTGGTGTCAGCCTATGCTTGCGCCTCTCTCTCGCGGTTGTATTTTCACCGGTTCTGTTGTCTTGTGCTTCCATGTGTTTGTTCTCCATTCGGTGCTTATGTGAGTTGGTTTCAGCATTCGAGGACATTTCTCAGGATTGTAGCTGTTTTGATCATTACTGTCCTTTGTATGGTCTCAGTTATCCCTTTGATTCCTATTTCTCCTAGTCTTTTCTCCATGTTTTTGGGGACTGTTCCTAGTGCTCCTATGATTATTGGTGTTATACTGACTTTCTTCATGTTCCATATTCCTTTCAATTCTCTGGCAAGTTCAGTATATTTGCTTCTTTTTTCCGTCTCTTTGATCTTCACTCTGTTGTCTGCTGGAACGGCAAAGTCTACGATTTTGCAGGATTTTTCTTCCTTGTTGATTATTATCATATCCGGTCTCCTTGCTGTTATGGGTTTGTCTGTTTGTACATTCATATCCCATATGATTTTGTGTTTTTCGTTTTCTAGTACAGTTTCTGGTTTGTGTTTGTACCGTTTTTTTGCATATTCGAAATTCAGTTGTTTGCACATTTCCCGGTGTACTTCTTTCCCCACGCTGTCATGTCTGTTCTTGTATTCCTTTTGGGCTAGCTTGCTGCATTCACTTTATTATTATTATTATTATTATTATTATTATTAAATAAGCAGAAGGCATGGAACTACCCAATCAAGAGGAGATGGGGGCACTTAGCAAAAAATATCCCTATAAATATCTGAGAGTTTCTGAAGCAGACATTATCAAATCAAAAGAAATGAAAGCGAAGAATGGAAAAAAAATACCCAAGAAGCACATGAAACTTCTTATAAACCTAATTATATAGCAGAAAGCACTTAAAAAAACTAACTATATAGCAGAAAGCACTAAAAAAAACTAACTATATAGCAGAAAGCACTAAAAAAAACTAACTATATAGCAGAAAGCACTTAAAAAAACTAACTATATAGCAGAAAGCACTTAAAAAAACTAACTATATAGCAGAAAGCACTTAAAAAAACTAACTATATAGCAGAAAGCACTTAAAAAAACTAACTATATAGCAGAAAGCACTTAAAAAAACTAACTATATAGCAGAAAGCACTTAAAAAAACTAACTATATAGCAGAAAGCACTTAAAAAAACTAACTATATAGCAGAAAGCACGTAAAAAAACTAACTATATAGCAGAAAGCACTTAAAAAACTAACTATATAGCAGAAAGCAATTTAAAAAAACTAACTATATAGCAGAAAGCACTTAAAAAAAACTAACTATATAGCAGAAAGCACTTAAAAAACTAACTATATAGCAGAAATCTGATAAAAGGAATGAATACCTGGGCAGTGTACTTAGTAATATATCTTGAACCCTTCATAGGTTGGACAAAAGAAGAACTCGGACATCTGAACGAGAAGACAAGAAACTAATGACCATGCACAATGCGAAGGATGAGACTGACCGTCTCTATGTAAAAAAAGAGGCAAGGGAGACGAGAACTCGTAAGTATATAAAACTGTGTGGATGACACAAAAATAACTCGAAAAATACATAACTCAGAACACAGAAAGAGTGATCATCACAGCAAGAGGCACGTCTAAAAGAACAATACAGTAAGCAACGAAACTGGAAACAAAAAGACGAGAAGAGAAAAAGTATGATAGAAGCAACTGCATGGCTGGTGCATAAGACTGACCAGAGAACAGACCTATGAAAACACATGGACATGACTACGAAAAGGACACCTAAACAGAGAAACCAAATCTCTGCTGACAGCCGAACAGAACTAACTATATCAAACCAAAAATAGACAGAATCCAGGAAAGCAGTAAATGTATACTCTGTGAACAAAGAGACGAAACTGTAAACCACATAAAAAGTAAATAAAGCAAACCACCCCAAAGCGAATACAAAAATAAACACGACTGTGTGGAAATTATGCAAACGCCTGCACTTTGAACACACAGACAAATGATACTACAAATCAGAGACGATATTGGAAAACGAAAATCATAAAATCGTCTGGGACATTGAGGTACAAACAGGAAAATGCATCCAAGCAAATAGACCCGACATGATAATAGTCAATAAAAAGAGAAAACCTGCCAAATCGTAGATTTCGCTGTTTCAGCAGATCACAGTATGAAGACCAACGGGACAGAAAAACGAAGCAAATACATGAAAGTTTCCAGAGAACTGAAAAGAATATGAAACAAGAAAAAATTATTATGATACAAATAATTGTAGGAATACTATGAACTGGAAAAAAGTCGAGGAGAAATTTGAATCAAAGGGAAGATTGATAAAAGCATTGATAAAAGCATCCGAAATGTTAAGGAAATCCCTTGAATACGGAAACCAACTAATATAACAAACAAGCGCTTACCAGCCACATTATCGTAAAAGGTCAAGGAACGAGAGCACTAACCAGACCTCTACTGGAAGAGTGCGGAGAGTACTGGGACCTCGGGGGGGGGGGGGCTTATCGCCAGCGAGAAATCAATGGTACGCGGCTGTTGTGATAACGCAAAGTCATTTGCAATGGTTATCGAAAGCGATGGAGAGTACTGGAAATCTGGGGAGACTTGTTGTCACTCAAACTCCAGAAAAACCCACCAGTGAGAAATCATTGATGATGACCTGTGTGAGAACACATCATGAGTTAATAAATAATAATAATAATAATGATAATGATGATGATGAACATGAACAGAAACTGCAAAAAAATTCATAAACTGTATACCACCCCACCCCAAACCCAAAATGAATGATTCCAGCCTCGACTGATACCACACAAAATAGTCGTGAAGGGTCAAGGAGGAGCAAAGAGCATTAACCAGATCTCCACTGGATGAGTGCGAAGAGTACTGGGACCTTGGGACGGCTTATTGGCACCCAAATCCCAGAGGAGACAAATGGTCGTTACCAGCGAGAAATCAATGGTAAGCGGCTGTTGCGATACCGCAAAGTCATTTGCAATGGTTATCAAAAAGAGGTGGAAAGTACCGGAAATATGGGGAAGCTTGTTGTCACTCAGACTCCTGGGAACACCACAGGTTATTATCCGTGAACAATCACTGACGATGACTTATGTGAGAACTCCTAGTGAGTACAAAAAAAAAAAAAATAATAAATAAATAATAATGATGATGATGATGATGATGATGATGATGATGATGATGATGAAGAAGAAGAAGAAGAAGACGAAGAAGAAGAAGAAGAAGAAGAAGAAGAAGAAGAAGAAGAAGAAAACATAAATGACTGGTGTGAATGGCTGTCCACTGAGAACTGTGCAAAAGCCTGCACTTTGAGCATACAGATAAGAAGAGGTGTTTCCTTCTACCCACCACAAAAAAACTCATGATAATAATGATCATTTGGGACGGGGATAACAAGAATAGATGTATTTTTAGAGAAAGAAAGGATAAAAATAAAATGTGTTATTGATTTGATTGAATTTCCTAATCAATCACGATCCGAAATTAAGTTCTATTTTTTTAATGATTGTCTTTTTATTAAATCAAAGATGATCTTTATCTTAAATATAAAAAAAAGTGCAATATTTCACTTTTGTGTGATTTTTTTTTTTTTTGCCGTTTTGTAAAGTGTGAAAGGTCAACTTTTGAAGACATTGACAATAGCTGATATTCCATTGATGATTATCCAATGAACTATCTCTGCTTTTCAACGTTAAACTTCTTCCAATAAATTATTTTCTTGACATTTCAAACTGTTCCATAGCCTTTTAATGGGGGTGTTGTTGGCTCCTCGGGGTCGAGGTTAGCATTCTGGTTTGGATACTTCTCTCAGAAAAGTAGCTTGAACTGATGGACGAAGAGTGAATGTAACGACGTGTGTGCGCGTGTTCTATAGTGTATCTGTTATATGTCGATGCGTGAGATATGGTGGGCAGTGTGAGTATGTGACGTATCGTGTGGCGTGTTAAGTTAGCAGCTTTTCGATGTTTTGTGTGGAAGGTTAGTGGGTACGATTGACGAGTCGCTCGGTTACAAGGTGACGTCTGATTGGTTGATTTGGATCAGATGACTAGATAAAGGGTTCGAGCTGATTTGGTTTGAGAGATAGTTGTTGAACAGATTAGCGAAAGAAAACGTGTCCTAGGTAAGAAAACAAATCGTAGTTATGTAATGGGTCCATTATAACTAATATTGAATAAAGTAGTTCATACCCGCTCTTTGGGTGGTGTTGGTGCAGTACCTGGGTATGTCAATTCCCATCCTTTTTCGCCGCTTTATAGTAAACATTATTTGTGTATCTTCAACTTGACATCAAAACATCCGACTGGAGAAAAAAACGGGAAAACAGTATACAACAGTTCAGAGGAAGTGCCTCCCACGCAAAGTGTTCTGATAGGATAATGTACTAATCACTCCGCGTGTAATGACAAACTTGCGCAAAAGAAAATAGATCGTAAACATATCACTGCTACAATTGCTTCACAAGATAAATATGTCACGCTTAAAACAGGGGACGTAACTCCGTCTGTCCTAATGAATTAGAGATTCTCAAATATCAATAGTAATGAAGAAAAAAGTAACTTTGTCTCTTTCTTTGGTCTATGTGGTATTCGGTTTACTGTTATTTTACTACCACTTACATATTCGATTCCCATTACTTTTTTTTATGTTTCGCTTCCCATTTTATATTCGGCTTCCCGTTACTATTTTTCTTTCGCTACCCCTTACATATTCCACTTCCCATTTCCTTATCTGTTTCATGCCCCATTTAATATGAAGCTTCCCATTATTGTGTCCGCTACATCTGTAGCAGCCATCATGCGGATCCACGAGGTAAAAGAGTGAGTGTCGTGCTGTGTGTCGTTTATCGGGGATTGAACCCAGAGCGTTCTGATTATAAGATAGAATCTTGTTATTTCTGTGCTGGGACAAGAGTCCACTTATGCAAATGAGCATGGGCGAATTTTCATTGAAATAAAAAAGAGAAACTTTCCTCCCGGTGTGTGACGATAAGATTATGATACGTCGAGTGTTAAGCGAGAAAAAGAGAAAGAAATTACCCGATTGACGAGAGTCGGATTTTTTTTTTGGGGGGGGGGGGGGTAGTTAACGTCGTCGTGTTTTGGAGAATTGTTAATACAATTCAGGAATCGGACTTTTTATTTTTTTCATGTGTGCGCGTTTTCCTCCTTTTTCAACAACAATATTACCTGTCAGTTGTTGATATTCTTTTCTCGTTACTTTCTCCTTCGCGCTGCGTATATGTTGTCGATATTTCGTATCCGTTTTAATACACTTTAAACTCCATCCATAAGTACGCGCGACTTATTCAAAATTGAAAGAAAAAAGTATTAAGTGATCACCTAATAGAAGCCTATTTTAAGGTTTCAAAACGGCGGGAAACTCACTCAAGCAGGAAGCAAAAGATGTTTAGAATTTGTATAACTGGTTACAAACTTTTTTTTAGAAATTTATAGACTCACGCATATTCTAAATTACATTCTGAAATTATTTTTGTTATAAAAAGGGAATTCCTAAAGTAGTTAATATTATTTTTATTTTTGTACTTACCTGACACTTAGCAGTAACGTTTTTAACCTCAGTTCAAGGAAGCCATCCTCTTTTGCAATATGGCTCTCGAGAAGGGCAATGTTCGTTGCTTGTCGACTTAGGCGACTTCAAGCGTAAAGGGAATGGGAGGCGGTTGAGGAAATTTGTATAGGTCAATTTACCGGTGGAGAATGTACTTTTGAGGTTTTTTTCTGACAACACCCGCATTAAAACCTATTATAATTAGGATTTTTTAAGGTTTATTTCATGTAAGTGCATTATTTAGTTCAAGAATCGATTGTTAGTAAATTTAAAAAATAAATGTGTAAGTCACGTAGATAGGAGAAACACACAGACACATGAAAAATGGTCACACAATCTTATTAATATAGAGATAACGACGTATTCGCATTCAACTTTACCTGGTTTAAATATGTAAACTTCATTTTGTTTACTTAATCACGTTTATTTAATTCGTTATTCCGAGGCGAGGGGGGGGGGTCTTTTTTTTTCTTTTTCTTGTTTAAACAGAAAGTTAGTTAATATAATTTATTCTTAAAGAAATCAATTTAAAATCCAGGTTTTTCGTGTTCCTTTATTTCTTTATTAATTCAGTGATTTGTACAACTAAACGAATCCTTTTGCTGTTGATGTTTCCGTTTAATTTCAATCTAACTGCCCAATTCGCCATTTCGATTGGTAGTGGAACCAAATCAGATCATATCTAAAATGTTAAATAATTGAAAAAGCGACTTTTATCTTTTATTCTCTCAATTTGACAATTATTGTTATCGATTTCCTGTGGCTATTGGGCATCGTCACGTAACGCAAACACATTAGTCGATGAAGTTGCAATTTTAATAATAGCCGAGATAAGGGAGTGGAACTATAATACAACTACATTGTGAAGCACACGAATATAAACAAATACAAAAAACATTATGATTTCTCTTGTGGTGAGTGAGATGGTGTAGGGGGAAAATGGCTTACTCCGGTACAAGCGGTCGGTATTTTAAAATCTTAGCTTGAAACACGCACCATGAGACAACTAAACTGTAGGAAAAACTCCAAATGTAAGAAAAAATCCAATTCAAAGTCAATACCCTGAAAGGGGCCGAGGCAGCAGTCGGGGGTGGGTTGCAAAAGGAATTGCTCCCTTAGCGACCCAACCAATAGGTCTTGTAACAATATGTAATGGGATTTCTCTGCAGGAGCAATGATCTAGAATCTGGTCTATAGTGAGTCGAAAAATGTACTAATTCTGGTCACCACCAAGCTCTGGGACACAATAACACTTAACTCCCCGGTGAGAGGTAGAACCTCAATTTATAGGCTTGTAACAACCTGCCACCCCCATTCTTTACATACATAAATATCACCTCTTTATCTCTGCTCATGTTGGTCTTATCACCACCCCCCTTGCAGGCCGGCAGCAGCAATCAGTATGTATCACTTTCTTTTTTTTTCTACAAAACAAATGTATCTGAGATGACATACATATATGTTTAGAATCTCTGAGAACATTCGAAGTGAAAGAAGAGTTGTTTTGTCTGTAAGGAGAAATTGAGTACATGTGTTCATTTCGGCTGTCGTCTTGTGATTTTGCGTGTGACAGTGTGTTAAAATGAGTAGGCGTTGTAGATGTGTGTGTATATTAGTTTGCTTCTGTTTTTGTTAATAAGATAGTGTTGTAGGACCTTGTGTGTACGTGGGCTCCGTGGATGGCATGTGTGTGCAGTCGCTGAGCGTACAGTGAATGTCTCTCGTTGTGGGTATACTACTTGTTGAGAGCCTTTCGGTCTCAAAGAGTCTAGACTGGATTGCGATATGCCCACATGTGTTGAGTCTGGAAGAAAAACGGGGAAAAAGAAAAAAACGCTGTGTTTGGGTTTTTATAGTACTGGCGAAGTTTAGGCAGTGAATATTTCTTGTGTTGTGATTGGTTGAAAGTTATGATTGGTTGAAACGTTGTGATTGGTTAAATTGTTATAAACTCTTTTTTGTTGTTGTTGTTATTGATTTACCATTTTATCTATTCATAAGTTCGTAAATAGCTAAAAAGAATTGATTTTATAGACCGACTGGTAAAATAGCTAGAGGTTACTTACTTCGTCGGTAGCAACAAAATAGTCTCTTCCTAACATTTAATTTACTAATATTTAACTTTAGATAAGTGATTTGGTTGCTTTAAAATAAAACTCAAATGCGATAATAAAAAATGAATTACATGTGGAAATTATTCATATTATTTAAGGATAATTTTGATACGAAAAAGGCATGCTATATTTTAATGTCACAAATAGATATTTATGAATTACTATAATTATTATTATTATTGACATTAAAATATAATGTGCCTTTTTCGTATGATTTTTTTATGCCGAAACCTATTTCACTCTAAATAATTTACGTGACTGAAATAGTAATTAACCCCAAATAAAGAGTATTTTCAGAGTCTTATTCCAGTTGCGTAAATTGAACGAAAATAAGAGAAAGGCTAGCATGTTTGGTTTTTTTCGGGGGGGGGGGGTGATAACATGATTTATTAAGAAGTGAAAGAAAATTTAAATAAAAAACTTACATTTTAAACAGAAAATTCAAGTTCACTTAAAATAGTGAACAACGGTTTTATTTCAGACTAAATATATTTATAATTTTCAGGAAAAATGTTGAGCTCTTACGGGGGGGGGGGGTATTCCCAGGAGGAGGATATTATGACAACAGAACAGATACTACACTACCAACCCCATTCAAAGATATTCCGATTAAATCGTTTTTTGTTTTTTTTGCGTTCATTTAAAAATGCATAGTCACAAAAATATTACTTTTTTAGTATTCCTTGACCTTTTGGCTAAGATCAAAGTGCAATATCTGTTCTCACATCTCAACGACGGAAGTAAATTATCTCCCTTGAAAATGAAATTCCCCAAAAGTTTTAAAACTCTATTTTTTAAAATAAAATCTCTGTTATTACAATTATCAATATAATTATATGTAGTTCTATCGATAAAACGATTACGTATATAGAAGAAAACTTTTCGATATAAATTAGAAATGTATATTACAGAATATTAATTTATTAGAAACTTAAAAATAAATGAATATGCAAATGAGCAATATCGAAATTTGTTTAATGCCGTTTCGAGATGAGTATATATATGGTATTTCAAAATGTTTAACCTAGACCGTTTATAATGTTAATATAGTTAGGATAGATGGAAAAAAGACTTTATTCATTTATATTAATGAAAAAAAAAACAAGAATTAATTCAAACAGAATAGTTTAGTTGTTTCTGCAATTTTCTTTACATATTTATTAAAATAAAAACATGCAAAGTCAAGCAATGAAAATTATTAAAAAAATCAGTTACAATATCAACCTATTTGTTGTTTAGAAAATATTTAGGGTTACGATGTGTTTTTAACTTTTTAAGCAGCATACAATTATGAATTTAGGGAAACAAACAAACAATAATTAATTAAATAAACAGATTCAAAACAAACAATTAATAATTTAAAAAATGAAAAATAATGATAAATAATTACAACAAAAATGAAAACAAATGATAAGTTAGTTTAAAATTGTATATTGAAGCGGTTAGCTCCCAACATGACTGCCAAATTTTATCGACTAGTTTTTTTTCTTATTTACCAAGCAGCGACAGGATAAATTAATTCATTTATTAATTTGCTGTCTTATTTCTTTTTTTATTTTGACAATATTAACTTGTTTTCTGATTTTTTTGCGGATAAAATTGTATGTTAATGACAATTTCTTCGACAATATTCTATATTGAATACGTCATTATTATAATGTTGAATGTGAACTATATTTCAAATTTATTTTTAATTAACATTCTTTTATTTTATTATTTTTTCTTACAAAAAAACATACATTCCTTTAACTTTTTCAATAACCCTAAGTTCAAGTGGCAACATTTACATAAAGAGTTTGATTTTATTATTTGTCCATTAATATTTGCCAAATAAAAATTAAAGTAAAAAAAAAATCGCAAAAATAAAACAAATTAAAACGGTGGATTAATTTACCCTATCACCGCTTGGCAAATTAAACAAAACTAGTCGATAAAATTTGGCAGCTATCTGGAGAGCTAACTATTTCAATATAACCGTTTAAAGTGAAAACAAATAATGAATAAGTTAGTTTAAAATGAAAAAAAAACGATTAATAATAATTAAAATGAAAACAGGCGAAAAATTTAAAAAATAGAACAAATGAAATTCAAACAAATAATTTCGGGTATATGTTACGACGCTCAGCAGAGGCGCGAACGGGTTCCAAAAAACTAACGAGAACGGGGTTATAAAAATAAATATGCAACAAGTGAATTTAACCTACGTCGAGAAGAGATATTTGTCTACTTACCTATGATATTTGTTTGTATTTTTACGTACTATAAATGATGTAAAAAAAAAATTCTTGTTCATTTTTAACTCGTACTTTTTTCTAGACAAAATGGCGTCTTGTGCTTACGAGCAAGCGCCATTTTGTATTTGCAAGTTCGTGTGACAAAACTATTGATTTCTAATAAATAGCAGTTGGAAAAGTTTAAAAATACAAACAAATATCACAGGACAGTTTTAAATTAACTTTTATCGACGACAGTTACTTTTATTTGTTGTATATTTGTTTTTTTTAGCGTTTTTACTCTGCTGAGCCTCGTAAAAGATACCCATAATTTCAATACAAACAAACAATAAAGTTACTTGGGCAGAAATAAATTTAAAAAAATCATATATATATATATATATATATATATATATATATATATATATAGCCAGGTTCGAATCCAGTCCGTTCAAAAGAAACACTTTCATCAAACCCCACACCTAAGCTTGCTTGTGTATTATCTCCTGGAAATATTAATTTGTTTTCTGATTTTTTTGCGGATTAAATTGTATTTTAATGACAATTTCTTCGACAATATTCTACATTGGATACGTCATTTTTATAATGTTGAATGTGAACTATATTTCAATTTCATTTTTAATAAACATTGCTTTATTTTATTCACGAGAGTCAGCATGAAAAACATTAGCAATTCATTCTATTTCGAATCTTAGAATTAGAATATGTCACATAAAAGAAGAACCGAAAAAACTTTATTTACGTGCCTCTCACGGCAGCAATATGTGACACAAGATTAGTTTGATGTGGTGAAAAAGTGTATTAACGACAGAAAAATATTAATTTCGTAACCGTTTCGTCGTTTTCATTTTAGAATGAAAGTTAAAAGTATTTTTCACAAAAATAAAAAAGAATTACCCCGATTGGATAAAATCCACCAAAAATTAAAGAATTATTCAATTATAATGGAATTTTCAGTATTAATTAATTTATTAATAAATTAATGAAAATATTGAGTATTTATTTCATTAAATCGCATATAGATTTTTTAGATAACTTAAATTGCTTTACTTTAAGTAATTTAAGTTATCTAAAAAAAATATAGAATAATTATTTTCTTTGAAAGAAAATAATGTATATCATCAAGGGAAAATATTATTTGTTCTGTTTCAAATGGAATATTTCAGTTTAAATTTAAAATTAATTATTGAAAAATGGCAACTTTTATTTTTTAAATAATTTTTATTTATGTTGATACATGACAATCAATACAAATCTATGGAAACACAATCCAAAAGTGTCTAACATTAA
>OY744537.1:10591037-10633537 GCA_963556195.1 Sepiola atlantica | reverse complement strand
TTTATTTCGGGATCAAAAATACAATGTTAGAATAATTAATAACTTTCATCCAAAATGTTTGTTTGTTTACATAACATATTTCTTTGAGAAAATCCACAGTTACATAAAATACATATTTAGTAAAGAGAATTTACGTGAATTACATTATTATTAGTTTTTAACACATTTGAACAAGATAAGAATCATATGGGAAAAAGGGAAAATCGAGGGTTGAAAGAGGGAGGGAAATAATGAAGATTTGAGATAACTTCTAATTTTATTTAATGTTTCTTAGCGTCAATTCTATTTACATGGAGGAAACTACGCCAAGGTCCGCCACTAGCCGCCACTGCCCGCCACTCTGTACGTACACAAATACATGTACATTTTATAATATCTTATATAAGAAAAGTATTCAGTGTTGTCCTGCAAATAATACCTCAAGTTCATAAAACAATTCATGGTTTTTAATGAAATTTATTTGTTAGAGAATAGCTAAGGAAGAACGATAACTCACGTTTAAAAACACAATTTAGGTTTTTAGAACAAGATTAGAGAATATACATAACATATAAAAGTGTATTCTTATGTAAAATTCAGAGTAAGATGATGAGAGTATTCCCGAATCTATAAACCTACACCCTTAATAAGCAAGATCATCCTCACAGAACAAAGACTCTTGCCTGATCATAGTTAACTTTTATTTTCATCTCCAACCTTTATGACACTCTTCCATTTACTCACTCCCTTCCTTTTTCTCCTTGAATCTTCATTTTCTCCTTACTTTTTCCGTTTTTTTCTCCTCACATTTTTAATACTGCAGTCCAAATAAACTTTCTCATGCTCCAAATATTTCAAATATTCCATACCCACCCTTTCAATCACCGCCCTCCTCCACCCCTCCAATCCCTCACTCATTGCTATCATTTTCCAAATATTTCACACCCTATCACAACAAATCCTCCCTCTCCCCCTCTCAACTATTTTCTCCCATACCCCTTCTTAAATTCCCTCATTTTCTCAAAACGCTCTCTAAGACCATAACTTTCGCCCATCCACCAAAATCACAGCCCCCCTCCCTCTCTACCCATTCTCCTTTCCCTGCATACACCCCCATACACAAACACTCTAACTAACTTTTCCCCTTCAATCTTGACCGCAGCCATCTGGTCAAACACCTCCCTCCCCCCTCTTCCTCCACTCCCTCTCTGCCATCCACTTTACCCCTGCTCATCCCCACCTCTTTCTCTTACCACCAGCCACAGTAGTCCTTGCTCACCCCATCCTGCCATTTTTTCCCCACTCATTTTCTTCAACATTCATTTCTATTTATCCAACAAGTACGGACGTCCACCCAGTAGGCGCCATTATTTCATTTTATTTTTCCTCCTAATATGTCTACCCTACATGTATCTGTACTTGCATGACATTTTTTTCTCTATTTTATCATCCTGATGAAGTCTTATAAATAAAGACGAAACGTTGATGTACACATAAAAAACATCCATTTTTTGGTTTTCCTTTTTCATTTTCCCATATATATATATATATATATATATATATATAGTAAGCAATGAAAATATATATGGCAATCAAGCTACACAGAGGCTCCCGTATTTCATCCCCGGGGGGGAATCGTCAGGCTAAAACGATTCCCCCCGGGGATGAAACACGGGAGCCTCTGTGTAGCTTGATTGCCATATATATTTTCATTGCTTACTACCTAGCTCTACTTACGTATCGAGCACTGTTGAAGTAAATACTGAAAACTGACACATAAAAAATTATATCTCCTTATAATATTTTATGTGGATACATGAAGTACTAATATATATATATATATATATATATATATATATATATATATATATATATATATATATATATATATATATATATATATATATAGATATATATATATATATATAATTACCCGCATCTAATACATGGTATCTTTGAAGGCATTTTGCCTCTATATTTTTATTAACATTTAAAAGATGCTTTATAAAATGAACTTACCCAATTTATAACTACCAGCGACCATGAGCAATCAAGTTCTATTTAAAACAGACATTTTCACTATTAGTCCACAACATCGGACGAGGCACTTCTACAAAACCAAGAAGGATATTATGGAAAAAGTAAAGGTTATACCTTTAATTGTCTAAGCTCTGTCGAAGCTTGTTATATCAAGCTAAATATTAGCCAAAAATATATATATATATATAATCAAGATGAAGAAAAAAAAACGGAAGGTATTTTGAAATATTTTGAAAAATGCTTTGAAATATTTTTCTTTTTTCTTTTGATTTAATTACCCGCATCTAATACATGGTTTCTTTGAAGGCATTTTGCCTCTATATTTATATATTATATATATATATATATATATGAGTTTTCGTGTGTGTTTAGAATTTATCATTTACGAGATCATAAGGTCGTGTGATTAAATGCTTCAGGCATTAAGACATTTTTGTCAACTAACTGTAAAATAAAAAGAAAAGCAATTTTAGATTTTACGCCGAAAAAAACACATTTCGTGAAATTCTTAAAGAATTTCACGAAATCCTGTTTTTTTAATCGGCGATTTATCATTGTTATTATTATAATTTCTATTGTTATGCGTCTTTGTTTTCTGTTGTTCTGTCTTTAAGTCTATCACAAAAGAAAAATGTTTTATGCCCACTCCCCCGTCCCTTGATAATCCTCTTTTTTTGTTTCATTTTAATCGCCATTTTGTTTTGTTTTTCTTTATTTCTTTCTTTCTTTTTTTTTCCTCCTTTCTCTTCCTTTTCGCTTTTTATTTCTTATGTTCCCTTCTTCCGTTCCTCTCCATCTTCTGAGCCCCTTTTTCTTTTTTTCGGCTCATTTCCTTCTCTTTTGAACATTTCATCTTCTTCCATATAAAATGGCCGTAGGTTGATTAAGAAGTAAAAAAAAAAATAATAATTGCAAAAAAAAATCGTAAAAGAAAAGAAAAAGAAATCAAAGAACATAACTAAAAATTAGAAAGGAAAAAGAAATAAAACAATTAAATCAGTTAACAAAAGAGAAATTCATGGAATCTTTGTAACGCGTCGGGGCGGGGATTCTTCTAATAAATAAAAGTAGCCGACTTCATCTGATCCGTAACATTGCTCTTTTTTTGCCGCCGTTGGCCGTTCACAAGAAACTTTTGCTGTCACCGCCGCTGCCGCCATTATGCTTCGAATTGTCATCATCCTGTGTGCAGTTTCTTCTTTATTAGGCGTTTCCCAAGGTGAGTGCCAAAAAAACAAAAAAAACAATAGCTTTTTTGTTATTACTTTGCTCTTAGCAAGTCTTTTCTTCTTTTCTTTTCCTCCGTTTATATTCGTACCGTTGTTTATCGTCCCCGCCCTTTTTAGGGTCCTTTGTCTTCTTTACTGACTCCCGCCCAAAGTCACACGTCAAACTGTATCGAACAAAACTAGAAGCGACACACTTGGTGGAGGTAATCCTTGTAATTAAAAAGTACTTAAAACGAAATCCTTTTTGTGTGTGGCTCGTGGCATGGGCGGTGGTGAAAAATACGAACTAATCGGTTAAGTTTCCTCAAAGATAAATAAATGCCTCATCTATATAATACGTACGTTATCACCTTTCACACACATTAAAAAATTAGATCGTCCGATAATGTTGATTGGTGATTAATCTGATGTCGCTATGGTAAACAATTCTGACTTTACCTATTTTAAAATGAATTGTTCCAAAATCATATTATGTCGTCCCGTCGACTAAAACAGTAGAATTTGAAATAAATACATTTCAAAAAGTGACATTATTTTGAAGAATATTTAGCTGACAATTATTTTTACGGTAAGAAGATAGAGTATTTTCTTAGGGTAGTCAAAAGATGCCACATCTGGAGAGGTGCTGCACAGAGCACTCTTTCCTGCCTTGACAGAGTACAAAATCGACTTCGAAATCTAGTGGGGTGATCAAGTCTTTTCTCTCTCTACTCTATCGCTAGTTATATGGAAGGTGCTCGATCGAGCTCCGATCTTTGGTCTGTCTTTGGAAAACATTCACAGCAAGAATTCGTTTTTCTACCACAAGAAAAAAGGGTCTTCCTTTCTCTCTTCATGTGTCTAGCGTCAGGTGGAATTTCAATGAACAGAGCTGTTTTGCAAAAGTTTCCCACCCGTGGAACACATTACCGCGGGACTGCTTCCCTGCTGATTACAACTTAGTCGTCTTTAAATCCAATGTCAACAAATTCTTATCATAAACCGCCCCATAAGTAATCAAACGCAGTTAATACTATTGATCAATGTTAGTACTCCCATAGTGTTCACAATCTTTCAGCTGACAACCATTACCGTCTAATTAACCCTTATTCACGAGTGGCGCTTGGTCTTGATAAGTGGTGACATCAATAGTACAAGAAAAAAGAATCCAATAGAAAGATGGACCACGTAAAGTACCAAAAGCTGCCAACCATTCGTGGGTGGCCATTCCCGTTCAACGTGTGCCAAGCAAGACGAGTAAGAACAGATAGTCTGAAAATGCGTCCATTCAATCTCCGTCTTTGGCAATGAAACTATTAATTTAAACATAAATGTGACAGACAAAGGAAAATGCTATTTCAAACTTAAGCGTGACAGACCGACGAAAATGCTATTTCAAACTTAAGCGTGAAAGACCGACGAAAATGCTATTTCAAACTTAAGGATGATAAACCCACGAAAATGCTATTTCAAACTTAAGGATGATAAACCCACGAAAATGCTATTTCAAACTTACGGATGATAAACCCACGAAAATGCTATTTCAAACTTAAGCGTGACAGACCAACGAAAATGCTATTTCAAACTTAAGCGTGACAGACCAACGAAAATGCTATTTCAAACTTAAGGATGATAAACCCACGAAAATGCTATTTCAAACTTAAGGATGATAAACCCACGAAAATGCTATTTCAAACTTAAACGTGACAGACCGATCAGCAAAGAACCCTTTCACAAAGATTCGAGAATCGGCAACTTTTGTAAATATTACAATAAAAAAAACAGTAAATAATCTGAAATAACTATAGGATGGTCCACTTAAAAGTAGTCCGAATACTAGTCGACTGGACGAATGTAAATAAGGAAGACACTGGAGTAGATATATTATTGTGTACTTGTTTGTTTTTTTTTCAAAGCATATTTCACTTTTCACTTACATGTTATAAGAAATGCTGAAAGTGCTCCTCATTGACATCTATGCACTTCTGGGCACGTCGCACCCCGTTAGCTGATACTGCCTACAGTTCTTCTATGGTGATGCTTCGGATGGCGTTTGCAATGTTCTGCTGGAGTTAATCAAGAGTATAAGGATTGTAGACTTTGTTTTAAATTCCCCTAAAGATAAAAATCCATTTCGCACATAGCCTCCCACAATTACTATTCCCTGCTGGTGGAAAAACGCCATCTTCTTGGGGTAAAGTTTTCAAAGACTAATTTCACCAAAGCTGCTTGAAGAAGTTATACTGTAACCGACACAAAAAATTGGAGACAAACAACTAAAATATTGGATCGCAAAACAACATATTCAGCATATTCAGCATATTCAGCATATGACACGCAAAATATCGTGGTTGAGAATAGGGCTACTTTTAAGTGGGTCGCCCTGTATATATTTGTCCAAAATAGCTGTACTAATTTTTCTGAAATTTTGGAAATAGATGTAATGCATAGCAGCAGGTAACATAGACAATCTAGATTAATGTTTAAGTTTATATGAAAAATATATTTGGAAATTAAATTAAATTTATTTTTCATGACACGCGTGGTAGACATTAGACTGCAATTTGTATCCGTTCTTGTATGTACATGTGTGCGGTCACAATTAATTTCAACCTTATGCGACACTGTGATTGGCAAAAAAAAAATGGATGAGACAGACAACCAAAAAACTTATTATTAATTAGTTTTTTTTGTTGTTTTTATATATAGGGCTTCTAATATATGGAGTTTTTGTTTGTTAGTACTAATTTCTAAGATTTAAAAACCCCTAATTAATAGAATTAACTATAATATATGTAATAATATTCTAAAATGTTTATAGCTCCAATATAGTTTCGTACTTAGTACATAATTCCCGCCAAAAACCTTCTATAAATACTACACATGGTCTAGACTGATTAGCCTCATCCACTGAAGATGGACCCAGATGGGTCCGAAAGTACTTGGAAGACAAATCCAAATTATGGCAAATTCATCAGCCAATTCCCATCCGAAACTAAGATTCTAATTCGGACTATTGAAAGGATCTACCAAAGGATATCTAGACACGAGTTGTCTATTATATTCAACAATATATATATATATATATATATATATATATATATATATATATATATATATATATATATTAGTCTTTATTATAGAGTGAACGACGGTGGATGTCTGTAGGCTTCAGACATGAACCAATGTTATTAAGTAGATGAAAAATGCTAGTGCATTACTTACACACTCGCCGCTAAAATAGATGACCGGGGTTTGCTTTTTTCTGACGTTTTATGGTGTTTTGACTAACTTTATAAAAGCAATATACATAGAAAGGAGATGATTCCTACCGAATTTCAGATGTCTATGTCAAGCGGTTTGCATGTTCATGCACTTCAAACATGTGTACAGAAAGACATATAAACGAACCTAATCAACTCTGTTACGTAGATGAAAAAACGCTAAAATGGTTTTACAGACATAATCTTAGGTTTACTAAGTATTGATTTACTCCTCTCTAGGAGTTAGGCACAAGGCCAGTTTTTATCTTACTCCCACAAGTAAGATGTGACCCATGGTCGGGTCGGGAAAGTGGGGTTTCAAAATTGCCTGGGAAGCCCCGTCGGCATTCCCCGGTAGGGGAGCCTCAGGCAGTAAGCAATAAACTTACTCCTCCCCAAAGAGGGGAGGCAAAGCCTGGGAAGGTGGACTTCCCAGAACTGCACAGGACAGACCCATTGACCGGCGTAAATCAAGACCCGAAGGCCAAGACAACACCAGTATGGGGTGCAGTATCCATCGGAACAGATACTACACTTTGATCTTAGCCAAAGTTTACTAAGTAGCCATCAATTCAAAATCTCTTTTCTGTCCGTCATCAACGAATAAATCACTTTGAACCCTCAACCGTGACAAAATTATCCGTACGTGAAGTTACAATCACGTTCTTCTTTTTCTTCTTTTGGGTGTCATGCGGTAATACGACAATTTCACACTTTTTACGCAGTTCTTTGCATTGTCATTGCACTCTGCAAGATGTTGCACTGGTTGGGCAGTAGAGGGCAGACAAGGCAGCGTTAAATAGTATGGTCCTCCTCTCTAGATATTGGCACATCGGTCGAACGTGGTCAATACGAGACGAGTTACCATTTTTAGAATACCAGATGATGTACGTGTGGAGAACAGCAACACCTTCACGAAGTCTTCCCTGCAAAAAAAAAAACTTACGTCGTGAAGGGATTGTGGGCTGATAACCGCAGATACAAGTTATCCCCTATGTAATGTCTACCTTTCTCAATGTGAGAAACATGAAGTTTTAGTGCACAATGTATGTGTAAAAATTGAAAGTTCTTCAATAATGCATAAAACTTTTGAAGATAAAATTGCAGTATAGTTAACAGTCAATAAATCGAAAAATATATATACAATGAATAACTTTTACTAAATTTAATTATCTACCAACCTGTATACCTTTAACATTCTAAAACTGTTTTCAAGTTGTTTTTTATTTCGAAATTATCTTTCGTTCAAAACTCTCTTTTTCAACACAATGAAAAAAAAATTGACTGGTTGTCGCTTTGATGTTGTTGAGGCTTCGTTCCTTAAAAGATAGTAAAAAATGACTTACCGTACCATCAATCCTTAGTCCGAGTGGCAAGGCCCCTCCCGTACGCAGGGTTACTGGTAGAGTAAGTCACTTTTTACTATCCCGAAGATAAGCGACTACCTCCAAAAAGTCGACCGCCATTTTCGTGTTTCAATAAGCTAAATTAACGATAACAAATTCAGAGATAATAAATCTTACAATCAGTTTCCACACTTTAAAAGTATACAGATCGGTAGAAAATTAAATTTTGATACGTTTGATAAAAGTTATTTGTTGTATATTTTATTTTGTTTTTCAATTTCTCGGCTTTTAACGATACTTCAATTTTATTTAATTGTAGATTTAATAGCACGAAGTCGAAATAGAGATTTGAAGCAACTTTATTTGCAATTTAAAAAAAAACTTGTTCAAGAATTAAGATTGAAATATAAATAACTGCAATGCCTTAAATACAGTTCTGGCGGGATGTACCAAACATTGATGAATTTGGTGATTTTGTTTGTAGTCAATTTAGTCACTTAAGTATAAGAGAAATGGCTTACATTAAGGGAACGTCGCTTTTTGATGAGAATAAATGGCTGAATTATACGTAACACATAAAATTGATATGAAGGCTTGCATTATTAGACTCTTTTGGTGAGCTTTCGAATTGAGCTCCCCACTGAAATTTGGATTGAGGTTTAATTTGTCGTCTATCCTAGCGTTATTGTGGCATGTCACATTGGATGACAGTTTTGTTTGCATCGCCTCAAGCGATATCCAATAGAACAATGCGCCAAATAGCGCATAAAAGCCCGCCAGCCGCTCATGGGTGGTCTTGTCCGTTCGACTTGCGTCGACTATGACAAACCAAAAAAGGATCTTCTTAAGATGCGGCCATTCAATCTGCGCGTTTAGCGATGAAAATACTATTTCAAATTGAAGCGTAATCGACAGACGGACATAGCCTCGCATAGAGATGCAAGGGTGCATCTAAACACTTGTTTATAACAACAGAATGAGTTGAATAATGCAAACTTGTATTTTTTTTTTCATTTGCTTTGTTTTGAGCCGTTTATTGTCATACAAACAAAAAAGAAAATCGTTTTCGAAGTGGTTATAATAAACGTCTTCCACAATTCTTTGTTTTAATTTGTACCATAGAAGTATGTATTTTACTCTTTCACGACTGCTGAAATAATTTGCCCCAGCGGACATTTTGAAATAACCATTTTTTTTTTTCAAATTCAACGTCCCTTTGTACCAATGAAAATCGTCACATTGAAAATCTGGCGATCATCTTGTTCACTGGATATCATAATTAAAATAGGAAATATTTCCAACTAAAAAGTAGGTTGTTGTTTTTTTCATTTAATCTTGCATCTATTTACCGATCTTTTATTTATAAGTTGTTTTTTTTTGTATTTTCATATAATCCTAATAATAAATGAAAAATAATAAATATTCTATTCAATACCAGTGGGAGACAGAACCCCATAATAAATTACCGATTGGAGAATATTTTCTAATAATATGTTTAGGCCTATTACCATATCCAATCATTAGATTTTTTTTTATCCAGGAGGGAAATTTGTTTACTATCGATGCAGTATATGACAGTGAAAAGTGTATCCAAGGTGTATGCAAATTAATAAAACGTTTATAGTAAGTAATTCATTTATCAAAAACAATTGATTTCATACTATTGTCACACGCGAGGGAAATCTCACTGTAAAAAAAAAAACAAATCAAGCTAAAACTAAAAAAAACAAACAAATCCAGCTAAAACTAAAAAAAACAAGTATGAGAGTTAAATCTTACAGAACAAATACGCGAATCAAGTTTTACAACAAAAATATACGAAAGATAAGTTTTACTCAGAAAAGAAACACATCTGCCATCTTTTCTTTGAATCTGTAAATAAAGTGTCTGCATATCCGTAGATTAATTTCTATTTTAATCACATAAATATTTACAACAAGGGACGGGTATGGCGCGTCATTAATAGAGACACGCTGTTGACGAAGTCCTGCTTTGAAGGGCCAATCGCTCCACTCATCTCAACAGCGATTGGTTGGAATACACATCCGTCAAGAAACCCGGCTTACTTTGATCGCTTGCGGTCCTGTACTGACGCTGCTATATTGTCCAGGGTTTGTCGCAGATTTCGTCATGGACGAGGGCTCAAAAGTGTTCTTTCGTTGGGTTCCTTTCATTTATTAATTACTCCGTTCGCTCGGTTTCTTTTATTTATTAATTGCTCACTCCTTTTGTTCAGCTCAGTATTTATTAATTACTCACCCATATTATTCGGTTCCTTTCATTCAGTAATTACTCACTCCGGTAATTCGGATCATCATCATCATCATCATCATCATCATCATCATCATCATCATCATCATCATCATCATCATCATCATCATCCGATTTATTTTTAACAGGCCTTTGATTAGTCCTCTATAAGAAGATGGGCCTGTCTGTCAGTATTGATCGAAGTCTTCCTCTCCAGGCTCGGCAGTCGCGAGGATCAAAGTTCGCAATCTCCAGAGTCGCACAGTCGTATTTACACAGCTCATCCATAAATTGATCTTCCAGCCTGCCGACTTGATGCGATAGACATTTCTCTGACCCGGGAGATCCAGCTTGAGCTTTGCTCAATATGGCCATTTATTAATTACTCACTCCTTTAGTACGGTTCATTTCATTTGTTAATTACTCACTCATTCGTTCAGTTCTTTTCATTTATTATTTTCGTTCGGTTCCTTTCATTTATTAATTACTCACTTCTGTTCGGTTCCTTTCATTTATAAATTACTCACTTCTGTTCGGTTCCTTTCATTTATTAATTACTCACTTCTTTCGTTCGGTTCCTTTCATTTATAAATTACTCACTTCTTTCGTTCGGTTCCTTTCATTTATTAATTACTCACTTCTTTTGTTCGGTTCCTTTCATTTATTAATTACTCACTTCTTTTGTTCGGTTCCTTTCATTTATTAATTATTCACTTCTTTTGTTCGGTTCCTTTCATTTATTAATTATTCACTTATTTTGTTCGGTTCCTTTCATTTATTAATTATTCACTTCTTTTGTTCGGTTCCTTTCATTTATTAATTATTCACTTCTTTTGTTCGGTTCCTTTCATTTATTAATTACTCACTTCTTTTGTTCGGTTCCTTTCATTTATAAATTACTCACTTCTTTTGTTCGGTTCCTTTCATTTATTAATTATTCACTTCTTTTGTTCGGTTCCTTTCATTTATTAATTACTCACTTCTGTTCGGTTCCTTTCATTTATTAATTACTCACTTCTGTTCGGTTCCTTTCATTTATTAATTACTCACTTCTTTTGTTCGGTTCCTTTCATTTATTAATTACTCACTTCTGTTCGGTTCCTTTCATTTATTAATTACTCACTTCTGTTCGGTTCCTTTTATTTATTAATTACTCACTTCTTTTGTTCGGTTCCTTTCATTTATTAATTACTCACTTCTTTCGTTCGGTTCCTTTCATTTATTAATTACTCGCTTATTTTGTTCGGTTCCTTTCATTTATTAATTACTCGCTTATTTTGTTCGGTTCCTTTCATTTATTAATTACTCACTTCTTTTGTTCGGTTCCTTTCATTTATTAATTATTCACTTCTTTTGTTCGGTTCCTTTCATTTATTAATTATTCACTTATTTTGTTCGGTTCCTTTCATTTATTAATTATTCACTTCTTTTGTTCGGTTCCTTTCATTTATTAATTACTCACTTCTTTTGTTCGGTTCCTTTCATTTATTAATTATTCACTTCTTTTGTTCGGTTCCTTTCATTTATTAATTACTCACTTCTTTTGTTCGGTTCCTTTCATTTATTAATTATTCACTTCTTTTGTTCGGTTCCTTTCATTTATTAATTATTCACTTCTTTTGTTCTGTTCCTTTTATTTATTAATTATTCACTTCTTTTGTTCGGTTTCTTTCATTTATTAATTACTCACTTCTTTTGTTCGGTTCCTTTCATTTATTAATTATTCACTTCTTTTGTTCGGTTCCTTTCATTTATTAATTACTCACTTCTTTTGTTCGGTTTCTTTCATTTATTAATGACTCACTTCTTTTGTTCGGTTCCTTTCATTTATTAATTATTCACTTCTTTTGTTCGGTTCCTTTCATTTATTAATTATTCACTTCTTTTGTTCGGTTTCTTTCATTTATTAATTACTCACTTCTTTTGTTCGGTTCCTTTCATTTATTAATTACTCACTTCTTTTGTTCGGTTCCTTTCATTTATTAATTATTCACTTCTTTTGTTCGGTTCCTTTCATTTATTAATTACTCACTTCTTTTGTTCGGTTTCTTTCATTTATTAATGACTCACTTCTTTTGTTCGGTTCCTTTCATTTATTAATTACTCACTTCTTTTGTTCGGTTCCTTTCATTTATTAATTATTCACTTCTTTTGTTCGGTTCCTTTCATTTATTAATTACTCACTTATTTTGTTCGGTTTCTTTCATTTATTAATTACTCACTTCTTTTGTTCGGTTCCTTTCATTTATTAATTATTCACTTCTTTTGTTCGGTTTCTTTCATTTATTAATTATTCACTTCTTTTGTTCGGTTCCTTTCATTTATTAATTATTCACTTCTTTTGTTCGGTTCCTTTCATTTATTAATTATTCACTTCTTTTGTTCGGTTCCTTTCATTTATTAATTATTCACTTATTTTGTTCGGTTCCTTTCATTTATTAATTATTCACTTCTTTTGTTCGGTTCCTTTCATTTATTAATTACTCACTTCTTTTCTTCGGTTCCTTTCATTTATTAATTACTCACTTCTTTTGTTCGGTTCCTTTCATTTATTAATTATTCACTTCTTTTGTTCGGTTCCTTTCATTTATTAATTACTCACTTCTTTTGTTCGGTTTCTTTCATTTATTAATTACTCACTTCTTTTGTTCGGTTCCTTTCATTTATTAATTACTCACTTCTTTTGTTCGGTTCCTTTCTTTTATTAATTACTCACTTCTTTTGTTCGGTTCCTTTCATTTATTAATTATTCACTTCTTTTGTTCGGTTCCTTTCATTTATTAATTATTCACTTATTTTGTTCGGTTCCTTTCATTTATTAATTATTCACTTATTTTGTTCGGTTCCTTTCATTTATTAATTACTCACTTCTTTTGTTCGGTTCCTTTCATTTATTAATTATTCACTTCTTTTGTTCGGTTCCTTTCATTTATTAATTACTCACTTCTTTTGTTCGGTTCCTTTCATTTATTAATTATTCACTTATTTTGTTCGGTTCCTTTCATTTATTAATTATTCACTTCTTTTGTTCGGTTCCTTTTATTTATTAATTATTCACTTCTTTTGTTCGGTTCCTTTCATTTATTAATTACTCACTTCTTTTGTTCGGTTCCTTTTATTTATTAATTATTCACTTCTTTTGTTCGGTTCCTTTCATTTATTAATTACTCACTTCTTTTGTTCGGTTCCTTTCATTTATTAATTACTCACTTCTTTTGTTCGGTTCCTTTCATTTATTAATTTTTCACTTCTTTTGTTCGGTTCCTTTCATTTATTAATTACTCACTTCTTTTGTTCGGTTCCTTTCATTTATTAATTACTCACTTCTTTTGTTCGGTTCCTTTCATTTATTAATTATTCACTTCTTTTGTTCGGTTCCTTTCATTTATTAATTATTCACTTCTTTTGTTCGGTTCCTTTCATTTATTAATTATTCACTTATTTTGTTCGGTTCCTTTTATTTATTAATTATTCACTTCTTTTGTTCGGTTCCTTTCATTTATTAATTACTCACTTCTTTTGTTCGGTTCCTTTCATTTATTAATTACTCACTTCTTTTGTTCGGTTCCTTTCATTTATTAATTACTCACTTCTTTTGTTCGGTTCCTTTCATTTATTAATTATTCACTTCTTTTGTTCGGTTCCTTTCATTTATTAATTACTCACTTCTTTTGTTCGGTTCTTTTCATTTATTAATTATTCACTTATTTTGTTCGGTTCCTTTCATTTATTAATTATTCACTTCTTTTGTTCGGTTCCTTTTATTTATTAATTATTCACTTCTTTTGTTCGGTTCCTTTCATTTATTAATTACTCACTTCTTTTGTTCGGTTCCTTTTATTTATTAATTATTCACTTCTTTTGTTCGGTTTCTTTCATTTATTAATTATTCACTTCTTTTGTTCGGTTCCTTTCATTTATTAATTACTCACTTCTTTTGTTCGGTTTCTTTCATTTATTAATTATTCACTTCTTTTGTTCGGTTCTTTTCATTTATTAATTACTCACTTCTTTTGTTCGGTTCCTTTCATTTATTAATTATTCACTTCTTTTGTTCGGTTCCTTTCATTTATTAATTACTCACTTCTTTTGTTCGGTTCCTTTCTTTTATTAATTATTCACTTCTTTTGTTCGGTTCCTTTCATTTATTAATTATTCACTTCTTTTGTTCGGTTCCTTTCATTTATTAATTATTCACTTCTTTTGTTCGGTTCCTTTCATTTATTAATTACTCACTTCTTTTGTTCGGTTCCTTTCATTTATTAATGACTCACTTCTTTTGTTCGGTTCCTTTCATTTATTAATTACTCACTTCTTTTGTTCGGTTCCTTTCATTTATTAATTACTCACTTCTTTTGTTCAGTTCCTTTCATTTATTAATTATTCACTTCTTCTGTTCGGTTCCTTTCATTTATTACTTACTCACTTCTTTTGTTCGGTTCCTTTCATTTATTAATTACTCACTGATTTTGTTCGGTTCCTTTCATTTATTAATTATTCACTTCTTTTGTTCGGTTCCTTTCATTTATTAATTATTCACTTCTTTTGTTCGGTTCCTTTCATTTATTAATTATTCACTTCTTTTGTTCGGTTCCTTTCATTTATTAATGACTCACTTCTTTTGTTCGGTTCCTTTCATTTATTAATTACTCACTTCTTTTGTTCGGTTCCTTTCATTTATTAATTACTCACTTCTTTTGTTCGGTTCCTTTCATTTATTAATTACTCACTTCTTTTGTTCGGTTCCTTTCATTTATTAATTACTCACTTCTTTTGTTCGGTTCCTTTCATTTATTAATTACTCACTTCTTCTGTTCGGTTCCTTTCATTTATTAATTATTCACTTCTTTTGTTCAGTTCCTTTTATTTATTAATTATTCACTTCTTTTGTTCGGTTCCTTTCATTTATTAATTATTCACTTCTTTTGTTCGGTTCCTTTCATTTATTAATTACTCACTTCTTTTGTTCGGTTCCTTTCATTTATTAATTATTCACTTCTTTTGTTCGGTTCCTTTCATTTATTAATTATTCACTTCTTTTGTTCGGTTCCTTTCATTTATTAATTACTCACTTCTTTTGTTCGGTTCCTTTCATTTATTAATTATTCACTTCTTTTGTTCGGTTCCTTTCATTTATTAATTATTCACTTCTTTTGTTCGGTTCCTTTCATTTATTAATTATTCACTTCTTTTGTTCGGTTCCTTTCATTTATTAATTACTCACTTCTTTTGTTCGGTTCCTTTTATTTATTAATTATTCACTTCTTTTGTTCGGTTCCTTTCATTTATTAATTATTCACTTCTTTTGTTCGGTTCCTTTCATTTATTAATTATTCACTTCTTTTGTTCGGTTCCTTTCATTTATTAATTACTCACTTCTTTTGTTCGGTTCCTTTCATTTATTAATTACTCACTTCTTTTGTTCGGTTTCTTTCATTTATTAATTACTCACTTCTTTTGTTCGGTTCCTTTCATTTATTAATTACTCACTTCTTTTGTTCGGTTCTTTTCATTTATTAATTACTCACTTCTTCTGTTCGGTTCCTTTTATTTATTAATTATTCACTTCTTTTGTTCGGTTCCTTTCATTTATTAATTATTCACTTCTTTTGTTCGGTTCCTTTCATTAATTAATTACTCACTTCTTTTGTTCGGTTCCTTTCATTTATTAATTATTCACTTCTTTTGTTCGGTTCCTTTTATTTATTAATTATTCACTTCTTTTGTTCGGTTCCTTTCATTTATTAATTATTCACTTCTTTTGTTCGGTTCCTTTCATTTATTAATTACTCACTTCTTTTGTTCGGTTCCTTTCATTTATTAATTATTCACTTCTTTTGTTCGGTTCCTTTCATTTATTAATTATTCACTTCTTTTGTTCGGTTCCTTTCATTTATTAATTACTCACTTCTTTTGTTCGGTTCCTTTCATTTATTAATTATTCACTTCTTTTGTTCGGTTCCTTTCATTTATTAATTATTCACTTATTTTGTTCGGTTCCTTTCATTTATTAATTATTCACTTCTTTTGTTCGGTTCCTTTCATTTATTAATTACTCACTTCTTTTGTTCGGTTCCTTTCATTTATTAATTATTCACTTCTTTTGTTCGGTTTCTTTCATTTATTAATTATTCACTTCTTTTGTTCGGTTCCTTTTATTTATTAATTATTCACTTCTTTTGTTCGGTTCCTTTCATTTATTAATGACTCACTTCTTTTGTTCGGTTCCTTTCATTTATTAATTATTCACTTCTTTTGTTCGGTTCCTTTCATTTATTAATTATTCACTTCTTTTGTTCGGTTCCTTTCATTTATTAATTATTCACTTTTTTTGTTTGGTTCCTTTCATTTATTAATGACTCACTTCTTTTGTTCGGTTCCTTTCATTTATTAATTACTCACTGATTTTGTTCGGTTCCTTTCATTTATTAATTACTCACTTCTTCTGTTCGGTTCTTTTCATTTATTAATTACTCACTTCTTTCGTTCGGTTCCTTTCATTTATTAATTACTCACTTCTTCTGTTCGGTTCCTTTCATTTATTAATTACTCACTTCTTCTGTTCGGTTCTTTTCATTTATTAATTACTCACTTCTTTTGTTCGGTTCTTTTCATTTATTAATTACTCACTTCTTTTGTTCGGTTCCTTTCATTTATTAATTACTCACTTCTTTTGTTCGGTTCCTTTCATTTATTAATTACTCACTTCTTCTGTTCGGTTCCTTTCATTTATTAATTACTCACTTCTTTTGTTCGGTTCCTTTCATTGATTAATTACCTTCTCATTCGTTCAGTTTTCTTTCATTTATATATCTATTGAGTAATATACTAAATGTGAGTTTATCAGCGTTTGTTTTCTAATTAGCCGTAATTTATAATTAACTGTACAAGTCACCCATCTCTCTCTTTTCTAGCTAATTATTTTTTCTCGCCTCTTCTCACCCTCTGTTGATTTAATTATTTTCTAAGTTTTCTGAATACCTCTGTTAGCATTGCGAGAAAGGGTGCCTCTCTTTTTTCAGCGTGACTGTCTAATTTACATAGGTGTCTGTATATACGACAAAAACGGATGTAAATTAGATTACAAAATAATAACCCTCTTTACTTTAACACCACAAAAGCTCACTCACGATAATAAAAACGTTTGGGATCAGATTAGAAGCATTAAAACCTCGTGAGAACACAATAAAATACAGACAATAACAATTACTGTGAGTGTAACGTTTACTATTGTTGTTCGTCTCTCTGGACAAAATTCTCTCCGGAACATTTTCAGACAGGAAGGAGACAACCATTTTAACTTAAAATATATATGTTTTACATATATATGGATCTATTTTCCTTAACTATGAGTTCCTCGTACGTAGGGTCTAAACCCTCTACCTAACAGGATCCTACATAGAATATATTTCCCCAATAACTTACTGTGGCGAACGTGATGAGCCTGAGCCTGAGCCTGGAACCTGAAGTGGTCCCGATTTGTATTTACTACACGCACTGGTCAGTCAACAATCGGTGTGGGTAGGTAGAACACCTCGCCATGTGAGAAATCTGCGCCGTTTTCCGTTTTTAGGATCGTCTTTTTCAAATGACAAAGGTTATTCAGAAGATAGTGAGCTACCAATATACTTCAGGTCGGATTCACCAAATGGTCCCTCCGATATTAGTAGCTTGCCGGGAAATTTCGATGTGATCAATGGGAGCATCTTTGGGGAAGAAGGAATTCAAACTAAACGCCAGGCAAGACTGGCGCTTTTATGGCGGGGATAAGGCAATTCGACACCACTTCCACTGTTCGATCCAGGTTCCGGCTCATCAGGTCCGCCACACCTAAACCGCAACTATTAATATTCTTCAAATCCTTACTAGGTACATCACGTGATTAAACCCAACCAATCAGTTATCTAGTCTCATCTCGGGCAACAGATTAGCATGGAATCAAACTTTGTTAAACATACCCAAGTAAACGCCTATGTCAAATCATTTCTACCTTAAGTCTAAAATCCTATTACTGCTACATAATATGTAACACTATCCCCTTGTACTTACCAGGCGCCTCGCTGAAGAATTACTTCTATCCGGTGAGAGAAATGGGCCAAGTTGCAACTCTATATCCCTCCTACTGTAAAGGAGTGTGCATGATTAACTGTCCCAATGGAAACGTTCTCAAAAAAGATGGCTGTCCAACCTGTAAATGTAAAAAGTAAGTATAAAATACATTTCTTTCGAACTTATATATTGATCTCTCCTTCACTCTATCGGAAAAACCTAGATTCCCGAGGAGGACGATGTCGAAAGTACGTCACATCACCTGAAACGTGTTTGTAAAAAAAAAAGTGTATCTTTGTATTAAGATAAGCAATCTAGCACATTCATAGACAAACTACGCCATGTGGGTGTTCCTGAATATCAATTCCTCCGTCCAGCAACGTTTCAGCCAGATTCGTTTTGTGACGTCACCTGCTTTCAACACCCGGTGACGTCACAAAACGAATCTGGCTGAAACGTTGCTGGACGGAGGAATGGCAGGCAGCAGATAAATCAAGGTTGCACAGATTTATGGAGGACCCGGATAACCTACCAGGCATGGACCTCCCTCGCCGGCAGTGGGCAATGCTCAACTGCCTCAGGACAGGTGTCGGCCGTTTCGCCGCGACCATGAAAGGACGGGGACTTAGGGACTCGGCTGTCTGCGACTGTGGTCACTCTGAACAGACAGTAGACCACATCATCGAGTCATGCCTTAAATATCGACCACCCAACGGCGAAGTCGGCATAGCTGCGCTAGACAACAAAACATTAGCATGACTTTTCTCAACCGAGCTGGTGATCTAACAGTGAGATGCTGTGAAGCAAACGAAAGAAGAAGAAGAAGGAGAAGAAGAAGAAGGTCTAAATTTACAAGGAAAAAAATTTGTTTGTTTTGTGTAGTTCATTTTTTTTTTTTTTTTGTTCGCTTGTTTTTCTTTGGTCAAATGATATAGAAATCTATTTTAATACTTTTGTGTAAAATAGCAAAAATATGCCCCCTCCCGTCGCATATTTTGATAGTCTATATGAAAAAAGAGCATATACTACACTGCGCTCTAAGAAGGAGGAGGTAATGCCTAGGATGATGGTATCATGACGAACGAACATATACTACACTACCCCCACATATGAGCTAATACTTGAAAGGATGATCTCATGAAAACAGGGCTGTACTACACTATCCCATAAAAGGAGACGGTAATCCCTGGGGGTGGTATTATTACCAAAGAACAGATACTACACTACCTCCGACAAAAAGGGAGGCGGTAATGACTTGGAGGATGGTCTCATGACAACAGAACTGATACTACACTACCTTCACCCAAATGAAGAGGTAATGCCTGGGAGGATGGTCTCGTGACAACAGTACATATACTACATTACCCCCCCCCACCTTTGGGTTGAGCAATGCTCAAAGAAAGATAATACATTAGTATGAAATAGTATAGTAAACTGAATTGAGCATTAAAAGATAGTACAATGGTACAATTAATAGAAGTAATAGTATAGTTCAGCTTCAGGCAGACAGATACTAAATCTCCATTAGTAATAGATGTGTATGTTGTTGACACGGGATCGTTGTTTATCTCCCACGGAGCCAAGAGAGGCAAATGACCAATGTCCATTTGATATGTAGAAGCAGTGGATCAATGGCGAGAAGCTGAAATAGAACATCCTTTGATGGCCGGAATGATGAAGGAAATCAATGGTCAGTAATAAAAAATATTCATTTGATGTGTGATGTGAGCAGTGGCGTAGCTAGACCTTTTGCCGCCCGGGGCGGTAGTAAAATTTGCCGCCCCCCCCCCCGACATTTGGGTGCCCGGAAAATTCGTCCATGGATAATTCGCCCATGGATAATTCGTCCATGGAAAATTTTTTGCTAGGTAGGAAAACTGGTCCATTATTATTAAGTTAACATTATTCTTAATTTTCATACCTTGCGAAAATTAGTTCTACGGTATCTAATTTTCCTAAATTCAATTAAATTAAAATTAAAATATGAAAACTGATTTTTAATATTTTTTATTCATTTGAGATTTTATCTGTTTTCCTTTTGTTTTAAGTAGATGGTGGGGGTTGCCCGGGGTGATTTTGTCCGATCCCCCAGCTAGCAATTGTAAAGTTTACAAGGAGTTATAAAAAGTATGCTACAAAAACAAACGTTTGGACAGTAATAAAATTAATGAATTCAAACTTTCGCATCTAATGTTATTTCCTCTTTGATGTCGGTGTATATACACCCAAATATCCAACTTTCTTTTCGCACCTATTCGATAAAAATTTATATGAAAGCTTGTGTACATGCAGCTTCAGTAGCGGTTCACTCTGTTACATTTTTTGGCACACTGGACCGGTTATTCTCGTTCTTTTCTGCATCTACACATCGCTGGGACATCTTGATTCAGTTGACCGGTCTAAGTATCAAACGGACTGTGGATACTAGATGGAGTAGTCGAGCAGATGCTCTTAATAATAACATTATGAAGACAAAGAAAAGAAAACTACATCGGACTATTCTCTCCTTGATACATCCATGTTATTTGGCGAAAATTCGGACTTTAACAACAACGACAAAAAAGTAAATAAAAATGATTTTATCATTTCATAACATTTTCAGGTTTTCAAATGTTCTCATTTAAATTTATTATTATATAAAATTATAGTATAACATTTCATATTTTTTGTTAACTTTTGTTTTTTTTAATTTTTTTCTCTACTTTCTATTTTTACCCTCTCAAAATGCCGCCCCCTAAGGTAGAAATTATAACAGATTAAATGTGCATGTGTAACCCTTCGGAAAGGTATGAACCCATATATCCTCCTTCCAGCTATGGATTAAATAGTATTGGTTGTACAACTAGCTTACGAGAAGTAAAACTCCGAAATAACATCAGTCGTTTTCTGCTCATCCCGCCATTATTTCCAGTTGTCTTGAACCCCTCATTGCCACTGGATTCGAGCAATGCCAGATCAGAAGGTGTGGCGGTAGATATTGCGCAACCATTGCTTCACTATAGACTCCACGCACAGGAACCCTTACAGATATATCGATTGTCTCTCAAGGAGGCTTTAGAATTTTTTAAAAAATAGTTTGAATAAAATCTCGGATTCACGAAGTATCAAAATATTCAATATTATCTAAAATACACGAATTCATATTGAATACATTGACTTCTTTTAAGTATGTATCAATTTTTCCTTTTTCACTTATTCCATAGCGTATCAAAGTCGCAGTGTGTGACTACGATTGTTTTATAGAAAAAATATGTTTTACTGCGGTAAAAAAAAAAAATCAAGTGTTGCCTATTTATAAGGCAGATATTTGTGCGTATAGTATTCCGTCGTAAAAGTGGCTGGGTTGATTTCAACAAAAGATTACCTTAAAATTTGTGAGTAGTGCGGACCTCATGACGATGAACCATGTCTGATGCAGCCTGTTTTCAGAACAATGTTCGATAACATTTGGATATTCATTGCCATGTTGGAGATTATTTTACCTCACGGATCTGTATTTAGCACAGATCGCAAACATAACTATTACAAGAACGATTGATAGAAGATATTAAGGCCAAGAACAATTACACATTTATTTACAGTTGACAACATATATAAAAACCGTAAATGTAACATCATACAAAACATTGAGAATGTTGGTTTCTATTCATGTGTAGCGGTAGTTCTCTACCTTTCAAGACATCTGGACAACGTAGATATTCTGCATTCGAGAGTAGACGTGCAACGCCTGTGGTGGTTACATTTACTCTCTAACTCTTTTTAGGGTAAACAAAAGAAAATAATAATGTAGCGGTGTCATAGTACCGGTGCATTTCGGGAATCGTTTCCCTACAGTAATATAATACGCTGGTATTAATAAAATATTAAAAATGTCATTTAATGAACGAAATACGAATTTGTTGTCATCGTATTTATAGAATGTCCATAAAATCTAGACATATAGGTAAAAAAAAAAGAAATCATCTGTGATTTACTAGCTTCTTACTGTAGTAAAATGTGGCACAAGGCCATAAAGTGGGGAAAACCAGATCCCTTGAGAGGGTACACTGCCGAGGTGCAAAAATAGCCGTGAACGAACCCGTCGACATTCGCGAACGGCAATGAACCAACCCACTCCCAAAGGAGGAGGTAATACCTGAGATGGTGCACCTCCTAGGATCGAGCCGAGCCATACGTCATTCAGGCAAAGAAGGGTATGATTGTTCAGATCAGCCTCTAGGTTCCCAGAATGAAACAAGGTCTATATTGTCATATCAACCTTGTTTCGCCTTAGCATGGTGCATATCCGATTATTCTATGCGTCCATACTTTACGGCAGGGGCGGGCAACCTTTTCAGAGTAAGGGCCAGATGAGACTTTTGGAAGGAGATCGCGGGCCGGAGTGAAAAACGAAATCTCAGAATTACTATATTTTGTTTACATGAATAAATTGTACAAAAATTGCATTGAACACTCTACAAATCTGATATTTTTTTCTCAAGAGACTTCTGTATGTGATGTTATAAAAGGCGCCGACGAAGAGCCATTTTAGAATCATAAAAAAGGGACGGGGGAAGTAGCAAGTTGATCCAGCATTCGTTTTGACACACCTCACATAAGTTCTATGTTTCATGCCCTTTCCTCATCTCTCGTTTCATCTTTGCCTCTCTCTTTCTGTTTTCAAGGATTCGAAATTAATAGTTAAAGAAAAATGAAATATACATGAATCATCGCTCGCTTTTATTTATACATTTTTATCCCACTGTAAATCTTAATTGAAACCTACTTTTACATCTATGTCACAAAATGATATGAGTTTTACTGGAAGGTCCACGGGCCGGATTGCAATAATAAAGCCTAGCAGGGTGGCGGGTCGGACGCTAAGCCTTTGCGGGCCGGATGTGGCCCGCGGGCCAGAGGTTGCCGGTCCCTGCTTTACGGGCACCCTTTATTAGGAAAACTTTAGATTGCAAAATAATTATTGTTTCAAGTTAATACCAGAAGAACAAATACATATTGAATAGAATCATCGACGTTAAATTTCTTATATTTTCATGTACATATTTCTTTATTCTTTTCTATTTTTTCCAGTCTGCCAGATGATAAGTGATCAAGTAAACAATGGGTTGTCATGGCGAAATGCTTCAATATTGCAAACGGTAAGGAAACATCACGACAAAATAATTTTATACTCTATTATTTATTTTGGTACTTGTTTACAATGGCGGCTCGACTCTTTCCGTGAGCAAGTTACGGAAATGGCCGGAAACTAACGATAACATGCACTGATACAAAAAAATGATGCGGAACGAAAGTAAATAAAAGTGCATTTATTTTTTGGGTTATTTTGTTGTTTTTAGTTTCGCTTATTTTAACCATTATAACAACTACACAACGCCACTTCCATATAATACTGTGTTTATGTATGGGAGAAATTACCAAAGTTGCTTAATTACGTATATTATTTATTTTGTTACAAATAACACTATACATTAATTCGATCGGCCATTGATTAGAAATCCAACCCGTTCGGCTGAAGAACCGTTACACACGTTATTTTTAAGTCCAACGGGCTAGATTTCCAGTATTTTCATGAAATCGCAGGTATCGATGACTGATCGAATCAATTTATATATATATATATATATATATATATATATATATTCTAAACAGTAACGGTCTACCCATGTCAATGAAACCATGGTATGTCATGTATAGTTTTTAAATAAATAATTTATATTTTAGCTCTCGCTTTCTTACGATCGAGCACTTTATGGATTTTTTTATATATATATAACATAATTTATAATACGATTCAATTTCTCCTACTACTATTAGGAGGTTCTTGGCTCAGTTTGTAGAGCGACAGACGTCTCTCACAAAGGGGTACCGGTTTCGAATCGCACTGATGAGTTGTAGAGACAACAAAACACGTATCTGTTGTTTTTCTTATTTGATTTTCCATATATATATATATATATATATATATATATATATATATATATATATATATATATATATATATATATATATAATGAGAGAGAGCGGAAATAAAGGTCAGGGGGAACAGTCTTGTATATATGTAGAATTCAATTGGATACAAATAGATAGATAGATAGATATGTACTAACATTTATTCAAAGATAAAGATGTATTATTATGAGGGTTGACAAGAATAAGGACAAAATGTAGAGTGAGAACTAATGTCCCTTACGGTCAAGCTAACAATATTTATATCTCTCTTGTCTTAAAGTCTCTCTGTGATCTTCGAACATAGGAGAGTTCCTTAGCTATGCCGAGTGCAAAGGGAGGTAATTTGGATTACACCACAGTTAATGCGATAGATCGATTTCCCTCCCCCCCTGTTTTGTTGTAACCTCCTTTTTATTTAATAACTTTATTTGATCAGATCCGCAGTTGAACCTGGCTCTATCTCTCGAGACGCAGAAGCTTTTAACAAAATAGATAAATATATAAATACTTCTCTCTTGCGGACATATTTATTTTTACAGCGGCAGTGGAGATGTGTGGAGTTTAGGGAGCACATTTAATTGCGTTCCTTAGTAAGATTGTTTTAATTGCGTCTCGTTCAAAAGATGAGCCTTGCGAGACGGAGTGGCTGTTGTTGTTACAGCGCTGTGTGGTAATACTTTCGTCATCGTTGCTTCTTGAAGGGGGTAGCCACGCACTTTTTAATTAATTTGTTCAACCTTGTTTAACGGTTGCAGTCTTTCATGATGAATGAATTCACGTTTTCTCTTCTTTTTTTTCTTCTCTGTATCTTCAGGTTCACAAACCCGCGCAGCGTTTGCTTTTTGTCAAACACGTGATATGACGTCATTGCTGTGTAACTTTTAGAACTGGTCAACCGAATTGAATCTGATCACAAAAAAAAAGCCCTGGGGAAATTATACAAGTCGCATCTGCTGATAGTTGTCCCGATATAATTTTTTGATCGATCGGCGCTGTCGTCCCCCAAAAATACAATAAACGAGGCGCCATCAATAGTTAACAAAAACCCCAAATGTTTTCAGTAAATGAAATTTTACTTTTTCACCCTGCCTCGCCCTTGTAACTAATTGTCTGTTACGCTTCAAGTCGAATCAAACGGTGTTGTAGATGAACGAAACGTAAATAAATTTGATATTTATTCTATTTTATTTCTGTCTCTGTGTTTATTTATTTCATACAAATATTTGTCTGTTATTTGCTGCGAATGAAACAAGAACATATATTCTTAAGATGCGCCCATTCAATCTGCGCGTTTAGCGATTAAAATGTTATTTCGGCAACCTTTCAGTTTAGTTAACAACAACAAAAAACGAAAATAAACAAAATATACAAATAAATTTTACAAAACGCACTAAAATTTAATTTTCTACCGACCTGTATACTTTTAACATTCTAGAACAGTTTTAAAGTTTTTTAATTTCAAAATAAGTTGCAATATCTCGAAACTGAGTGAAAAATGTAGGCCGCCATATATATATATATATATATATATATATATACTGGGTTTTAAAGAAAGCTTTGGACAAAATGGTAAGAAAGCTTCTCATTGAAATACGAGTATGTTATTTCAAACGTAAGCCTGGTAGAACGACGAAAATGTTATTTTTTAAAACTTAAACGTGACCGACCGACTGATGAACAGTCTTCTATATCTAAAATAAGATACGTTGATCCAATTTGTGCGTTTAGCGATGAAAATTATATTTCAAACTTTAGCGTAGCAGACCGACGGAGAAAGCCTAACGTTTTGTTTCATTCCAGAAATACTTTATTAATAAAATAAAATAAAATAAAAAAAATAAGAAAAAAAATGGCGAACTTTTATAGCGGAAGTGAAAAAATTGCTTCGAATGGCTGAACGATTTAAAACATAGGATCGTAACCCAAGTGAGGTCGCAAAGATATGAAGATAATCATCTCATTAAGGTAAGAATTGCCCATTCAGTCAATTTCGAATAAAGCAGATACATTAATATCCACATTTGCCTGAAGCTATACTTGGAAGTTTCACACCCATATCCTCGAGTTATATATGTAAAGTGACATTCTAATCTCTACTAATAAAATCGAAATTCAATACTGAAGATGACTTCCGGTTTACAAAACATTACTGCGGAATGAGTAATTGATATTGGAAAAACAGTAGCAACCATCACATTTTGGATGTCAATAAAATGTAGACCCTTCACTCTATAATAAAGACAAATGTGTATTTATTTGTATATTCTTATATAAATAAATATAATATATCTGTCCCGTCACACAAAAGTTAGCGTGTAAAAACGGTGCCTTTTTCTAGCACCCTTCCCCTCCCCGGACGAAGTGATGATGGAATGCGAGAAAGTCAGACAACCCCGCTGTCTGAAACAAATTCGGAAAGAAAGTCTTCACTCTAAATGAAAAAAACATCAACGGTAGGTGTTTTTTGTTTAAATTATCAGAAATGATAATTATTTATATATGAAAAATTTAATTACTGACGTAATTATATGATTTTATATGAATATTAGTGCGAAAACTGGCGAAGCATAATTTTCTCCATCCTTTTTTTTTTTTTGACGGAGGGTGTACACTAATAAAAAGGTAATTGTTGTTCTTATTTTAATAAAATATAACAAGCTTGCTGTTGCTGGCATCCGTTTGCCTCAGGAGACAATGGAGTTCTGCACTTCAGATTAGTCTGTTGCCGAATTGCAGCGTCTTCTGTGACTGTGCAAGCCTATCCTGGATCGTCAGGCTCTGCTGCAGTTGCCACAGGTGTAGGTGTTATCTGGATCTGAACGCTCTGTTGCAGCCCTCTGTCGTCTGTGGTCTCTCCTGCTGGTTTCTCATCTTCCCACTACTCTTGAAGTATACCGTCACAACACTTCTCTACAGCACGCCAAGCCTGCTGGATCGATGCCACCTGCCCTTATATTTCGTGTGCGGATATCCTTGTAGCATAGAACAGGTCTTCCTGCTGATCTGGAGCCAGTTGCGAGCTCGCCGTATAGGATATCATTTGAGATCCTCCCATCGTCCATTCGCCTGACATGGCCAAGCCACTGGAATCGTCGTTGGATGAGCAGAGCGAACATGCTTGGGGTGTCCGCTTGATCAAGAACGCTCTTGTTTGAGATGTGGTCGTGCCAGGCGATTCTCAGAATTCTCCTGAAATTGCGCAGGTGGAGGATGTTGAGTCTGTTGTCTTGGCGGGACTAAAGGGCCCATGATTCACAGCCGTAAGTCAGCGTGTTGAGCACGCAACCCCGCTACACTTTCATCTTGGTATTGGTTCAGGCTGTCTTTGCCAAGCGGGCCATGGCTGTTGTCGCCAAGGAGAAATTGTTGCAAATGTGTGTAGTCACCAACAGTGATGTTTAGGGTACTTCTTACATCTTGGCAGGGGATGTTTGTCTTTTTTAGGCTGATGGTCATGCCAAAGCTTCTGCATGCGTGCGCGAAGCAGTTGATTACTCGCTGTAATGCTTCTTCAGCGTGTACCGTCAGTGCAGCATCATCAGCAAAGAGCGTCTCATATATGAGTACCTTCCGCACTTTGGTCTTAGCTGTTTCAACCCGTTCTTAATTGGGAAAGGTGGGAAACGGTCCGAGGAAGAGCCGTCGTACTAGACGGTTCCCTGCGTGTCTTCATCAAAAGACGTGATCATTTTCAGGAGCCTGGGGAGTCATCGAATTTACTGCAGTAGAGTGAAAAGTTCCTTCATGTTGCCATGGTCAAAGGCCTTGGTTCGGTCGATTATGGCAATGTGCAGCGATTGTGTCTGTTCTATGGCATTTTTCCTGCAGCTGTCGTAAGGAGAAGATCATGTCGATGGTTGCTTTTAATGCTTTAACCCCACACTTTGCCTCGCAAGCAACTGAAGCCTGTTTGGGACAACACGAGCGATAACCTTTCCAACAACACTGAAGAAGTATATTCCACGGTAATTATTGCGATCACCTTTATTCTCGTACAAAGTGATGATGCTTGAATCACGCATCTCCGAGGGCACTTGTTCTTCTTCCTAGCATTTCTTGGGTCCTGGTTTCGAATCTCGCTAGGTTCAGCCACACTAATGAGTCGTAAACGACAAAACATGTGTCTGTGGATAATAAAATTTAAAATATTTAATATGTATGTAATAAGAAATGTAATTGTTTATCTGATATATATATATATATATATATATATATATATAGAGAGAGAGAGAGAGAGAGAGAGAGAGAGAGAGGGAGAGAGAGAGAGAGAGTCCAACCTAATTTACATCATACAAAATAACAGATTCAATTACACCTTATTTTTGCTTCCGCCAAAACTACCGAGCAAAATAATAAAAACACCTTAAATAACACTCGCGAAGATCGAATGCGCTTCAAATGACCGAAAAAAGAACTCTCGGATCCATACTCGATGAATTACTACAGGAGACGGAAAACTTGCTCGTCGAGTCGAGACAACAATAAAAATGATGCAAAAAGGGTAATTTCCGTTTTCTTTAATCAGATATGTATCGATAACAATTTGCAATCTTGTACCTTGCCGTATTAGATTAAAACATCACTTTAAATAGCATCTCTTTAAATGGTTGGTATAAATGAAAAACGTGTACCTACAAGTACGATAATAAAGTAATGTTAAGAAATGAATGCATTAATATTTATTTAAGAAGAAATGTAATTGTTTATCTAATAGCGAAAATAGATAGTAAAATGGTGAAATGTGTTTTTTTTATTAATGCCGTAGGCTGATTTTTCTTTTAACGGATTTAGTGAAAAACATGTACATCTGAAAATTTTGTAAACAAACTGAAACGAAGTACGTTTTAGGTCAAATAACATGCCACAGCAATAAAAGACAAAGATTGGCTAGTATGAAGCAAATATCGATCTGTCAGCTTAAATGATATTCAAGTCCAATTTTTTTAAATCTCACAAGATAACTTAGATTATAGAAGAAGAGTGAATAATTCGTACAATAACTGTATGAAGGTGGCATAAATTCATACTTGTCTGCGGGGAGAAAAGGAATTGAATAAACTCCAATGGAATTTGAAGTTTGTTGGTCGATTCTACTGTTCACATCGATAATCTACGTCCCCATTTTTCTAGAAGTTAAATATTAGTGTAATCCTTACTTCCGATGTAAGTTCGGCAACCATAGCTTCATCTCACTTCATTTTTCCCTGAAAAACAATCATGTGTTGTTTTTTTTTTTGTTATTGTAATTTTATCTTTTATTTATCCTGACTAGAAAACAAGAACACAGCATAACTGTATATGCAACTAGATGTCTCCACTCCATGTTGCCCAGATGTCTATATTTCTTATGAAAAAAAATGCCCCCCCCCCCCCCAAAAAAAAAGCTTAAATTTTATTTCACACAATAAATCTATTAAAATATTGGTGATCGGATTTGTTTAGAATTCACCTAAAGTTAATAATAACCTCAGGATGTCCGACCTACTGGCTGGGATCAAAGTATAGTATCTACCCCGCCTTCAGTCAGAGTAAAAGAAGTACTTCGTGACTGAGGTAATTTTTATGTTTTACCCGAATCCAGATGTTCTCCACGAATTGTTCGTATGGCATGGACGGCGGCACCCGGGGGTGGGGGGAGGGGGGCTCAAACCCCCCCACCCCACTTTTTTACTTGCCCTCCCCCCAATTTACGGTCATCAATAATGAAGTTATATATGCATGTGTTTAACCGGCCCCCCCCCCACTTTTTAGGAGACCCCCCCCCCACCCACTTTTATAACTATCCCGCCGGTCCTCTATGGTCACAAACAAAATAAAGTAAAAAAAAAAGAAATAATTACAATGTATCTGTTATGTTCTCAGTTATAGTATGAGAAATCCTTCTCAACTGAGATCATTTTATTTTGATAAAATATTATAGAACAATAAAAAACAAAACAATTTTAAATTAATTTAATCAACCTCGTTTAACAGTTGCAGTCTTTCATGATGAATGAATTCACGATGAATTTTTTTTCGTTTCTTTTTCTCTGCGTCTCTTCAGGTTCATACTCTTGCTTCATTTGCTTTTTGGTTAACACGTGATATGACGTCATTGCTGTGTAACTTTCTGAGCTAGTCAACCGAATTGAATCTGATCACAAAAAAAAGCCCTGGGGAAATTATACAAGTCGCATCGACTGATAGTTTGTCCCGATATAATTTTTGATCCGTTGTCGCTGTCATCCAAAACCAAAAAAAAAAAAAACGATGTGGCATCGATAGCTTAAATAATTTTGGCCCCTGTAAATAAGTGTGTGTTACACTTACATGTCAAATCAAATGACATTGGGTTTGTTTTTTTGGGTAGACTAATGAGATGCAAATAAACTTTATAGTTATTCTATTTTATTTCTGTCACTCTGTGTTTACGTCATTTATTTGGAATGTCAAAAATGTATACAAAAGAATAATTATTGTTTTTTTTATTTTAAACATAAAACATAAAACATAACATAAAACATAACATAAAACATAAAACATAACATAAAACATAACATAAAACATAACATTTTAAACATAAAACATAACATTTTAAACATAAAACATAACATAAAACATAACAACTTACTGCAATTATATGGTACTAACAGAATACTCGTCCGATAACGATAGATAATGATAAAATTAATTCACCGAATAGAACACTTGTTCGCCATTTTATGTCGCTTTACGAATATTAAATTAAGATATACATGCTACTAAACCTTATGTCTAAAATCCTTATTCCAATTTAATTATAGAAAAATGTCTTAACAATTGGACTTAACTTAATTTTAAAAAAATGAAATTTAAAAAATCTTGCTTAATCGGTATCCAATAACCATGGATCAAGTTTCATGCAAATCTGAAATATTTGAATTTTGAAATAGGAGGTTGTTCCCATATTACGCCCCCCTTAAAACCTTTAAAATACTCAAAATAAACTGAAACGTTTGCAATATTTATTCACTGATGTCTAATACATATGGTTAAAATTTCATCAAAATCGGAATTATCTGAATATTCACAAAGGGCTTCCAGCGTTGCATACAATTACATTTAATTAAATATAATCGACCTTAGTCACCATCCCGCATAATATCTGTGTTCTAGAATTCATAATTATCGGTTTTGCTTTCTACGATCTAAAGCGGTAAAATGTATATTCTTTTAAATCCATTATTTTATCATTTATGAAAATTTCACGTAAAATGTCCATGAGAATTTGAAGTATTGCAACTTTATTTGTAACTAGTCGACGTAGACTTATAGTTAACTTCTTGTTGTTAAAATATTACATGAGGAATAGCACATAAATTTAAAGCATAAAACATAAATTTAAAGCATAAAACATAAATTTAAAGCATAAAATATAAATTCACGAAGTATTTCATTAAAATATCTGACTCGTTTCTTAAGAAACCAAAATGCATCCTAGCGGATATGAATTAAGAACTAAATTAAATTTGGTAAAGAAATTATTTAGTTTAAATAGGATTTTTCTTTCACAAATTATTACATTTCATATTATTTATTTTCTAAGAAACGGAAATGCATTCAATACAAGTGAATATAATCAATAAAATATGTTTTATACGTGAAATATTTTGTAAAAATAATGTTTTATTTCACGAAGTAATTCATTGAAATAACTGAAGTATTTGATAAGAAACTGAAATGCATAATCAATAAAATATGTTTTATACGTGAAATATTTTGTAAAAATAATGTTTTATTTCACGAAGTAATTCATTGAAATAACTGAAGTATTTGATAAGAAACTAAAATGCATAATCAATAAAATATGTTTTATACGTGAAATATTTTGTAAAAATAATGTTTTATTTCACGAAGTAATTCATTGAAATAACTGAAGTATTTGATAAGAAACTGAAATGCATAATCAATAAAATATGTTTTATACGTGAAATATTTTGTAAAAATAATGTTTTATTTCACGAAGTAATTCATTGAAATAACTGAAGTATTTGATAAGAAACTGAAATGCATAATCAATAAAATATGTTTTATACGTGAAATATTTTGTAAAAATAATGTTTTATTTCACGAAGTAATTCATTGAAATAACTGAAGTATTTGATAAGAAACTGAAATGCATAATCAATAAAATATGTTTTATACGTGAAATATTTTGTAAAAATAATGTTTTATTTCACGAAGTAATTCATTGAAATAACTGAAGTATTTGATAAGAAACTAAAATGCATAATCAATAAAATATGTTTTATACGTGAAATATTTTGTAAAAATAATGTTTTATTTCACGAAGTAATTCATTGAAATAACTGAAGTATTTGATAAGAAACTGAAATGCATAATCAATAAAATATGTTTTATACGTGAAATATTTTGTAAAAATAATGTTTTATTTCACGAAGTAATTCATTGAAATAACTGAAGTATTTGATAAGAAACTGAAATGCATAATCAATAAAATATGTTTTATACGTGAAATATTTTGTAAAAATAATGTTTTATTTCACGAAGTAATTCATTGAAATAACTGAAGTATTTGATAAGAAACTGAAATGCATAATCAATAAAATATGTTTTATACGTGAAATATTTTGTAAAAATAATGTTTTATTTCACGAAGTAATTCATTGAAATAACTGAAGTATTTGATAAGAAACTGAAATGCATAATCAATAAAATATGTTTTATACGTGAAATATTTTGTAAAAATAATGTTTTATTTCACGAAGTAATTCATTGAAATAACTGAAGTATTTGATAAGAAACTAAAATGCATAATCAATAAAATATGTTTTATACGTGAAATATTTTGTAAAAATAATGTTTTATTTCACGAAGTAATTCATTGAAATAACTGAAGTATTTGATAAGAAACTGAAATGCATAATCAATAAAATATGTTTTATACGTGAAATATTTTGTAAAAATAATGTTTTATTTCACGAAGTAATTCATTGAAATAACTGAAGTATTTGATAAGAAACTGAAATGCATAATCAATAAAATATGTTTTATACGTGAAATATTTTGTAAAAATAATGTTTTATTTCACGAAGTAATTCATTGAAATAACTGAAGTATTTGATAAGAAACTGAAATGCATAATCAATAAAATATGTTTTATACGTGAAATATTTTGTAAAAATAATGTTTTATTTCACGAAGTAATTCATTGAAATAACTGAAGTATTTGATAAGAAACTAAAATGCATAATCAATAAAATATGTTTTATACGTGAAATATTTTGTAAAAATAATGTTTTATTTCACGAAGTAATTCATTGAAATAACTGAAGTATTTGATAAGAAACTGAAATGCATAATCAATAAAATATGTTTTATACGTGAAATATTTTGTAAAAATAATGTTTTATTTCACGAAGTAATTCATTGAAATAACTGAAGTATTTGATAAGAAACTAAAATGCATAATCAATAAAATATGTTTTATACGTGAAATATTTTGTAAAAATAATGTTTTATTTCACGAAGTAATTCATTGAAATAACTGAAGTATTTGATAAGAAACTGAAATGCATAATCAATAAAATATGTTTTATACGTGAAATATTTTGTAAAAATAATGTTTTATTTCACGAAGTAATTCATTGAAATAACTGAAGTATTTGATAAGAAACTGAAATGCATAATCAATAAAATATGTTTTATACGTGAAATATTTTGTAAAAATAATGTTTTATTTCACGAAGTAATTCATTGAAATAACTGAAGTATTTGATAAGAAACTAAAATGCATAATCAATAAAATATGTTTTATACGTGAAATATTTTGTAAAAATAATGTTTTATTTCACGAAGTAATTCATTGAAATAACTGAAGTATTTGATAAGAAACTGAAATGCATAATCAATAAAATATGTTTTATACGTGAAATATTTTGTAAAAATAATGTTTTATTTCACGAAGTAATTCATTGAAATAACTGAAGTATTTGATAAGAAACTAAAATGCATAATCAATAAAATATGTTTTCTACGTGAAATATTTTGTAAAAATAATGTTTTATTTCACGAAGTAATTCATTGAAATAACTGAAGTATTTGATAAGAAACTGAAATGCATAATCAATAAAATATGTTTTATACGTGAAATATTTTGTAAAAATAATGTTTTATTTCACGAAGTAATTCATTGAAATAACTGAAGTATTTGATAAGAAACTAAAATGCATAATCAATAAAATATGTTTTATACGTGAAATATTTTGTAAAAATAATGTTTTATTTCACGAAGTAATTCATTGAAATAACTGAAGTATTTGATAAGAAACTGAAATGCATAATCAATAAAATATGTTTTATACGTGAAATATTTTGTAAAAATAATGTTTTATTTCACGAAGTAATTCATTGAAATAACTGAAGTATTTGATAAGAAACTAAAATGCATAATCAATAAAATATGTTTTATACGTGAAATATTTTGTAAAAATAATGTTTTATTTCACGAAGTAATTCATTGAAATAACTGAAGTATTTGATAAGAAACTGAAATGCATAATCAATAAAATATGTTTTATACGTGAAATATTTTGTAAAAATAATGTTTTATTTCACGAAGTAATTCATTGAAATAACTGAAGTATTTGATAAGAAACTAAAATGCATAATCAATAAAATATGTTTTATACGTGAAATATTTTGTAAAAATAATGTTTTATTTCACGAAGTAATTCATTGAAATAACTGAAGTATTTGATAAGAAACTGAAATGCATAATCAGTAAAGTATTATATTTAAATAATTATTTCTCGATATGATTTTAATATCACGAAGTAAATCATAAAAATGGATTACATGTTTTCTAAAAAAACGAAATGCTTTCTAGTGTATTTGATTTAAAAAGTAAAATAAATTTTTAAAACTTATTTTTAAATAAGATTGTTGTTTTGTTTCAAGAAATAATTCATTGAAATGTCTACAGCGCACGTCAACATATATTGTGAAAAGGGCGACAACGTAATAGCAGTTTTTGTTGTGTGCGTGTGAATGTTTGTGAGCTTAATGCAGCAGCACCTAAATAAAGTATGCTGAAGATAAGTGGCCGCAACATTCAGTGTAATCATAGAGAATATGAAACTTCTAGTGTCTGTTGCGTCGGTCGAGGTGTAATGGAAGGGATAGTTTGTCCCTTCCTTACATTTGTTGGAAAGCGAAATGAATTGAATGAACAACTGAGTAACAGGCAACAAAAAAGAGGGGTTTTATTGACTCAAGGATACCTATACCGTTTGGTATAGGTAGAAGAGAGAGTTGGATGGTGTCCGGTTGAGGAGGAGGAAAAATATAATGGTTCTCTGGGCTGCCTGTTGGTTTTCTTCAAGTGAAGATGGTAGTAGTCTTTGAGTGAGACGACGGTAGCAGAAGGAAAAGCTTTTCCAGATTCCTCGTCGGTGTTCTCGGCGATGCGTCCCAGCTGGTGCCAAAGGGGGCGTCTCTGCGAGGCTGTTGAATGAAAAAGAGGGTGATTTTTCGTTTGCACCGGATTTTATACTCAGAAGGGCAGATAACTCTGGTGTCGCTTTTCAGCGCCCCCTGTCGGTGAATAAGCGACACCTAACGGCCAGCCGGTGCAGTTATGTGTGAAAGGAGGGGGTAACTGCTACAGAGGGACTTATGCACTCGAGCGACGTCAACCACGGCAAACGTAGCAACATGTGAAAGGGAATTTACGGATATATTCCGGTATGCCAAGAATGTAAAACATACGCGGTTTTAAATGAACGTACTACGTTTAACCTCGATTCTCTACCTTCTTGAAAATCGATACTTTATGAAAATAAATTATTAAATAAGTATCTTAATGTACCCAGCGTAGACCAGAAATCAAAACTGTGTGTAAAGAATTTATATGATTCGACAATTATAATAAAGAATGTATTAAAAGTAAATAAGATTTTTTAAATTGTGAACGTTTATGTAAGTGATTATTTATTAATAATTTTCGTATTGACAATGAAATGAATGAAAGTACTACGTTATACCACAATGTGTGTTACTCCCTAGAAAATCGATACTTTGTGAGAAAAGACTTAAATGAGTAACTTAGTGTACCCGTTGTTAGCTGGAAAACAAAGTTTTTATACATCTAAATGAATAAATGCGAAAGTGCTTTCCATCTATCCTAACTATATTAACATCGAAACAGGTTGTGCTTATTTAATTATATGATACAACATAAGATTTAGTAATATCGTGTGTATAGTAATCTGCAAACATCCACAATTACCATTAGATTGTCTTAGAATTTCAAGACTTTCTATATGTTTCGATGAGTTTTTTTCTGAGAAAGTATCCATATGATCCTGTGCTCTTCGCTCGTGCCGACATTTAGAAGAATGAGAGAAATGTAAAGCTGTAGGTTCATGAACAAAATTGACAAATAACTGATTCCATTATTGTAACACCATTTAACGTGATAATAATAGTTACTCGAAAAGGTTAGCTGAGAAATAAATAGTCGAACAGGAAGTCGCTCTCCGGAGAATAATGGGATGTGGCAAAAAGAAAGACTAGTGATTCTTTTTGGTTCTGCTTGCGCGATGAGGCAGATGTGTGTTTCAAGGGACTTCCCCCAACGTGCCCTCTTCCTACAGGGCATGTTGGGGGAAGACTTATAATATGTAACTCTCTAAAAATAAATTTAAATAAAAAATAGAAATAAGAAAATTATTAAAACCCCAAAAGATAATGTGTTGTTGCTATTACATATTGCTGACATATACTGCGGAGAGAGGCGCTACAACTCCTACTAAAATCAACACCCTATTGTGACATTTATTGCTACCACTGATACTAGATGACACTTGTCGATATGCATCGGCCATACATATTTACGTGGCGAAAATTCGGCCGATGTGTTGCGGACGATTCTGTGAGCCGTGAGCCCATTAAAAAGTTAAGGGGCTACGTTACAACTTCCTTATTGGGTGCCGTGATCAGACCCCGCCGAAGGGAACTTCTTCTTTTGTGTGAAACAGATGATTCTGGTGTTGGCATTAGTTTCACCGATGTTAGAAATCTCTCTAGAAAGACATCGGGTACTTACGGGAAGGACCACGCCAACATCCCTAAGTGAAAGTGGTATTGTGGAACCGACTAGATTCGAACTTATCCGCGTCGATATCCACTTAACTACCGTCACCTCACAGCGCCACACACACAGCGCGAAACACAAACAATAAAATGTTTGGAATTCGAACTGAAAAAGAAGTATGGTCACATTACGGCACACCGGTTGACACACCGGTTCCTGTTAGATCATTGAAGTTAAGCAACGTTGAGCCTGGCCAGTACTAAATGGGTGACCATTTTGGAACACCAGGTGCTGTATGTGGCCTGGAGAGGATATGGGCACTACCAGGTTCTATCATGCCCACAGAAAAGTTAGGACAGATAGAGTATCTGCCTGACTCTCCGAGGATCCCCGGATGTTACGGGAACAACAACAACAACGACAAAAACAAAATACATTTCTCGGCGTACAAACGCACACACGCGAATAAAAAGAAAAGAAAAAAAATGAAAACAGAAAGAAATACACATTGATAGAACTGAATAACGAAAAAATGGTTATTAAAAAAAAGACAATTTAAACACTCAGAACAGAAACATAAAAAAGAGAACCATTTTTGGTGCTTATGCTTATCAACCCTGACATGTTAGACCGCTCTTTAAAATAAAATAGCTAAAGAAATGTATAAACTTTGTTATGTACTTACGTGGTAGATGAAAAAAAGACTGTACACCAAAAATTATGCAAATTCATCGAGTATTTATTTAATTATAAATAAAAAACGATTTTATCACTCGGTAGATATTTCCACCATTTTCCAGTGGTCAAAGACGATAACTCATATTTTCCCGATTTCGAGGTTTGGGGTCTCCATTGTTTACAAAAATGTCAAAATGTACGTAAAATCATTTTTTCTTCTTTTTCTTATAATTAAATAACTACTGGATGAATTTGCGTAATTTTTTCTGCACAATCTTATTTTCGGCTAACACGTAAGTACATAATAAAGTTTATACATTATTTAAATATTTCAATGTCAGGGTTGACATGCATAAGCACCCAATTTTTTTGTTTTTATTTGAAAATAAAGGACGATAATTGAACTTTCGTCTTATTTCGTGGAGTAGAATTCTTGAATTCTATTTGATGATATGTTAAGCTGTATGTATTTTCTGATTTTTTTAGATTGTATTTTCAATGTATTTAGAGAAAGAGCGATATTAAGAAGTTTGATAAGAGAGATAAATAGAAACATACAACAATAGGAGGTGGGAAAAGACTAAGGGATTAAAGAGAGAAATTGACATGTTGCTAGATTGACAGTCGTGCTGGCTAAAGTGTAAAAAACAAGATTCATGAATTAATGGTTTTCAGTATTACTAGTATTTGTTGTAAAAAATGCGGATGGTTTGGAAATTGTAAATTAAAAATGATAATAGTAAAGGTAAGTGATCGCATGTCTCAAAGAAAAGTATGTTTCTGTTTGATCTTACGATAGATGTATGTGTGGTAGGCACACACCATATCTTTTTTTATTTTTGTTGTATTTTTTTTTTTTTTTTGTTATGAGAGTTTGTGAGGTCGAGACAGGTATATCTCAGGAAAAAAGCACGGAGATGAACGCTGATAAATTTAAATTTATCTTGAGGTGTTGGATGTGGCGAGAAGAGCCGGAACTAAGAATGGTTTAAACGGGCCGACAAAAACTGGATGAAGGATTGTTTTTTTTTGTTTTTTGTTTTTTGTGGCGAATTGTACGCAGATAGCGCGCTGGGTTTTAAGGAATTGTTTTTATAGCCTACCATAAACAATCAAACAAGAGACGTGCTACACTATATATGTATAGGACTATGTAGAAATGGCTTCATTGGCTTTGGAGCAAATACGATTTAGGCGGTGTTCCGATATGTGATTGTTTCTACCAATTTTTAGGGATATTCATGCGATGAGAGCATAGAAATATTCTGCCAAACGTGCAGCATTCGAAGATAAACATAAAAGGATGAGTTGCAATGAGGAAATTCCCTGTATATAGTTTTAGAAGTTTATCACATAGTTGTTTTGATGTGAGTTCCTGGTGGAAGATTGATAGGTGGTCATCTTTGGTAATTGCATAGTAGATTTGCAGAAATCACTGGTCACCTATTCTATTGGTTGATGACGACATTAAAGGAGACAGTTTCTATTATCTGACGGTATTGTTAGAATATTTTATGCGTTACAAATATAGTTTTAAATGAGGAGGGATAAATAAAATGCTAGTTGTGTGTGTGTGGGGTGTGTGTGTGTGTGTGGGGGGGGGTGATGAAATCTGGGGGTGATGATATTAAGTGTGGAATATTAAGTGTACAATATTAAAATCTAGTTTAAATGGAGATTAGAAAGGACCGTCGAATATTAATTAAAGAGAAATAAATAAAAAAGAAACGAACGATTTAAAAATGTCGATAGAGATTAGTTTGTTCTTTTTATAATTTATTTAGCATAAATGTGTATTTGTCGGTAAGGGACGGTTGTAACAATATTTGACGTGATAATAAGTAAGTTACGCAAAACAAGGTTAGTGAATGGGAGTTATGTGGCTGAAAAAAAAACGAGTAGTGACATAGCGAAAAACATCCCTTTCTGGAAGTGAAGGAGAATAGTGAGAGGTGGATAAAAAGAAAGACTAGTGGTTCTCTCTTTGGTTTCGTTTGTAATGGATGATTCTATAGAAGCTAACTTATACAATCCGACTGAATTTTCTTTATATATTAAAAGAATAAATAGGTTATTCTTTTCCTCCGTAATATAAAATAAAGTTATATAAGTGAAAAAATGAATTGCACTAGCACGCACGCACGCACGCACGCACGCATGCACACAGCAGACATTCGACATACATACACACACACATTCTCTCTCTCTCTCTCTCTCTCTCTCTCACACACACACACACACACACACACACACTCACACACACACACACTGTCAAACAACAAGTGACCGACAATGTAATGTTCTAGTATTGTGAGGGCGTAAACATAATCGTTCTCGGTGAATTGTAGAAAAGATGAAATAGTGATGAATTTTTTAAAATAAGTAAATAACAGATGTGCAATTAAGAGGAGAGAAAAGTAAGTTTAATGAAAATAATCGGAAAAGTTTACCGACGCTGAAATTGAATAATAACAATAAAAACTTACGAAGAAGCGAGAAACGACGCCACGTCTGAAATCTGAACTAAAAACACGTCTGAAATGAATAACTGTGCCAATGTCAGTATATCAGAAGTATGAGTATCCATTTTGTGTGAAAAAAATAATTGTATTTTCAATTGTATTTTCAATTGTATTTTCAATTGTGAGTCTGGAGTCTTAGCGGACATGTTTTGGTTCTCATAAATGCTAATGGGATTAGTTTAGTTTTTTTTTATGAAATGCGTTAAAACTTCTTGTAATTTAAGAAGTTTGGAACAAAAATCGCTCGAATTTGAAATCGTGATAATGAAAAAAAAAGATAATGTGTGTGTGAGTTCATGTTTTTATTTATTTGTATATTTATATGAATAAAAATCGCTCGAGTTTCATAAATAAATAAATGAATTCAAATAATTACAAACATTAAGAAACAAACAAAGCAAATAGAAAAAAAGATTATTTTAGTCTGGTGCGTCTGCTTCTTAAATAAAAAAGTCATTGATAAGTAAAAGAATGTGTGAAGTTAATAAACAAATCCAAATAAACAAATGCTGAGTGTTTACCTGTGCGAAATGAATTCAGTAAAATTATAGTTAATCACAGATATGTTGGGATGTGTGTGCTACAAAGAAGATTATTTAATGTTGATATGATAATAATAATATCAATCGATATTACTGCAACTGTTACATACCGATCCCAATTAATTACCTTGGCCGGATCTCTTCATCGTTGATAGCTCTGCCGTGGGTTTTTCTTCCTTCGTCTAGTCGCCTCCCGTTTGCTGGCGTGGAGTATCGGTCTCCTGAAACGGAAAACTCTCCCAACGGGAAATAAAGAACTCAGAGGACGTTTCTAGAGGGTCGTGAACTATTTATTGGTCTGAATATTCTTTTACTCAGGAGAGAGTGGTCATCTAATGTTGCTTCTTCTTTTCTTCTTGTCTTATCTGCTAACTTCTAAATTCTGTAGACGGGGCGAGATGTCGATCTTCTTTCTCATTTTTAGACACGCAGTCTTAACTTATTTGTCTACATCTTTGGACAATTTCGTCCGTTTTCTCTCACGACGATCTTGTCGCTTCGAGCTTCCATGACGGACTCAACTCATTTCCCGTTTTCGACAACAACAAGTGACGTCACCGTCCTTTGTCCTGTCATACAAATCACAACCAGAGCTGGCCTGATCTTTATTGAACCTCAACTTTTGAAGTCGGCCATGTTTCACCAGTTGTTATGACTTCTTGGGATTACTCATTCTGGGAACAAATCTATTTGTCCCAAAATGGATGTCATTTCGACCTGCACTTAACTCGAACAAAGTTCACCCCTCTCACAATCAAAACTAGTGAACCTACACGCTTTTAGGCATACATGGCCCTTCATAATATAACAGAACCAGATGCACCCTAATTATCAAGTAGATGAAAAAATGATAAAAATAAAACATATTTCTCCTACCGACAAAAACCATAAACTCCGTGTCACTATTTAATATACAAAATTTAAAACAACTAATTTATCAATAAGAAATAACTCGACGTTAGATAACAGCTTACTAAAAACTAGTAATGCTGTGTATGTATACAAATGTCCAATGGGAGAATGTGTCTCCAAAAACAATGCATATGTTGGTATGACTAGAACTAGTATCTCCCGCCGCCTTACATGTCACCTTTCCTCACCCCATAGCTCCATTTACCAACATCTTGTAGAACACGCCACCCCCAAAAAAGATTTCAGAAACATATTAGTAAAAATACACTGCCATCATCGCTGTCTCAAATTGCAACCTGCGCCTCCCCATAATCGAAGCCTTGCTCATTCGAGCAAACAAACCTACCATCAACCAAGCTCGATAGGTATACTAAAATACTTTTAATAAAAATAAAATAAAATAAAATAAATTGTTTTAATCGATTTTCTTAATACATTCATCAATTTTAATTTGTGTAACTCCTTGTGTGCCCGAAGAAGACTCATAGGAGTCGAAAACATTTTTGGCGAGTTCTTGTTCACACTTGAACAGAACATTAGATCGTTGGTTTACAAACTTGAAAAGATGGATAAAAAAAGAAACAAACATATATATATATATATATATATATATATATATATATATATATTATAAAAAAAAAATTTTTTTCATTTTAATAAATTAATTTTAGGAATATTATAACT
>OY744537.1:10561037-10588537 GCA_963556195.1 Sepiola atlantica | reverse complement strand
GGCAATTTTTAAATGGCCAGAGTGCTCACCTCTCGAGCGCTGGCTTTTAACCCCACTTGCTCCACCCGATCTTGGGTCACATCTTACTTGTGGGAGTAAGATAAAACTGGCCTTGTGCCTAACTCCGCGAGGAGTAAATAAATATCAGCATTTGGTCTCGGCCTTTTGGCTAAGATCAAAGTGTAGTATCTGTTCCAATTGATACTGCACGCCTGTCCTGTGCAGTTCTAGGAGGTCCACCCTCCCAGGCTTCGCCTCCCCTCTTTGGGGAGGAGTAAGTTTATTGCTTACTGTCTGAGGTGCCCCTACCGGGGAATGCCGACGGGGCTGCCCAGGCAATTTTTAAATGGCCAGAGTGCTCACCTCTCGAGCGCTGGCTTTTAACCCCACTTGCTCGACCCGATCTTGGGTCACATCTTACTTGTGGGAGTAAGATAAAACTGGCCTTGTGCCTAACTCCGCGAGGAGTAAATAAATATCAGCTTCATCTTTTAGATTCGTCCTCGCATGTCTATAAGAGAGTCTGCCGGTCGGTCGGTCGGTCGGTCGGTCGGTCGGTCGGTCGGTCGGGGCATCCGTAGATCCACCCTTAGTTTCAAATAGCATTATCATTACTAAACGCGCAGATTGAATTAGCGCATCTTATTTTAAATGCATCCTTGCCAATCGGTCAGAGCAAATATGACCATTTATAACCTGTTTTTTTTTTTAATTTTTATTCGTCCCAAACAAGGCACAATGCCACTGAGACGTAATGGGCTACTGTAGGGTTAAGTCATTTCCATAGGGTCATCCTAGGTGGGGAGTTGTGCGGCGAGATGTTTATTCACATTACCTTTAAATGTCTCCGTGTTGGTACAGCCAGGGAAAGAGGGGGCATGGATGGAATTCCAAAGGCAAGCAGTTCGAGGAAAGAAGCTATTAGGGACCTCAACAGTGAAGGGGTGGGATTTTGCTGATTGTCGGGTTGGTTAGAGGTATTTACGTCGAAGGTTCACCAGAGCAGCAAGTTCATCAGAGCACATTCCATTGAAGTGCATGTAAAACAAGCACAGGGGTGCAACATTGCGGCGATGGGACTGGGGTGGAGCTTGGTAGACAGTGTTGGGCTTATTAGATTATAGACTCTTTTTTTGAACCCCGTCTAAGAGGGAGAGACTAGTGGCTGGTGCACCAACCCATGTGTGAGAACAATACTCTATGTATGGGAGAATGGTGGCTTTATAGATATATAGGATACTAGCAGATGTGAGAAGATTTCTAGCCTGGTAAAGGGAGCCCACCTTTTTTGCAGCAACCTTGGTAGTATCTTTTAAGTATTTGTTCAAATCCATGTTACCTGTAAATGTTAGGCCAATGAGCTTGAATGTTGGACTCTCGGGTATGGTGCTATTAACCATGGTAATTTGTGGTTGAAAAGGTTTCTTATAATTTTGAAACGAAATGGGATTTGTCTTAGTAGCATTAAATGTTACCATCCATTTATGTCCCCATTCAACTAAAGACTGAAGGCCATTTACTAAGGATTCAGCAATTGCCTTGGATATGTGTGTGTTCGTTTTACCCCCACGCCGAGAATAGAGCGTGGTGTCATCAGCAAATATACCCATCTCGGACACAATTTCATCAGGGATGTCGTTTACGAAGATCGAGAATAATAAAGGTCCAAGGATCGAACCCCCCCCCCCCCGGGGTACACTCGCATTAATGTCATGTTATTTGAATATACGGCCATCGGGGACAACCTGAATCTTTCTTTTGGCTAAGTAGGGTGTGATGATATTGAATATTCATCCAGTAATATCATATGAATTAATTTTCACGGCTTTTCAAGGCTTTTCCTATATCAAGCATTACTGTCGTAGTTTCACTTGCCGTTTTAGGTGGATGGTAGCGTTCAGAAATCACCGTTAGGATATCCAGAGTAGCTAAGGCTTGCCTAAATCCATACTGATGGTCAGAAAGAAGTTAAGTATTAATGAGGCAGTGGACTATCGCTAGATTGATTAGTGATTCAAAGATTATAACGATGAATGGAAGATAATGCTGCGGATCAGTTCTTTCAACAAAATTCTTGAACACTGGTACCACAGAGGCAATTTTCCAGCTATCAGGGAAGCAAGATACGGCAAAGCATTTGTTGTAAGGTTTGGAGAGAACAGGGGCCAGCTCAGCAGAGCACTTCTTTAGTACTATAGCAGGGATGAGATCAGGCCCACATGTTTGGAGGTGTCAAGGTTTTTTTTATGATATCCCAACATGAGAAGGAGTGATGATCATATGATCAAGTGTGGTTTCTGTCCACAATGGGAAATTTGGGAGGGAGTAGTTGGTGAAGTCCAAGGTGAAGTTCAAGGCAAACAATATACAGTGAGAGGGTGAAAGTGATAGAAAGTTAGTAAGATATGAGTCACTTGGAGTTAATTCTAAATTACAGCTAATAAGATCAATCACAATAGAAGTTTGGTTTCAAACTTAACTCAATCACAATGGCTTGGTTTCTCGCTATACAGACACAGCTGGTTTCTCTATTGCACATTCCCTTTCACGACCCGTCTCTCAGATCGTGAGGATCAGCAAGCCTCATTTCTCGATCTATTCTTGACTACACTGCTCGAGGCTTGTGGGATGAATGCTCATAGCCCACTTGGGAATGCTGATCACCTTGTGATAATTATCGATATCACCCTAAACTTTAGATCTCAAGCTGAAGAGCCATAGCTCAAAACGACTAGATACTACGAACGGGCTAATTGGGAATCCATCAGAGACGCCCCACAGAATAAAATCTTTTCTCTCTTTGCTGATCAGTTCACAAATAAGGTAACTGAATGGGTCAAGGTAGGCATTGAAGCATATGTCCTTGCACGGAAATTCTATAGAAAACCCCCACTCTCTACAATGGTTCACTTCGACCTGTGCAGCTGCTATTGCACATAGGCAGAAAGCATTCTGCCGATTCAACAGCATTATCAGTTGTCGTGCCAACGATATCATGGTAGTTGGATAGAGGGGAAATTGTTGTATGCCCATTATTCTGCAACTCAATGCTTTTCTGGTATACCGTCTCTTTGTTGCGACTATCACACTCTTACAATGATTTCTTCATGCTATAAATTTATGTTTATTTGTAGTTGACATGACGGTTAAATCGGTGGAATGTTTGCTGCCTGTGAGCAATAGCAGCTGCATGGGTCAAAGTGAACCATTGAGAAAAGTGGGTCTTGCTAAAGAATTTCCGCATGGAGAAATGTGCTTCAATGCCTGCTTTGGCCCATTCAGTTACCTCAATGGCGCATTGGTCAGCAGGGAGAGAAAAAGTTTTACTTCATGTGGTCTCTGATGGATTCCCAATCAGTCCGTTTGTAGTATCGCATCATTTTAAATATTGGCTGTTCGGTTTGGCGCCAAGAGTTTTGAGTGATATCAACCATTATCACAAGGTGATCAGCGTTTCCATGGGTATCCGTCACACAAGCCTTGAGCAGTGTAGTCAAGAATAGGTCGAGAAGTGAGGCTTGCTGATCGTTACTATCTGGGGGGGGGGGATATAATTTTCTTCTTCAGTAAAAAAAAAAAAAATGAAACTTTGTCTCAAAAAAAAGAGCACATCACATGTTGAACTTCGGTTTAGAAAAAAAAAAGAAAAAACTAAAGGCTAATTTTCATTTTACTGATTTTTTTAAGGTGTTCTTGATCATCAATCTCATTAACCGTTGTGTTGCTTTTGGGGTTGATAAGTGGTAACTCATTTGTAAAAAAAAATGGATTGAATGGATCTTCTTTCTTTAATTTTTCGTTCCTAAAATATTCTGTGGATGCAGTCTACTTTATTGCTTAGCTTGTTGGTTAAAGTCGACAGTTCACGATTGTAGAAGAAGGTGAACATAAAATATTCGAATCTTTGTTTCTGATTCTTTCTGGGAGTCTGAAACTGCCAAAGAAACACTCTACCATAAGAGAAGAGCCGACAAGAACCTGAAATACCAAATTCAAACGCAGATCGTTCGGGTGCCTTGGGCACTTTCTACGTCTAGACAAAACAAAACAAACAGGAGAGCACTGAAGGAATTCTTAATACCATGCAAGAAACCACCATGAAAACCTAGGAAAATTTATTTTTCATACATTCGGGGAACTCTAGCAAGCAGTGATGCAAACATGGATTAAAAAAACAATAAATCTATGATACAAGCTTTCTTTCTTCTTCTTTTTTTCCACTATGTCATTAGTTGTGAATATGATTTGGTTCGCTTAAGTTTCTTTCTGATATTACTTAGGCTGGTTAATAATATTGATACAATGGTAACATTTTCCCTGATTCACTTGAACAGCGTAAGCACTTAATAAAAAAAAGTTTTGCAATTTCGCTATTTCGAAATTATAATTATTCAACTATTTATTTATTAACATTATTTGTGTCTCATAATAGTCGTACAATCACATTATTGGAGCAGCTAAATAAAGTCGTCTTCATCTTAAATGATATATGTGGTTGATTATTAATCCTTACGATTGCTAAGTGTTGCATACTACTCCTGCCTGGACCGCGGCAGTACGCGTTCCGTATACTCGTCGTGCTTGAGGGTTGGTGGTGTTGTCCAGTGAGTGGTCGTCTAGTGGATGAATTCTTTATTCTCTGCCGTCGTCTGTTGTCTGTTGTCTGCAATAAAGCCATGTCGCCCCCGAAGACAAACTCTGCTTTTAAATTTAATTCATTTTATTCAAGCGTTGTTATTTCATCTGGGGGAAATTCACCACGCCGATAGAGACTAAGAGAGCAAATCCCACATTATCGTGGTTAGTTATTAATGTTTTCTTAACCATTCCTAGAGAGGGGGGAAAGGATTCTTGCGCTTGTCTTCCCTGAAGGGAAATATTCCGTATCTTTACATTGTGAATCGCCCGTCCTCTCAGTTCGTTTTCCGAAACAGACTGACTAAAGACCCGCGAAGTCACAGAGCCTCTCGCAGTTGTAGACTGACCCCTGATCTGGGGTCTCGTCACCGGTAACCTTGTCACGTCTTCCAGCTCCGACTGTGAGAACAAGCCCTGTTCTGCACTCGACTGCGTTAATTCGCGCAAGTCAAATCGACGATTCCCAACAGATACGTCCATTCCCATAGGGCCATTATCTAACATAAGGTGTAAGTGACTGCTTCTTATTCCTGGACGAGGATTGAAAGACAGACATTTTTCCCACTTTGTAAGTAAAATTAACACATAAACGAAACAACTATATAGAAATACAACTCTGCCATTGTACGTTATTATTTACTTTCATTTTTATTATTTCTTTATATACGAATTATTTTCTAATGATAATGTTTTACTACATAATGCTTTGTTTCATTAGACTGGTGTTGCTTTACGTAAATATTTCATTTGTTGTCATATTTGTGATTTTTATTTGATCGTAACATTTGCAATGATAAAGATGTTGTATGCGTATGTCGTTAGACTTACAACACCTAATTAAAATTATAGAATATAAGTACTACTAAACCATTTTTGGGGAAAATATACTTAACAAAAAAATCATAACAAACATAAAGGCGTTTTTTTTTATTTATATTCACATAAAACAAACTTTAGTTTAGAAAGCCAATTTTAGTCTGGAGTTTAAATCGAGAAGAAAATCAGATTGACGAACTTACTTGGGAGGGTAATTCGCCTGACAAAATCTGAATGAAATATAATAACCAAACGGGATTACCATTCCTCACGAAATAAACGTTAGTGCCAAGATAACTCATCGCGTATGAATCTCGTTACATGCAGACGTGCTAGACGCGCGCGTGGTGAAAAGGCGATGATTACATAACCGCCAAGCCGAATCACAACTCACGGAGATCGACGGAAAATAGTTCATTCTTACACAGGTAACAGCGAGATAAATGTTTCATTTTCGATTTTTACTCATAAACTTGAGAATTATTAATCTATGTTAGCTTTAAAATATGATGGCAAAATTAAAACGCATTTTTCACACTCCTATTTAAAAGTTAAATGCTTGTAACAATGATTATATTTACGTCTCTTTTTCTCTAGATCCGGTCAATATGTATGCGCCTTGGAAACATTATGGAGATTTTAAGATTTAAAACATCTCGAAAATAGTTAGCAAAACTAATTTCTTGAACTTTCAAATATAAAATTAAAAATAGTAATATGGGAGTATGGGTTTATTAGATTACTCACTTTCCCCGGATAACGCCGGGACGGGTCGGCTAGTAATATATATATATATATATATATATATATATATATATATATATATATATATATATATATATTTAAAAACGATACGTTACCTACTTCATGGTTTCATTGAGATAGGCTGACCTTTTATTTTTTGTTAAAAAGGTTGTTAGAGCCCAATTCAAATCATCAGCAACTCACGAAATAAAAACAAATCGAAGAATGGAGTTCAAAGATCACCATAACGTATTCCGGTGAATTCACTCAAGGATCCCTTTTGGAAAAAGTACCGAGTCAATAGGGGCGCACTATATGTTTATATTGGTCATAATCGTAACTACGTATTATTTAGAATAAAGTAATTGTTGATAATGGATGTTGTATGTTTCTCTGCTGCAATGATGCATTCATATTTTAGGGTGGCGGTGTGTGTTGTAGTTTTTTTGTCAGTGAGTGAGTGAGATTTTGGGTGGGGTTGTATACTTGTTATTAAAGGGTTTAAGTGTTATATTTATATTACTTTTTATAATTTTGGGATAGTGCTTATATTTGAGTATAAAACTATTGTTATAATTGTAGTTTATTAGCTATGCGGGGGATTGGTGTTAATAGAGGGGGTATCTTTATCAGTAAAAAAAAAGTTTTTAAAGGAATATCAAAATAAGTTTATGAGTCAATATAAGCTTGTTATCATCATGTGTCGTGGCTGTATTTGTTCATGCGTTTAATTAACTCTGTTAGTTTACACCCCATACTGGTGTTGTGTTGGAATTTGTTAAAGTCCCCCTCACTGATTGGCTGTTGCCATGTCCCTTAAGGGTCTCACGGATTGGCTGTCAGGCATTGCAACCCCTTTTTTATTAGGTGTCACGTGAGCAAGCCCTTAAAAACCGTTGCATACGGCTCCCCGCCCTCTTTTTCGACGACTCTGCTCAAGTTAGCTACACATCGGCTGGTCTTCTCAGTGATACAGCCCACGACGGCATCACAGAGAATGATCTCCCGCCGATACCCAAACTCTATGCAGGCTCTTTTTCAACGACTCCACTCCAGTCAACAACACATCGGGCGGCCTTCTCAGTGATACAGCCCACGACGGCATCACAGAGAATGATCTCCCGCCGTTACCAGAACTCTAAAACAGATAAGTTCTAGCGAACCACATTTTCGCAACCCACCTCTCTACAAACCTCAAACTAACCTCTCTACCATCCTCTCTTCCATCCTCTCTATGATTTACCAATGCCTAAATGAACTCTTTTGTGAAACTGTAAATACTCAATCCGACTTTCTCTTTCTTACTAAATTGATATGAAATTACACCCTTGTGTTTTGTGTTCCTTCTTTAGACTTCCGTCCTATACATATCTTTGATGAATTTATCTGCACATGGTTACCCCATTCTCACGTGGGAGAATTGAACTTTATTTCAGGATTATTTTAATCCCAATAGTTGTCTTGCCCTTCGGATCTTGATTTACGCCAGTCAATGGGTCTGTCCTGTGCAGTTCTGGGAGGTCCACCTTCCCAGGCTTTGCCTCCCCTCTTTGGGGAGGAGTAAGTTTATTGCTTACTGCCTGAGGCACCCCTACCGGGGTATGCCGACAGGGCTGCCCAGGCAATTTTTAAACCCCACTTTCCCGACCCGACCTTGGATCACATCTTACTTGTGGGAGTAAGATAAAAACTGGCCTTGTGCCTAACTCCTGGAGAGGAGTAAATAAATACTCTCTAACTCTGTTAGCTTATATCTAATAATGTTTATGAGCCTATCGGAGGGTCTGTGTGAATCGGTAAGGTTTAGATTTTGGTCATATTTTTATTTCCTTTTATTTAAGGGCATTCGATGAATATACTTCTAGGTACTTAACTAGTAAGACGTAATAAGCGCTATATATATATATATATATATATATATATATATATATATAGTCACAAATAAGATTATTCCCCGAGGTATTTAACTAGTAAGACTTAATATATTTGATATATAAAAATGTTTTTGATTTTTTTTTTAATATGATGAGGTATCTAATAATTTTTTTTGTGATAGGTAGGGATTACGAGGATGCGATTGTGGGTTGTATTTGGGTTGGTAGGGGAGATGTGGATGTGATAAGTATAATATAATATATCCGAGGAAGGGGGTGTTATATTGTATAAAGAAATTAATTTGATAATAATTAGGCCTTATATTTACATATGATGTGACTTATGTATGGAAGGAACTATCAGTGAGTTATGCATTTTCGTTGTTAGTTCATTTGGCAAGTAGAGATTTTCTTCTGTGGGGGCATTGTTTGAAAGCCCTCAGTTTTGATGCTCATACAGATTTTAAAAGAGTTATTGATTGCCTTGTAAGATTCTGAATTTTTTAGTGGTACATAGTGAGCAATTCCTGGAGGTAGGGCTATAAGGCTTTTGTTTATCGATAATCCTTCATTTAATTTCATAGGGGGTACCTGACTTCTTTAGCGCCCATATGGTGGTTGCTAGAGAGGTGTTATATTTTTTCACGAATATTTGAAAGTGTTAGTGTGGGCGTCGAGCTTCTCTTTGAAAGTTCATTGAGTCATTCCGATGTAAATTTCTTCTTTCTTGGAGTTTACACTAGATATGACTTTGGCTTCGTACACTATGGATCTGATTGTGCAACCCCCTCCTAGAGGGCAGATCTCCCCTCTTCAGCATGAGCATGGGACGACGGACTATATCTCTTCCACAACAACAACGGTCAAGAACTCAACAGATTTTGAAAATAACTGACAGCATTCCTCAAAGACTAGGATTCAAGACGTCTTCGCCGGTTTTTTCCTATGTTCTTTCACAATCTGTAGTCCACAATATCTAGACGATAAATTCAAATACATCACAAATTCACTGAAAACATTGCAATACTCCACATATTTCATATTAAATGCAAAGAAAAAAGCCCTACAAATATTTTCCAAAACAATAAGCAATAATCTGATACACCGGATACTTCTCTCATAAACAGACATCTTCTCTTATCTACCCATGTCAATAATACAATAATTTGCAACACTAAATAAACTAGGAATTCCGACAATACAAACTACATCACAAACTATAAAACAAACATTAAAAACAACAAAACATTTTCAAAAAAACATCTAATGCAGGTATATATACTATCCCATGCAGTAATTGTCATCAGATATACGTAGGGGAAACTCAACCGGAACTAAATAAAAGGCTTTGTGGACATAAAAGAGATATAAAGAATAACAATACCTTGAACGCACTTTTCTCCCATGCATTACAACACGATCATTCTTTTAACTTTGAACAGGATAGACTCGTTAAATTCATTTTAAATAAATCTCGGCGAAGACTTCTTGAATCAACACTCATTATAAACTCTAACACAATAAAACAACGTAACGGCTTCTACAATTTATCTCCTTTAATTAGCAAACTTATTCTATCCGAACAGAACTTGAATCTAGATTCAGGCTAGCCATACAAGGGGCGTTCAATAAGTAATGCTCCTGACCCATTTCCCATAGCAGTAGATTAATGAAACTTGGCATAGTTATTAGTCTTTCTCTACATAGGAACCACCCAGAGTTATGCATTTCTCCCATCGTTTGATGCAGCTCTGGACACCGTTTTTGTAGAACACCCCACGTTGGTCCTCCAACCACGTCGTAACTTCAGAAAGCAAGGATGCATCATCTGGGAAACGCGTTCCTTTCAAAAACAACTTCATGCCTAGGAAGAGATGAAAGTCAGAGGGTGCAAGGTCAGGAGAGTAAGGGGGATGGGGGAGGATTTCATAGCCATACTCCCGTGCTTCTGATCTGGCGACATGCGAGTTGTGGACTAGAGCGTTGTCCTGCAGGAGGAGAATACCTTTGCTGATCTTGCCCTGCCTCTTGATTTTGATAGCTTCTCTTAATTTCATCAAACGTGAAGCGTAATAGGCTCCTGTAATTGTGGTACCCTTTGCCAGGAAATCTGTCATCACTACTCCGTCCTGGTCCCAGAAGACTGAGCATGACCTTGCCAGCAGAGGGCTGCACCCTTGCCTTCTTTGGAGGTGGTGAGTCCAAGTGCTTCCACTGCATTGACTGGACTTTGGTCTCTGGATCATAGTGATGAACCCAAGTTTCATCCTGTGTAATCAGTCTTTTGAAAAACATTGACTCATCTTCTTGGCACATCTCCAAATTCATCCTTGATCACTCAACGCATTCTTGCTTCTGGAAAGGTGTGAGCAACCTGGGAATCCATCTGGCAGACACCTTATGCATATTTGGCGAATAGTAATGCGTCGCTCTTCCAAAATGGCAGCCTCAACTTGACGGACAGATGCCTCATCAATGGCAGAAGAGGGACGGCCAGGTCTGGGAGCTGTTTCCACAGACTTCCGGCCATGTTTGAATTCACGATGCCAACGTTTTACAAGGTCATATGATGGGGCATCATCACCATAAGTTCCTGTCATTTCATCAAAAGTCTCCTTTGGTGTGCGTCCTTTTAAATACAAAAACCGGATCACTGCGCGACACTCTACTGGCTCCATTTCACACCTGACTCAGTTCAAACACCTGTAAATCAGAAACCACAATTAATTCAGAGCTGGGTTTTTTTTGCAACATAACCTATACAGATATAAATCATTACACATGCAAAATTTCATCTAGATCAGAAAACTGGAAGTGGGTCAGGGGCATTACTTATTGAACACCCCTCGTATATATAGACACAAAGGACTCGAACATTTAGTTTTTACTGGTAGAGTGCCTGGCTGTAAGCCAGTGGGAAAACCAAGATATAAGTTCATGGACAATATGTGTAGGTGGACAAACAGGAATGCAATGGGACTATTTCGTTCAATGGATAATAGGACAATGTGGAGGACACTATTCCCCGACGCCTTATGAAAGCAAGGCCGCCCATGATGATGATGATGATTTACACTTCACTCCCAACATAACTTTACACATTATATCGATAATAAAATAAAATAAATGAATAATAAAATTAAAATAAAAAATAAATAAACATCCATTTTATTTCATAAACATTTTACGCATTTCAAATGTTTTGTTCGAAAAAAGAACAAAACCATTCCTTTCACGTCATATGTCGCACCACATTGTTTCAAATTCTAGCGACTATTTTTCAAATCAATCATCCCGAAGAAGTCTTAAAATAAATAATATTTTTTTTGTTTTTCTTATTTGATTTTCCATATATATATATATATATATATAGAGAGAGAGAGAGAGAGAGAAGAAAAAAGAGTGATAAATATGCGACGATTGTCCAAATTTATTTCAAATTTCAATTGTTCAATGCAAGGTGTAATCAGTAATAAACTAGTGTTTATTTTTCTTTCCTTAAGCCAAGGCTTTTCAAAGATCGAAATCTTATCATCAGAGGAGAAATACAGATGGATAAGTTGGCTTTCGAAAAAACCAAAGTTCAAATATTTGAAAAATATGAGAATTATTATTAAAAATTATTAAAATAATTTTTGTTAAAAAAACGTATTGAATGAAAAGAAAAATTCCGTGAAAAAAATATGCAAATTGTCCGGGTGGTAAATTTCCGTTGAAAAAGTCCGGTGAAATTGTAGAAAGTGAAGAAAAACTCTTTGCATGTGTGTGTGTGTGTGTGTGTGTGTGTGTGTGTGTGTGTGTGTGTGTGTGTGTGTGTATTAAATATTAATATAATACTTTTCCCTCCCTTTAATTTATTTCCCCCTCTCTCACTCACTCCTACACCATTTCCTTATGCGACCTTGATATTTAATCCCCCTCTCTCCTGCTTCGATAACCGCTTATCAGAACTCAATAAACATGACGCACGCTCTGTCCTCCTCCCTAATGATTTAAATAACTCCGATCGCTACCAATATTTCCACCCCACTTTCCACACTTAACTTAATTTCCTTCACTGCTTCCATCTATTTGAGTTCATAATTTATCTTTTCATAATCGATCTTTTGGGCGTACATGACACACGCTCCCTCCCCTCTAATGGTTTTAATAACTTCGACCACTACCAATTTTCCCCCCACACCTTCCATGGTTAACTTAATTTCTCCCACTGCTATCATCTATTTGAGCTCATAATCTATCTTTTCATAAGCGGCCTTTGGGCTTAATCCCTCTTACTGCTACTTTACATCATAAACGGACCAAACTTTTTCAAATACTTGTACTTGTGTGTTATTTCTTCAAACCAATCATCTCGAGGAAGTCTTGAAAAAAAGACGAAACGTTGATGAATACATAAATAATATTTTTGGTTTTCCGTTTTTCATTTTCTATCACGTTGGAATATTATTTCCATATTTTTATCATATATATATATATATATATATATATATATATATATATATATATATATATATATATATATTATTTCATGTATCCACATAAAACGTTATAAGGAGATATAATTTTTTATGTATCGATTTTCAGTATTTACTTAACCAGTGCTTTATGGCAATTAAGCTACACAGAGGTTTCCACGTTTCATCCCCAGTAGGGAATCGTCATGCTAAAATGCATGGATTTTGTGTTGCCGGGTGTTTTTATATATACACGTAATGTTTAGTCTAGCTAGTTAACCAATCAGATTCTTTGTTATTCCCTCCCACGGGTTAATGTTTCCATTAGCCAATCGTTGGGCTTCTCACAAACAAATTTTCAGTTGATTTTACTTCCTATTCCATTGTTCTGTTTGCTATAGTGTGGCCCATCCCTGTGTTTTTGTTGCGTCGAATTAATAGGTGACCTTATTTTAACATGTATTTTGCTTGTATTTCTATTTTAGGTGTTAGTTTAGTTTAGATTTTTATTTATTTATTTGTTTATTTATTTATTATCTATTGTTAACCAAAAGTAAAATTTATTCTGTGTAAGCAGTTGTTTGCTATTTCACTTCTACAGTTTAATAGGTTTTGGGGGTCTTTAAAGTTTAGGATTTCAAATTTCTCATTCAGACATAATCTACACGGGTCGTCTAAATTTCTACATATACTGGCCTGTCGTATTATTTCCCATTCAGTTATTGGTGAGCGTCCGCTTTCTTTGAGCTCCCAATAGTAGTTCGCTAGTGCTGTTTTAATTCGACGTTTTTTTTTGTTTTTTTACGTGTGCTCTTGTGGTCATAATATCTGGTTTTAAAATCTAGGAGCGTCATACCCGGTATATAATATAGTTGTAATTCATGTTTCCTTATTCATAGCCGCCGCCTATGGGGTTACATATAGACCCCCATAATCATATATATTCTGAAACTACATTACTCAGGGTACTTGGATAAGTATATTGCATTTTTATCAAATATCAAGGTGGGTCTGCGTTCGTGCTGGCACTTACAAAAAGAAAATACGATGTCTTATGTTATTTTATTTTATTTCAAATTTGAAGCTTACAAAATAAAAAAATTTAAAAAATTAAAAAGACATAAGTAGTTAATAAGAGGGGAATGCCGAGTGTGCCTCGATGGCTCTAAATCTATCAAAATTTCAATTAATGTAACTTTATTTGCACTCCTCCCACCCAATCAATGCTAGGTACAGCCTTGGGCCCCACCCCAAACAATGAATTTTATAAAATGTAAAAAATAAGAATGAAAAAGATAATATGATGTTATGTTAAAGGACATTGGGTTCCTCATTCAATCCCTGAAAACGCCGGGGCTTCCTGCACACAGGTCCTCATTGATTCCAAGAATATTTCCGTTTACTGCCCGATGAAAATGTTGTTATCGTCAAGATTATTTATCTTCCATTTTATTTATTTATTTATCTATTTATTCGTATTGCCATCCGGACTTAGGGTTAGTGATAAGGTTAGGGAAGGATATGTTCTTATGACTTTGTTTAATTGCATTTTTATGGCGAAATTGACGTCTAACAGTTCCGAACAATTTATTCCTGATCAAACTTAATAAAACATGTCAATGTTAAAAATCATAAAAACACGTGCCCATCTTTTACCCTACCACTAACCCTAAGTCCGTGTGGCAAAACGAAAAATAAATAAAAAGATAAATAGCTGGGCCATAAAATGTTTTCCATTAAACGGAAAAGATTCCAATTCCAAACAACGCCGGGGGTTCCTGCCATTTTTTCCCGGAATTTCATTTTTAATCCAATAAATTCTTTTTTGTAATTATTTTGATAACAAAGTGTAACTAAATTATTGACAGATTTTTTTTGTTAATTTTTTAATAGATTTGTTGAATTTGTTTGTTTATTTTTTAATAGATTTGTTGAATTTGTTTGTTTATTTTTTAATAGATTTGTTGAATTTGTTTGTTTATTTTTTAATAGATTTGTTGAATTTGTTTGTTTATTTTTTAATAGATTTGTTGAATTTGTTTGTTTATTTTTTAATAGATTTGTTGAATTTGTTTGTTTATTTTTTAATAGATTTGTTGAATTTGTTTGTTTATTTTTTAATAGATTTGTTGAATTTTTTTTGTTTATTTTTTAATAGATTTGTTGAATTTTTTTTGTTTATTTTTTAATAGATTTGTTGAATTTTTTTTGTTTATTTTTTAATAGATTTGTTGAATTTTTTTGTTTATTTTTTAATAGATTTGTTGAATTTTTTTTGTTTATTTTTTAATAGATTTGTTGATTTTTTTTGTTTATTTTTTAATAGATTTGTTGAATTTGTTTGTTTATTTTTTAATAGATTTGTTGAATTTTTTTTGTTTATTTTTTAATAGATTTGTTGAATTTTTTTTGTTTATTTTTTAATAGATTTGTTGAATTTGTTTGTTTATTTTTTAATAGATTTGTTGAATTTGTTTGTTTATTTTTTAATAGATTTGTTGAATTTGTAAAGATAAAAATGTATACATCTTTCGGATTTTTTCAAGATTTATTTTATTACCAGTGTACACCCTCCGTCGACAATTACGTTGGAAGAATGTATGCTTTGCTAGTGTTCGTACTAATATTCATATTAATATAAGATAATGTTTCAATCGGTGAAGTTTTAAAAACAGAAAGGAAAGAAAACGTCTCGAGCTGGAAAGTTTGCAAAAGAAAAACGCATCAATCGGAAAGAAGAAAGGAAAAGATAAAGAAAACGTCTCGAGCTGGAAAGTTTGCAAAAGAAAAAAACGCATCAATCGGAAAGAAGAAAGGAAAAGATAAAGAAAACGTCTCGAGCTGGAAAGTTTACAAAAGAAAAAAACGCATCAATCGGAAAGAAGAAAGGAAAACATAAAGAAAACGTCTCGAGCTGGAAAGTTTGCAAAAGAAAAAAACGCATCAATCGGAAAGAACAAAGGAAAACATAAAGAAAACGTCTCGAGCTGGAAAGTTTGCAAAAGAAAAAAACGCATCAATCGGAAAGAACAAAGGAAAACATAAAGAAAACGTCTCGAGCTGGAAAGTTTGCAAAAGAAAAAAACGCATCAATCGGAAAGAAGAAAGGAAAACAAAGAAAACGTCTCGAGCTGGAAAGTTTGCAAAAGAAAAAAACGCATCAATCGGAAAGAAGAAAGGAAAACATAAAGAAAACGTCTCGAGCTGGAAAGTTTGCAAAAGAAAAAAACGCATCAATCGGAAAGAACAAAGGAAAACATAAAGAAAACGTTTCATTGTGGAAACAGAGTGAGGATTTCTTTCCGAATTTCTTTAAAACTACGGTTTGATTTGCTATTTGCTTTCTTCCTTCCCCTAAGCACTTCAAATGATTTTTTTACTCGCTAACTTTTATGTGATGAGACATATATATATAACGGTAAAGAGACCAATCCAATGCAGATTTTTTTTTAATAAAATATTATTTATTTATTTATTTTTCGTTTTTTTTTTTCATAAATAATATTTATCTATTTATTTATTTTTCAATCTGCATTGGATTTGTCTCTTTACCGTTTTAAAAATTACAAATTTAAATACATTAAAACTGGAAATATTTTACATATATATATATATATATATATATATATATATATATATATATAAACACATATGTCTTTATTATAGAGTGAAGGATGGATAGCAGTCACATGTTTTGATGTACTATTTTCTCTTAATGTAAATAAGACAAAGTTTAGTACTGAGTAATTTGCCCATCGACCAATAGAATAGCTTGGTGTATGAATACAGTTTGTTGGACTAGTTCTCTTAAGTGCACCCATGTGTTTTCCCGCTTTCAAACAATTGGAGTCAGACCGCACAAAGAATCGGACGCGTCAACTGAGTCGAGTTTTTCTGGTGACGTTGGAGTAAAAACCATTATCAATGAGGACCGGAAGTGCTCAAATGTGTATACGTCCATCTGTAATCAGAGCAATTAATCAGAGTGAGTAGACTCAACTCCATAGGATTATTCATTCGCTTGGAAATCATTCTTAACTTGTTCCTACTATTGTGACTTTATTCCCCTGCCAAGAACATGGCTACCCTCCTAAGGATTATTCATTCACTTGTAAATCATTGTTAACTTGTTCCTTTTATAGATGACAAGCGCGAAAGAAAATTTTAAAAAATAAAACATGGCGTCTAACGATTAGGACATTGCATTAAAGTGCGAATTTCAAGTCTTAAAAAAATAAATTAGAATTTTATTTCGGGATAAAAAATGAAATTCTAAACTAATCAATAAGTTTTGTCCAAAATGTGTGTGAAAATCCAACGAAATAAGCAAGATATTCAAATAATATATCGTTTGGAACAAAAAAGACCCTCCCCTCCAAAAAAAACATGACTGTTTTAATTTATTACAAATTCTTACTATATTGTAAATAAACTGTTCGTTTTGCAAAAAAAAACCCACACATTTTAATTTATTTCAATAAATGTTCTATTAATTAATTATTTTGAATTATTGATTTTGTGTTGCTTTACTGAATTCGTAATATTTCATGTTTAATTTACTTTTTATGTTTGATTTTCTTTTAAGTTGAACAAATCAAGAAACATTTATTTTTTTCGGAAATAAGAGAAACTCTTATCAAAATTATTCAGCTAAAACTAATAATAATGGAATGTTCATAGAAAGAATAAAACTGTCTTCAATCTGACTTTTTAAAAAAAGCGTGAGAAAACTGTGTAAATAGTTCAGCAGAAGTACCTTCCATGCAAAGCGTTCTGATTGGATAATAGATCAATCCCTCCGCGCGGGCGCGTATGAAAGAAAATAGTCCATCAACGTATAACTGCTACATATGACAAAATTCCATTTTTAAGCAGAACAAATTCATATAAAAATTTCCCCTGATAATATGAAAGAATACAATATTTTCTTTGAAAGAAAATAAGGGCATTTATAACGACAGCTAACAGAACGAAAAAGGGGTGAAAAAAACAAATAAGCAACAAATAAATGTTACCAAAGGCAAGATAAGTTACTTTTCTACTTACCTTGATAAGTTTATTTGTGTTTAAACTTAAAGCATTCGTTTGGTTCGATTTAAAACTAGTGTCGAGATGTCACGTGATCAAATGGCGCCATTTTGTGTTTTCAATCTTAACATGACGTCTCGACACTAGTTTCAAATCGAACTAAAAACGCTTTCAAATAAGTTAAAACACAAATAAACTTATACAGGTAGGTAGAAGAGTAACTTATTTTGCCTTAGGCACCATTTATTTGTTGCCTATTTGTTTGTTTGTTTTTTTCACTCCTTTTTCGTTCTGTTAGCTGTCGTTATAAATGCCCGAAAATAATGTCATCTATAAACCCTAGTATTTAAAGCTTTTGCTCGTTTTGCTGCGATGTCTATGTTCTTGTCAGGCAAGTTTGGAGACGGCTATTTTTATAATGATCAAACCCTCAAACATAGAAGATAAATTATCAATGGTACAATAACAATGTAATTTAAAAAATGAAATAAACCGTATTTTTAGTTACTCCTCTTATTTGTTTTTAAATGTTGTATTTTATTTTATAATGTTCTTTCCTATTTTACCATCACTCACTTTGTCTGTGCATGAACATCACACAATTCTATCGATAAATGTTGTCTTATCGACTCTTCGGTGGCCTAGACATATTTCTCTAACCATGAATCATTTCCTCCATAGAAAATTAAGAAATGCTATTTTTAGAGCATTTTATATGGTCAAACAGTTTCAGAAGTTTACGATTGCTTATTCACATCACAGGGAATAATTTGACAGCATCCAATGAGTCTAACGCAGTGTAAGTAAGAACGTTAATGATAAACATAACAACAAAATTGAGATTCGTATATTTTTCATTTTATTATGTTGCAAAGATTTATATCATTTCTTTTACTGTCCATTACTGTGTGAATTCCAACGTGTGTGGATGTACATCCAGCTATGTCGTTTCCATCATTCTGAAGTAGTCTTTTTATGGATATCTTTTGACAGCTCGCTGTTATTTTTAGCATTCTAAGTCTAAAATCTCCCAGACTAGTTTTGATGAATCGCACTGGAAGCATTTTTGATTGGTTATTGAATACTACTTTGTAATTATAAATTGATCATGTGATGTGGTTTTACGTCTTTCCTATTTCCACTTTCATGTGAGCATTGCTTTTAGAAAAGAAAAGATGTAAAGGGAAAACGTGAAATAAAAGCAGTAATCTATTTTGCATTTTCTCGTCTTGCCAAGAATACGACTCGTCAATAAAAGTGAGTTGTTAGTCATAAACTTGATCATGTAGTTCTGAAAGGTTACTAGTTTGCCACTGAAGAATGAGGTCTGATTAAGACATTCTAGTCGATAAATGTCTACTTTTATGATGTTCCATATGTTTAAAGTTAAACATTTATAAAATATGCTTTGAAAAATAATATTAAATTCTTTTAAAATATGTTCGCAACCCAAACGTTCGTTATACGTACTTTCTTTTGTTTAATATTTCTTTCGATTAGTTTGTGTAGCAGTCACAAACATTTACATCTCTTTCTTCATGCAGAGAACGGCCTCTGTGAAGTGGTTGGGTTACACGATAACCAATCAACTTCCAGAGTGTATGAATTTCAACCGAACCAGCTAGCATATACGGCATAATCACATTAATACAACGGTTCTCATTAAATAACTAAAGTTACGCAACGTTGAGCCCGGTCAATTTTCTTTGGTTAACAACACTCAAGTTCCAAACACTCAAGTTTGCAATAGCATTTTCTTTGGTCTATTACACTCAAGTTTGAAACAGTATTTTCTTTGGTCTATTACACTCGTTCAAAATAGCATTTTCTTTGGTCTATTACACTCAAGTTTGAAACAGTATTTTCTTTGGTCTATTACACTCGTTCGAAATAGCATTTTCTTTGGTCTATTACACTCAAGTTTGAAACAGTATTTTCTTTGGTCTATTACACTCGTTCGAAATAGCATTTTCTTTGGTCTCTTACACTCAAGTTTGAAACAGCATTTTCTTTGGTCTATTGCACTCAAGTTTGAAATAGCATTTTCTTTGGTCTATTACACTCAAGTTTGAAACAGCATTTTCTTTGGTCTATTACACTCAAGTTTGAAATAGCATTTTCTTTGGTCTATTACACTCAAGTTTGAAACAGCATTTTCTTTGGTCTATTACACTCAAGTTCGAAACAGCATTTTCTTTGGTCTATTACACTCAAGTTTGAAACAGCATTTTCTTTGGTCTATTACACTCGAGTTCGAAACAGCATTTTCTTTGGTCTATTACACTCAAGTTTGAAATAGCATTTTCTTTGGTCTATTACACTCAAGTTTGAAATAGCATTTTCTTTGGTCTATTACACTCGTTCGAAATAGCATTTTCTTTGGTCTATTACACTCAAGTTTGAAACAGCATTTTCTTTGGTCTATTACACTCAAGTTTGAAACAGCATTTTCTTTGGTCTATTACACTCAAGTTTGAAACAGCATTTTCTTTGGTCTATTACACTCGTTCGAAATAGCATTTTCTTTGGTCTATTACACTCAAGTTTGAAACAGCATTTTCTTTGGTCTATTACACTCGTTCGAAATAGCATTTTCTTTGGTCTATTACACTCAAGTTTGAAACAGCATTTTCTTTGGTCTATTACACTCGTTCGAAATAGCATTTTCTTTGGTCTATTACACTCAAGTTTGAAACAGCATTTTCTTTGGTCTATTACACTCAAGTTCGAAACAGCATTTTCTTTGGTCTATTACACTCAAGTTTGAAACAGCATTTTCTTTGGTCTATTACACTCGTTCGAAATAGCATTTTCTTTGGTCTATTACACTCAAGTTTGAAACAGCATTTTCTTTGGTCTATTACACTCGTTCGAAATAGCATTTTCTTTGGTCTATTACACTCAAGTTTGAAATAGCATTTTCTTTGGTCTATTACACTCAAGTTTGAAATAGCATTTTCTTTGGTCTATTACACTCGTTCGAAATAGCATTTTCTTTGGTCTATTACACTCAAGTTTGAAACAGCATTTTCTTTGGTCTATTACACTCAAGTTTGAAATAGCATTTTCTTTGGTCTATTACACTCGTTCGAAATAGCATTTTCTTTGGTCTATTACACTCAAGTTTGAAACAGCATTTTCTTTGGTCTATTACACTCAAGTTTGAAATAGCATTTTCTTTGGTCTCTTACACTCAAGTTTGAAACAGCATTTTCTTTGGTCTATTACACTCAAGTTTGAAACAGCATTTTCTTTGGTCTATTACACTCAAGTTTGAAACAGCATTTTCTTTGGTCTATTACACTCGTTCGAAATAGCATTTTCTTTGGTCTATTACACTCAAGTTTGAAACAGCATTTTCTTTGGTCTATTACACTCGAGTTCGAAACAGCATTTTCTTTGGTCTATTACACTCAAGTTTGAAATAGCATTTTCTTTGGTCTATTACACTCAAGTTTGAAATAGCATTTTCTTTGGTCTATTACACTCAAGTTTGAAATAGCATTTTCTTTGGTCTATTACACTCGTTCGAAATAGCATTTTCTTTGGTCTATTACACTCAAGTTTGAAACAGCATTTTCTTTGGTCTATTACACTCGTTCGAAATAGCATTTTCTTTGGTCTATTACACTCAAGTTTGAAACAGCATTTTCTTTGGTCTATTACACTCGTTCGAAATAGCATTTTCTTTGGTCTATTACACTCAAGTTTGAAACAGCATTTTCTTTGGTCTATTACACTCGTTCGAAATAGCATTTTCTTTGGTCTATTACACTCAAGTTTGAAACAGCATTTTCTTTGGTCTATTACACTCAAGTTTGAAACAGCATTTTCTTTGGTCTATTACACTCAAGTTCGAAATAGCATTTTCTTTCGTCTATTACACTCAAGTTCGAAATAGCATTTTCTTTCGTCTATTACACTCAAGTTCGAACTAGCATTTTCTTTGGTCTATTACACTCGAGTTCGAAATAGCATTTTCTTTGGTCTATTACACTCAAGTTCGAAATAGCATTTTCTTTGGTCTATTACACTCAAGTTTGAAACAGCATTTTCTTTGGTCTATTACACTCAAGTTCGAAATAGAATTTTCTTTGGTCTATTACACTCGAGTTCGAAATAGAATTTTCTTTAGTCTATCATGCTCAAGTTCGAAATAGCAATTTCTTTGGTCTTACACTCAAGTTCGAAATAGCATTTTCTTTTGTCACTGATGCTCAAGTTTAAAATAGCATTTTCATCGCTAAACAGATGAAACGGCCACATCTTAAGAATATTCATTATTATTATTTAGTTATACCGCTGTTGAAATGTTTCTAAGATTACTACATGTAGACGCCAGTTTTTGAATTTCAAACTGTTTGTCTAGTTTCAACTAAATTTAATCAAATTGCAACTGGATAGAAATGAAAAAGCTATGCTTCACTTGATATGAGGGGTGAAAATCTCAAACACTTCCACATGATATCTATCTACCAAAACTTTTAGATACCATCACTCGTCTCTTAAAATCATGAAGTATTCGTTGTTTTGAATATCGGAACCATAGTGGTGAGTTAATTCATTTCTGTATGATTGTTGTTCATGTAGACAAGGAACGGGGAAGGGGCAGACCTAAGACCTGGAAAGAGGTGATTAGGAAGGATCTGAAAGCCTGGAACCTGAACCAAAACCATTTTCTGGAAAGAACATTCTGTAGAAATATTGCATCAACTCCATAACATGCTTGGATATTCCAAGCGCTAGGGTGTGTGGTAGACTGAGGAAGATCTGGCTTCAGTATGTAAGAAGCGATATGACCACATGCAACCTGATTAATGTTAACCTTTCGGATTGGACCGCATGGAGAGCAGGTGTGAGGTGTTGCCTGGTTTTGCCGAAGGGACACTTGCAGCACATTAAATGCAAAAAAAAAAAACAAACAACAAGAAAACAAGTGAAATGTCATGGAATTTTAGAAAATATTTTTGCTTTATTTTGTTCCAAACGAGAACAGTTTTTTTTTGTTTTTTTCAAGCATTGCTCAATTCTTTATTTAGTTCCAAACCAAATGTAAAGAAAGATTTGGATAGGAAGCAAACGCGAAGGAAGCCATTTGTAACAAAAACCTGTTGGACTATTCGACAAACAGATAATCAAAATCTTCAAAATGAAAACTGATTTCTTTACAAGAAACAATGAAATACAAGAGAGGGGGGGGGGTCGAATGTTTTTCGATATTTGCATATGTGCTAGTTTGCGGCAAGTCTATCACGTGACTGAAGCTGTTCAAGCTGTGAAGGTACCCAGCTGTGGTCGGTAATACATAGGTAGTTGGTACGCTGATACCTTGTGCACTGCTTCATTGTGTGATGTGAAAGTCACACATATGAACGTGCAATGCAACCTAATACATGAACAGATACATGTTTTACGGATTCGTTGTACGAAAGGTGAAGGGACAGTGGATCACAGTACGCTAATCCGAAACGTTCCCCATGAATCCAACCTTTCTTCACCGTGGTAAGAGCAGTGGCAATGTGGTTACATCAGAGCTACCTGGTTAACAAAGCTCGGGTGAAAATCCAGGAGGAGTCAACATCAGGATTTGTCGTCCTCTAGTCGTCTATGCCTCTGGATGTGGCAAGCAAAGATGTGTCAGACGCAGAACTGCAAATCAATGGAGTGAAAGTGACAACGTTGTTTCTGCGCAATTCCTTTGTGTATCCTGGGCCAAACCTTCTCCAACTTCACATGCAACCACTGAGCCTTGCTATTTTCAGTGTCAGGGTAAAAACCTGAAATCCTGCTGGTGAACAAATAGCTGCGACCAACGAGGAGAACTTCATGCAGACCATGCAATCCTGAGGCACGATCTTCGTGAGCTCCATTACAGAAGTCTGAGTCGCCTAACAAACAAACAAAAATAACCCGACAGTTCAAGATATGTTGCTCGAATTACAAGAACCCCAACAAACATGCTAGGTCAGGTAGGCCTAAAACTGTGTATTCAGAGGCAGACTTGCAGAATATCAGGGAAGCTTAGCATCTCATAGTCCAGTATCGTGTTTTGCTTTCATGACTTCGACAAAAAACTTCTGGAGCTGCTGAATTGTAAAAATTATTGCAACACTTTTGATTCACCCTCATAGATTTCATCATTTTTTTTAAGAATGCATAGTGAACACAGATATGAAGAAACATTTTTCAAAAATCTTGGTACAAAGCAATTGAAGCGGAACAAGAAAAGTATTATACTACAGTGTAACTGCATTCTTGATTGTAAGATTGTGTAGCGCCAATGATCCCAAATCAGCCCGCATATCAGTAGTTGTCATCATAGCAGTTATCAATATAATCCTTTGCAAGCCTAAGCTAACAAAGGACCCATAACACTTTGAGTGCCCCAACCTCCAGTAAAGCCATAAACATCTAAAGACCCATTTATTAACCAGCACATCTTTTGGCCAGGAGCAAAGTGTAGTATCTGTTCTTATGCTACACTTCAGCTTTTCTGTCTTCGATCAGTGAAGGAGAAATCCTTCTAGACTGGGGTAATTTTAATTTTTATCCCAATCCAGAGTGCCCCATTTTTGTTTGAGGATCTGGATTATTCAGACATATTAAAAACCAACCGTGTGTCTAACTCTGCTCTCGTGAGAAGGCAAGTAAATAAGGACATACATAGGAGAGCGAGCAGAAATGTATTTCATGCAGACACACAGATTTATTTACATTTTTAGCTTTTGATTCACGTCTTATGTGCAAGAGTCCCAGAAAGAAAAAAAAAACTATTCATTAAATTAGACAATCTTCTTGAGTTGACTCAGTTGGATTCCCAACCATCAAAAAAATATTTCGAAATTATTAATTGTATCCGTGTAAAAAGAAGAAAGCTAAATGATTGGAAGAAACAAAATTCTTCAAGTTGTTCCACATATGCTAAAATGGCAGCCATCATTTGGTCCCTGGATTTTATTTGGCTTTAAATGTTTTATTTAACTTGAAAATTTTTTTCACTCATCAAGAAGGAAAAATCTTAATGCTATTTCTTATTCAAAACGAAAAATTTGTAATGACATACATGCACAAAGTTTGCTAAGTTTTACTATTGCATATGTATATATAAAGTTTCTGTTTGTTTGTCCACAAACTCCTCCTAAAGTTTTAGAGATAGGCTCCCATAAGCACATATATCCTAAAACTACATTACTCAGGGTACTTGGATAAGTATATATCATTTTAATCAAAAGGGGTACAATAATATTGTGGGGTCTGCATTCGTACTGGACATCTATAAAAAGAAAATACGACTTTTTTAATAATAACTTGAAAAATTATAATAATTAAAAAAGAATAAAAATGCTAATATGGGATTCAGAGCTTGAAGCAGAAGTACGCAGAGGTACATAATTCATTTCCGGAAAATGTCAGGTATGCATTGAGAGCATTAAAGACTATACATTTGTCAAAAAATATTTCAATAAATGTCACATCAACTCTCGACCAATCAATGTTGAGTACATCTTTGGGTCCCACCCCCAAAACTGAATGTTATAAAATGTAAAAGATAGATGGTGTTATGGGCAAGATGATATAGGGTTCCTTATTTAATCACATGCAACCCCAGGTCTTATGCTAATTATATATATATATATATAAATTCCCTCATTTTCTCAAAACGCTCTCTAAGACCATAACTTTCGCCCATCCACCAAAATCACAGCCCCCCCCTTCCTCTCTACCCATCCTCCTTTCCCTGCATACACCCCCCATACACAAACATTCCAACTTACTTTTTCCCCTTCAATCTTGAACCGCAGCCATCTGGTCAAACACCCCCCTCCCCCCCTCTTCCTCACCTCCCTCTCTGCCATCCACTTTACCCCTGCTCATCCCCCACCTCTTTCTCTTACCACCAGCCACAGTAGTCCTGGTTCACCCCATCCTTCCATTTTTTCCCCACTCATTCTTTTCTACATTCATTTCTATTTCTCCAACAAATACGGACGTCCACCCAGCAGTCGGCCACTATTTCATTCTATTTTCCCAATATGTCTACCCTACATGTATCTGTGCTTGCATGACATTTTTTCTCTATTTTATCATCCTGATGAAGTCTTATAAATAAAGACGAAACGTTGATATACACATAAAAAACATCCATTTTTTGGTTTTCCTTTTTCATTTTCCCATATATATATATATATATATATATATATATATATATATATATATATATATATATATATATATATATATATATATATATAACAGTTATAATTATATTCCAATAACCATGGTTTGTTTTATTACTTTTATTTTTATTTTTTCACATTTCCAAAAATTTTTAATTTCTGTGAGATATATTTAACGGTCCGTTTCATTTGTTTTGTTTTTGAAAAACCTTTTGATCAAAATGGGGGATTGGTTTGATCTCACACGTGTGAGTGTTTGCTCTAAAAAAATTTTGTTTGTTTTTTTGTTTATTTTCACCCTAAAATGAAACTGATGTATGGTGTAGGTGTTTTTCAAGACACTCTAATCTAAGAACTCTTTTATTATTTGTGAACTTTTTCTGATGATTTTGTAGTGTTGTAGAGACGATATTGACATACAAATGTTGTTTGGCACAAAACAAATGAAACGGACCGTTAAATATATCTCACAGAAATTTAAAATTTTTGGAAATGTGAAAAAATAAAAATAAAAGTAATAAAACAAACCATGGTTATTGGAATATAATAAAAAACTGTTCTATATTTTGCTCTGTTATCAATAATTGACAAACATTGAGCTGAATCTTCAAAGGAGACTACAAAGTAAAAGGATCTGATGATATATGATAGTACATATATTGTCTTTAATAATTATATATATATATATATATATATATATATATATATATATATATATATATATATACAGGGTGGGCCAAAATAAGGGTCCTATCTTTAAATTTGAATAACTTGAATTTGAATAACTTCCACAAAATAAAAGTTAAACTCACGAAACTTTATGTGTGTGTAGACTGACCCTTCCGAGATTTTTTGAAATAAACAAAACAAATTTTAGCCGAAAAACACTTCTTAAAACTTACAAAAACTAAAGTATTGTTTTTTACACTGTTTTGAGTTTTTTAAGCAAAAATAATGTTTTCTAAATGAGGGTACGTTCCTTAGGGCTAATACGGCTCATGCTTGCTTCGGAAGGGGTCCTTTACTTATTCTAAAAAAAAAAAATTAAAAAAATCAATAAATAAAAAAGTTATGAATTTTTAAAAATAGGACCCTTATTTTTGCCCACCCTGTATATATATATAACAGAGAGAGAGGGAGAGAGAGAGAGAGAGATCTGTCAGTTTCTCACCTTGCATTCTTTGAATAGTCTGAAGAATACAAGACCAATCTCTATCACCAAATGGCACTAAACATTAAAAAAAACTTTCTTTCTACAGTCTATAATAAGCATTGCAAGTCCCTAGCTGGATTTAAGAGTCACTTTCGTTTCCACAATGGCTGAAACTATGGATTAGACATCTCATGCTCGTTTAACTAATAAACAGCCATATATGTAGGTATGTGCGTATGTTTACATATGTTGATTTGTTGATTGGTTCATCACCTGATTATCTAGAAAGTAATCTACTATTTAAAGTTATCTTATCAGATGTTCAAATACCCAAATAGCATTTAAGCTGACAAATCAAATTTTGCTTCTGACTAGCCAATTTTAATTTGTTATTGCTCTACCGTGTTATTGACAATATAATAATGTAACGCTACAATTTATTTTAAAAATTACTTAGCCAGGCCCAGACGACTGCTAAGATGAAACAGTTTTAAATAATCACCTACAAAAATAAAACAGTAAGGGAGATAACTCGTTTTAAATTTAAGAATATAAAAGGAGTGTTAAAAATGACTTCACTGTATCCTAGACAATGCCGGATAGGTACATATAA
>OY744537.1:10546037-10556037 GCA_963556195.1 Sepiola atlantica | reverse complement strand
ACTAGTATGTCACTGGTTAGGCTCCCAGAAAGGTTTGTATCGATTTATACACCCGGGTCTAAGAACTATCTTTGAGATAACTTTGTAAAATAGACGAAAAATGCAGATATCAGAAAGAGGCTTAATATTAATAGATCCGTTAACAACGTTATTCGAAAAAAAGACATTAGCATGGTTTGGACATGTTTCCCGGCTACCATACTCCAGCTATGTAAAGAAATCATATCAAGAAGATTTCATTCAAGAAAGATAAAGAGATGGGCAAACCAGATATGGGTTAAGACTGGCATGCTGCTCCAGACAGCTGAAAGACTGGCCCAAGACAATGATAAGTAACGGAATTTTGTTTTCAAGTATGTAGTGAAGCTTTCTGTGGAGTCAAGTTGGGTAATTTGCTTACAGCACACAAAAGACCTAGTATTCCAAAATGGTTACCCATCTAACATTGTTTAACTTCAGTGATTTGATAAGAAATGGTGTTTCAACACAATTTAGCCATAAACTAGTTACTATGGTAACTGACCGGTTAAAGCAGCAGCAGCAGCAGCAGCTCATGGCATGATCTCATTTACAAGGTTGCTTTTTAGCTGAAAACTTTATCAGAAGTTGTCCAGTTCCTGTGGCTAGACTTTCAGAAATGCTGACAGAAGCGAATTTGTCTAAAAGTGCTGAACACTTGAGAAATGGGTTTGCTCTTCAACTCTACCAATTTCTACAAAAATGTCTAAACTTAAATAAAATTAAATAGATTTATCAAACAATTCATTAAAATGGCTTTCATTTTTGTTTTTATCATAAATCGAGTCCAAATTATTAAAGTTTTAATTGCAAAAGAAATGTTTTTTGTGCTTCTTGACCAGTGTTTTAGCGTTTTTGATTTTTTTTTTTTGTTGGCTTTTCCGTAATGCGAAAGAATTTGGTTAAAAATGCTTAAAATAATCAGGAATATAAAAAAGAGAATAAGTCGGTTATGATTACAAACCATTCTGCAGAAGATTCTGGCATCACCAACCAGAAATTAATAGCAGAACGATGGACAACTGGCATAAAAAGAGATATTTTAACACAGACGATTTGTAATGTTCATCTCTTTTTTCTTTTGAAAGATCTTTTTTTTTCTAAGTTTTTTTTTACACATGCTCATTTCTCGTCTGAAAATCTGTCTTTTTTTTTTTTCTACAGATAAAAATTCCCCCCTTCAATTAAATCCAATTTTCACTTGATTCAGTAAAAAAAAATTTTAATCCATTTCTTTTTTTTTTCTTTGAAATTGACCTTCTGCCCACATCGAAAAGAAACATTTATTGATTCTGAGGGATTACCAAATCCCTTGAAATTTCTTATGGTAGAAAAAAAGTCCACAACTCAAAAACAATTTTCTCCAATGGAATGTTCTCTCATGTCCCTCCCCTCTCCTCCGTGACTCTCAAAGGGAAACAATGACTTAGAATATCCAACTGTCATACACGGAAGTCCACGTGACCGGGGTCACCCATTTGGGTAACCGCTTTTCTGCCGCTGACAGCTCAGCACTTGCTTTCAAACCTCCGTGCAGGTAGTGACCTGCAAATGCAATGTCCGTCACAAATTGATCAATCTTCCAATTTTGAGGTACCTAAGCAGGAAAGAAAAAATAGGATATATCGTTTGTTTTTTTTAATTTAGATTGTTAAGAAATGAAAAGCCAAAAAGTAAAAAGGAGAAGAAACCATCTTTACTGCCTTTTGCTTCTTACAAGGATAGCCAGAAATTCAATAACTGTTTGACAAGTCTTATAATTAACCCTACATAACATTTGAATTACCTACTAGACACAATCCTCGAGTGTCTTCAGTCCCCCTGTACAAGGGTTTGTCAGAACAACCTGACATGATGATACTTTACCCTACAAGTAAACCCTGACCAAATATTCAAAATAACATAGTATTCAAAGCCCAAATATGATCTCCTTGACACGGCTATACACTGGCTCATACGAGGAATGGTGCACCTTCTCCTAGTAATGTTACCTCAAGTAACAGTACTTAGCTGGATACTCCACCAGACTAGATGAAGACTTGTTCTGGAATCCGGTAAGAACAAGAGACCACAAGAAAGATATACTATAACATAGTTAACTGGTCAATTGGGGAGAGGACAATTAATGTCCTTAACCTCTTTACTAACTCAATGTTTGACAGGTAAAGAGAACTTTAATGGTATATTCAAATATATATGTATCTCATATAGAGATCAAGTGTTAGCCCCAGGAAGGGGCCCCTTGATTTCTGAGAACTTTCACTGAAGTAAAATGAAACAAAAAAGGGAGAAACATTAAAAGAACATTCTGGAATCCCTTTCTATGAAATAACAAACTGTTCTAAAGATGTATCTTGGAATCTTCCGAATAAAGCTTTTTAAAAAGAAAATTTTCAATCACAAATGAATTTTCATAAAACGGACATCATTGAATCTATTATTATACTAAAGCTGAGTCAATGAACGTATGTTCCCCTAAGCCTTATTGCCTATATACGTTAATCACACAATATACATGCTAAAATATATATCTTAGTTCTGGTATTGAGTCTTTCACTATATGTTGATTCAGCCACTCTCTCATATCTCTGTGAGTATTTAGAGAAAGAGTGAGTCTCTTTTTACGTGTTGTCATCTAATTTATATAGTTTCTGTACATGACGCAAAAACGTATGTAAATTAGATGGCAAAATAATAAGTCTTTTTATTTCTATATTATCCTTATGGATAATATAAAAATTAAAAGACTTATTATTTGGCCATCTAATTTACATACGTTTTTGTGTTGTGGATAATATAGAAATAAAGAGACTTATCATTTTTAGTTATACATAAAGAATGTCTTTAAAGATATGTCATAGTTTATGAATTTTTAAATGAAATGAAAGTAGAATAAATAGTGGTAGTGGTTGTGACCCAACGGGTCACGGGAACGTCTGATTTTTTATGATTGGATTGTTCCATTAGTTCCAGTGCAGTGTTTGCTGTTATTGTTATGCAATGATATTAAATAGATTTCCCCGTTTTTAGGCTAGGATTAAAGTGTAGTATCTGTCCTGTGCTCAGTCAGACGAGAAATACTTCTCGACTGGGACAATTTTTATTTTTGTCTTAGAGTGCCTCTTTTTGGGGAGCTGGACATGCTCCACATTAAAAACCGACCTTTGTATAGCTTTGCCCTCATGGAGAGAAAAGTAAATAGGGACTCTCTTTTTTTCCTAGTCAACTTATTCTCGCTAAGAACAATTTTTTTTTTAAGGGAAATTCTTGTAATGCTTTGATGTAACACTCATTAAATTCTTCCATTGTTTCAATCAAACAAAAATTGATATCGATTTATTCCAGTAAAATTTTTTTTTAGCATTTTCTGATTCACTTTCACGTAAGGAGAGTTACTTGGCACACAGCCTCCAGATTTGAATATTTTCTTTTATGCTGCAACTATATCTTCTTCTTGTTTGTCCAAGGTGTCTGTAGCAGTTGCATGAGCGAACTATTTTGTATCGGTCTACGTGACTTTTAATTAAGATTGTAATTCGGCTTGGCGATTACGTAATCATCACTTTTTCAGCACGTGGGCGTATGGCACTTCTACGTGTAACTGGATTCATGCGCGCTGACATTTTTGCCGTGAATCACTCGTTCCAACTTATCTCTCAAACAGGCAAGATGTATATCCTGCGTTTACTCTACCTGGGCTAACGGTAGACGAGTTGAGGAACTCCACGGTATTATTTCATCTAACCTGACATGAATCAGCTAATTGTAATATCTTCATTTTGTTCCCGTGAATAAAACTTCATATCTATTTAGTTGTGGAGCCATTGTCTATTGCAGGAAAGAATGGTGATCCCTTTTTTATTGTGTAACATTTCTCTTTCAGTCAGAATCGGCCAAGCGTATTACTCTGCCAAGTAACTTTGTCATTCAGATTTTCTTCCCGATTAAAACCTAAACTTGACCCCTAGCTAAATGTTCAACATGACAGTCCTGCCTCCACAACCAATGAGTCCCATATGGTTACACAGTTCAATAATTACTGGTCTCATTATAGTAGAGACAGATACAAAGTGCAAAGAGATCGTTTAAAGTTCCACTGAAGGAGAAGCATTTCTTTCTTCATCACAAGAGAGTAAAATCCAGTGGAAAAAGGGAGAAACCCAACATAGACGGTGCTCTTCCACAGCTGAAACTTCAGTTCACTGCACCGCTAGGTAAATCAATATTTTATGTACTAAACGGCTGTTGACACTACGAGTCGATTCTTCCACTCTTTATCAGGTGTTGCCTTTTCCCCCTGCTGTGTGACTATCCACCCTCCTCATCAGTCAAACCTGGTGGAGGAATCGTTGTTTTTTTTTTCTTGTTTTCTTTTTACTTTTGTACACCCCAAACAAGACATATTGCCACTGAAGCATAAGAGGCTACTGTGATAGGGATCAGATTTAGGGTGTGTGGGGGGGGGGGGGGCAACCGAATTGGAGAGTTGGGCAGCAAGATGTTTGTTCGCATTACATTGAAATTTTTGCATGTTGGTACAGTTGGGGAAACAGGGAGGGAATTACAAAGGCAAGTGGTCCAAGGAAAGAAGTTATTAGAATAAAAAATCTTCTGGCATCGAAAGAACTCTAAAGAGAAGGGGAGTAATTTTGCTGCTAATCAGGGTACAAGTGCAGTAAGCACATTCTGTAGAAGTAATTGTAAAACAAGCACAGGGGTGTAACACTGCGGCGATACGACAGATGTTGGAGCTTGGCAGCCAGTGTGGGACCTATTAGGTTAGAAATTCCTTTTTGAACACTGTCCAAGTGGAAGAAACTAGTGGTTGATCCATAGCTCAGATGTGGCAACAATACTCCATGCATGGGCAAATGGTGGCTTTGTAGAGATATAGGATACTTGCAGGTGTGAGAAGTTTTCTAGCCTGATAGAGGGAGCCTACCTTCTTTGCAGCAGACTTGAAGGTATCTTCTATGTACTTATTTCACTTCATGTTGCCTGAGAATGTCAGGTCGAGGAATCTAAACATTTGACTCTCGGGGAGGGTGCTATCAGGTTGGAAATATATAGCAGAGAAGACACACTCGTGATTTATAGTGTAATTATGTTTAAAAGTTATGATGACATGATCAATCCATGTATGCTTTTGCTGTAATTTAAAGTGTTTCTCTAGTCAAAATGATGAATTTCTTTACATTTGAAAAATAAAAAATAGCTTCATGGAAAACATAAAAGCATACAAATGAAAGGTGTTGATGTATTTTTTAATATTTTGGACAATCTGCTAACATTTAAAAAAAGATGTATTTTTGGATAAATAAATATGAAACTTTTATGCATAACTAAACATTAGATAACATTAGATACATTTAAGACTTTTTTTTTTTTTAAATGTACAATTTCACATAAAGCTGTCAGACACAATAAAACACTGAAGTGCTAGCAAAAGACAGTTAGATGATGAAAAACAAATGAAACAATAAGAACAAGCCGCGCATGCGTGGTCTCCCTCTGTATGTGACTCGATGTGGCGAGTGTAAAATGCAATAAATTTGGGCAATTTGGGGCATTTTTTACCCCCATTGTACCCCCTGGGGGCGCGAACCAGAATTTTTCTGAGGTCAAGGATGCTCATTTTATATCCAGAACAATTGCCTCTACATTTTGGCCAAGTTTCAGAAAAATTGAATGGATGGATCAAACGTTATGGGAGAAAAGGGTCATTTTTTTGCCATTTTGGGGGCTTTTGACCCCCTGGGAGCGCGAACCAGATTTTTTCCAAGGTCAGCGATACTTATTTTCTATTAGGAACAATTCCCTCCATATTTTGGCCAAGTTTCAGAGAAATTGAATGGATGGATGAAAAGTTATGGGGCAAAAAATGTCATTTTTTGCCATTTTGGGGCCTTTTGACCCCCTGGGGGGCTAACCAGATTTTTTTTTTTAAATTGGAGAATGTCACTTTCTAACCTGACAAAAGTTACAACTTCATGCAAAATTTCAGAGAAATTCAATGGATGGTTGCGGAGAAAAATCAGGGGACCAAAAAAACAGACTGTCCAAAATAGTAAAAATTAACATCTATAATTTACATACTTTCTATGTTTTCTATAGGACTATTTCTTTATTTTTCAAATAAAGAAATTCGTCATTTTAGCAAAGAAACATACACACATATAGAGAGAGGGGTCATAGAAGTCTATCACAATACAAGAAGTAGAAATATGCCTGTATTGAGAAGGGAAAAATCGAAGTGATATTTTTTTTTGTCCCTTCATTTATTTACTTGAAAAATGTTTTTTTTTAGTAAATCTACTTGATTTGGTCTCAACTTCTACACAATGATCTAGTATTTGTAAACGTGCTCCATAATATATTTTGAGATAAGACCTCGTTATCAAATAGTGTTTCAAATCTCCTAAAACTCATGTAGTCTTAAGCACTAGTGATATTGTTTTCCTTTGCAGTAACAGATACCCCACAGCAAATTATATTTAGATATTTTAAATTATGAAATAATTCCCGTTGTATTTATTTATTTATTTTAAGTTATTTGGTGTGTGTTAGATTAATTTTAATTAGTTGTTATTATATTAATTTATTCTAATGTTAAAATTCAAATTCATTTTTTAATTAAATTTTTTTTTCCCATTAATTTTTTTAATAATTAATTGATTTCAAGTTGTGACCTTGAAGGACCGATAATAATTAAAACAATACGATGGTATATTTACAAGAGTGTATTTACAGAAGTACAGAATAGCATGCTTACAGAAAGTCTGCATCAGATACTGTAGTTATGACTGCCACCAATAGTATTTACTTCCTTCCCACTGCAGGAATGTGTGGCACAAGGCCGGAAGAGCCAAACCAGCACCCCGAAAGAAGGAGCACTCTGGCCTTTTAAAAATTGCCTGGCCAGCCCCGTCGACATTCTCCGGTCTGGGCATCTCAGGCAATAAGCAATAAACTTACTCCATCCCAAAGAGGAGAGGCAAGGCCTGGGAGGGTGCACCTCCTACTAACCAGCACAAATACCTCAGCCTGACAGATAAAAAAAACACCAAAATGGACCAGTTTCTGCCGGACTGATTGTCGAGATTGGAACCTCAACTGGTATGTCCGTCATCATCACCGGACGGCAAATGAATGCCGCCATGACAGTATTTAATTGCCTCCCACCACAGCAATATGTGACACAAGGTCGGGAAGGTGGGGAAAATCAAGCCAGCACCCTTAAAGAAGGAGCACTCTGACCTAGCAAAATAGCCTGGAGAACCCCGTCTGCATTCCCCGGTAAGAGCGCCTCAGGCAGCAAGCAATAAACTTACTCCTCCCCAAAGAGGGAAGGCAAGACCTGGGAGGGCGCACCTCCTAGAACAACCCAGGACAGTATACCTCAGCCTGGCAGATAAAAGCCACTGAAATGACCCAGTTTCTGTCAGACTGATTGTCGAGATCGGAACCTCGAATGGTATGTCCGTCATAGTCACCAGATGGCAAATGAATGCCGCCATGACTGCCACAACATTTTATCATAACTCTATATATAGTGTCTGGAAGAGTCCATCTATTCCAAAATAGGGTAGATCAACATCACACCATAACAATATACATATTCATAGTTATGGTAATTGCATAACTGAATATGATTAAATTTACTAAAACATAAAAAATCATTTTTAAATTGGTCACATAAATGGTTTGCTATATATTACGTCTAAATTCTGGTTTTCAATGATATCTAATTCAATTTGATTAAATTTAGTTAAACTTAAAAAGAAAACAGCTTTTTTAAATTAAAGAAAGCTAAATCATCAAGTTCTAGTATGACAAAGGGAATCATGTGACCTTTAGAATGAAAGGAATCGGAAAGATTCCAAAAAACGAAATCATTTAGTTTGGCCGTTTATGGCCTAACCAAAGAACAAAGTAAAGGAGAAATTGATAAAACTTTTTTTCTGGTAACACAATATTTTATTAACTTGTTTCATTGTCTAACACCATGAACAACTTTTTTATGGTCATCATCGGAATAAAGGAATTAATTCATAAACTGACAACAGCCAGAAAAGAAGAAGTTTTTTTTTTTAGTTATGTAACACTTACTGCAAATGTAAGGCTGAACGTCCATGGAGTGAAGGGTTTTTCTGCATGGGAATAGTAGACAAAGTAAACATCTTGGTCAATATCACTTGGGAGTTTGGCCAGTCGCGGTAACTCATCACTTAATGACCAACGTACTAAAGGACAACCAGCATGAGGGGACACAAAAGCAACCATGTGGTCAGGACCTGCAAGAGTCAAACAAAAAAGAAAGATCAACTTAGAACATCATTTAATTCATTTAAATTTTCATTTGAATAATTTTTTTTTTAATTTGATTGGTTTAAACAGAAGAAAACAATTGTCTAAAAGCATTAATAAAACGGCCTGAAGTCAAGATTTTCTCATATCAGTAACAAGTCAAAAATATAAAAAATATTTTATATATATATATATATATATATATATATATATATATATATATATAACATTATTTGGCTACACATTTGTAAACATGTTTCAATCTGAGCTATAAATAGCTAGATCTCTTTGGGCCAAACCTTTCTCTATGATTTTAGGAAACAAAATATTTAAATTTCTTAATTAATTTACTTTCAAGTTTTGATGGAAATTCAATCAGACGATCTGACCTCATTTACTTTGACATAATACACATGTGTGTAAACATTTAAGAAGAGAGCCATTCATTTGAACTGGGGCAAAACAAGAATTTGAGCGTTGTTGGTGAAAGGAGAGAAGTTTGGTTTTAGAGTTGTTAAAAATAGATTTTTCATTTTCATTTTTTTACCACACATGTGGCAGAATATTTCCCGTTGCATGGGACAAAGATTAAGCCAAAGTTGTCAATAATCAAGGCAGTAACTTTGGTCTCTCTCATCATCATCATCATCATCATCATCATCATCATCATCATCATCATCATCATCATCATCATCATCATCATCATCATCATCATCTACGAAAGTAGTGTCAATCAAATGGTGCCTCTTACCCGTCACTTCAAAAGTAAGTTCAACTTCACGGATTGCAGACATTCTCTTACTGACCAAATTAACCTGGACAGATGGCGCTCGAAGTTCAGCATCAACTCGGACATAAGCAGTCGTCCTGAATAGAAAAGAAATTCAATCAAAATTACAGACAGGCGAGACTTTTTCAAGACTCAAACCATTAAATGATGCTATATATACATATATATATATATATATATATATATATATATATATATATATATAGGATGTGCTGGCATTTTTTTTTTGTAGTAAACCCAAAGGTTCAATATTTTTTTAAAAGATAGAAACAAATAATAATAATAATAATGAAAATGATGATAATAATAATAACAATAATAATAATAATAATGATGATAATGATAATGGTAATAATAATAGTAGTAGTAGTAGTAGTAGTAGTAGTAGTAGTAGTAGTAGTTAGTTAGTTCATTACATTTCTTTAAATGTTTTTTTAAAATCTAAACATCCTCAAAATGTGAATAATGACATAATGACATTATGCATGTTTGGAGTAAATAGTCTATGACAAAATAATTCGTACACCCATGAATATTGAATATTTTGACCCATTTCTTCAAATTTAATACTTGTATCACTTTTTATGTTATTAAGTACAAAAAAAAAAGAATCTAAAACTCAATTTTGAGAAGGATAGGTTAAATTTACTAAAAATGTTCATAATATTAATAGTCAATGGCTTCTTATCTTCATAAAACTTGCAATCATTTTCTAAAGTTTTTGATGAAATTTGAACAAGTCTTTTCTGGGATTTTCTTCCATTTTTCAATGTTTCACATTTTAATTCCTGAAGGTTTTTGGTGACTTACAATTTACTCAAACTTACAATTTATTCAAACTTACAATTTATTCAAACTTACAATTCTTGCTATAGATTTTCAATA
>OY744537.1:10513537-10541037 GCA_963556195.1 Sepiola atlantica | reverse complement strand
AGACTAGGAAAATACCCGTCCTAGGACAGGTAAAATTAATTCCCCCAATCGAACAGAATAATTTTACACCACTTTTATATCCCCTTACAAAGATTGTAATCATGGTATAATGCTACTAAACCTTATGTCAAGAATCCTTATTTCAATTTTCATCTATATCCATTAAATGATTTTGATTCTAGAAGACGTCTAAAATTTAAGGCTTAAGCATGAGAGGAACTTCTACCATTACTAACCAGCAGAGCGTCACCACTGCCGACCAAGGGCAGAGTCTATCAGGCATGTGCATGCAGTTTTATGATGCAAGGAAGTGAAACCTGGTTAGTAAATGATGATGGTCTTATAACGAAATTGAAATTCAAGAATCTTGCTTTATTAAAGTTTCTGATGACTATGGATCAAATTTAATGCAAATCTGAAATATTTAAATTTTCAAATAGAAGTTTGTGTCCATATTATGCCCCTAAAAACCGTTTAAACTGAAACTTGGAGAATATTTATTAATGTATGTCTTATACCTTTTGTTAAAATTTCAGAAAAATCAGAGGTATCCGAATTTTCACAAAGGGATTCCACCTACTCTTTGCCCCCTTTGCATAAAACGAAATTAAACTAAATATAGCCCACATTACCCATTCTTACACTCAACAGCCGTGCCCCAAAATCTATCATTTAAGACATAGAAATATATAAACCTATTCACATAACTACCTAAGTTTATATAAATAGAGTTGTAAGGTGACTTTCTGAAACCTAGATTTTAAATTATATCTCCAAATATAATCTTTTTTTTAACATAGCACATGGGATACAGTGTCCTCATCAGCCACCAATCAAGGGTGGAAACACAGTTTCAGTGGCTAAGACGATACTGTCACCCATAGTGCCACTATCAGATTTGGCACTGAACAGGATATAAAAAAAAGTTTGTTCATCTTTGCACATTCATAATGTCTTATTGAAATGTGTTTACTTCCAGTCATTGAAGACTTGCTGCTTGACGTCACATAAAAATGGGGAAGGGTAATTGGATATATGCATTTTATCTCCGCTTATATCTTGACCAAATCCAGCTTGATCCCTGTTGAGCTGTGGTTTGAAGACGATGTGAAACACTTAAGTATAGATAGAAGAAATAAAAAAGAATTTCAATATATATGGTGCACAACGTGTACTTGCCATTTTTGTCTGCATATATGAGCCTTAGACAAGCCTACTGAAAATGAAATCATCTTTTGAAGATCAAATTTAATTGGATGATATGCGAGTATATACAGTAATTGTGACCCCTTTGATATTTTTAAAGCAATCTTTTTGTCACTTATTGTTGTGCATTCATGTCAACATTTCGAACAAGAGTGTGTTAGATCAGTTGACAGAGAGAGAGAGCGAGAGCGAAAATTCGAGAAAGGGATAACATCAAATATTTGTGTTTGGAAAATAACCTATGCAATGCATTTTTCTTTATTTACCGATTAAATCAATTTTTGTAAGAGTGTGTTATATCAGTTGACAAAGAAAGAGATAATTAGTGAGAAAGACAACATCAAATATTTATGTTTGATGAAAAGTAACCTACGCAATGTATTTTCTTTTATTTGTCGATTAAATTAAATTTAGGTTATATTGGCTTTTGTCTATAAGTAGATAAAATGCTAAAATTAAAAGTAAATCCTATTTTATTTAATTTACTATAGAATTTTCAACGAGCCCTACTAATTAAATAATAATGAAATATATTGTTAATAAATGCAGTTGTTTTACTATCTAAGATCTTATTAGACCATTATCTTGGTAGATTTTTTTTCTATTCTATTTCCTTTATTTTTTTTATTTCTACAGGGTGATTTGAAAGTAACTCCTTATTAAGTGCTTATAATTTATTACTGAAACATAATTATTACAAGAAATCAATATGATAAGAAAGTGTATTGCATGGGGTTTTATTTAGAATTAAATATGGCCACCAGCTTCTCAAACCGCCCGGAAACCGCATCAACTAATTTCACAAAAAACTCTTTCTTTTACTAGTCGAATGATGATGAATACTATGAGAGGATTGAAAATCTCCACCTACCACCCTCTCAAAACAACAGCCGACCTAGAAAACAGAGACATCGCTCAAAGAATGTGAGGACTAAATGACAAAATAAGGGGCAAGAAAAGTTACGTAAAAAATGTAGCTAAAAATAAGAAAAAGAAAACGAGTTTCTTGTGAAATCAGTTGATGCGGTTCCCAAGCTGCTTGAGAAGCTGATGGTAAATGTTCAGTCTATATATAGAAAAAATGAAAAATGTAAAACAATAAAATGAAGCATGAATAAAATAGAATGGTTAAAAAAAAGATAGTGCTAAAGGCTATAAAACCCTTACTATCAAAGTAATAATGTTAATTACTTGATGATTAAAACATGGATGCAAACATTCACAGTATTTTATTATGAAAATCTACTAACGTATTGAGCTCTATTGAAATGAATACTTAAATTGAATATATTATTTTGCATTTTGATATATTTCTGGTGTTAAGTGTTTTGTATTCATGATATTTTTTAATAAAAAAAAAGAAAAGAAAATCTTTTTTTAATAAATTATTTCTACCAAAAAAAAATTAAACCAAAAAAGAAAGCAAAAACTTACATTAAATCCAGCAATGAATATGATAGGCAGGGCTACCATGGCCCCCACAGCAATGTCAGGGATAACAAAGCTACCCACACGACCCATGATCGGAAGAAAGAAAAGTAACGATAGGTGAGACAGGTAGAGTGTCATGATTGTTGGTAAACAAATTGCTCCCAAGTGAAGGGCAAGAAAATGAGCAGGTTTATCTGCAAGAAAAAAAGAAAATCTTTGAAATTTAAATGAAACTTGGAGGAGGACAACAGGGTTAGGGTTGGGATTGGATCTTGTCATGCCTTTAGTTTTGGGTACAAACATAACGACTGAAACTACTTCCGTAATTATCTCTGAAGCTGGCTTTCTAATCATAGCATCATGGAAAGAATCAATCACATTAAAAATACCAAGTGAAGCTCTAATTATTTTTTTTTAATATCTTGCAAACCATTATATGAAACAGCAGGAAGTGAGATGATCACAACATGGTTGTGGAGTCATAGTGAATTAATTGCAATAGGAGTCAAAGTTTGTGAAAATTGTCTAATACCAACTAAAAACAAAGAAAAAAAATAATACACAATGCCTAAAACAAAATGTATCAAAACTCTTGTGGCACTATTAAGTGGTAGTCAGCTTTTACTTAATAATCACATTTTTCATCAGATATCATTTTTGGTTTCATTGAATTTCTTTAGATTTTTTTTATTAAATAAAAATCAATTTGAGAACCTTGAAAAATAAATATCCATTTAAAAATCATAATGATATAAAAATAGCGTATAAAAAATAATTACTAATGGAAGATTCCATTAGTTGAACCTTTTAAAATTCAGAAATCGGAATCAGACTTTTTAAAATTCAAAAGTCAGAGTCAAGTGTTTGAGCTATCAATTTCCACAGCCCTTGATCACAAAGACCCAGGTGGAAAAACCAATGAACATGCACTTACCTTGGGATCGTAAGTTGAGTATAGCCATAAGACGATCTCGTACAAGAAACATGCACCACAACCAAAGGGTTAGCAAAAAGGCTGAGCCAATGTTGCAGTAAGTGAGGAAAGCCAAAAGAGCAGACCAGATGATGATGTTGGCATCGTAATAAAGAGATTCGAGAGCAGACGGATCGACATTCTACAAAGAAATATAAAAGACATGAGGAAAAGATAAAACATTCGCAACAAATTCAAAGATGAAACGCAGATAAATTGGAAAACTCACAGCAATTTTTTTTTTATGTTTCAGAATTTTTTAGATAAGGATTGATAATTTGTATTATTTGTATTATTTATTCAGACTACTATTCTCATCTAGGTTGCACATCATATGGTGTAACGGATAATGGTGTTGAGTAACACTCATTTCTATGTGACAGTCTTCTGGAGGTTGAAGGTTCAATCCTCACTACAAGCGATACTACCTGAGAATAAAATTTAAAGAAACTTCTTGGTTGATGAAACAAGAACAATCTACTCCCATGGATTAAATAAAGGACTCAGTTCAGAATTCCATATAGATTCCCGAGATGATGATGATGATGATGATGATGATGATCATCATCATCATCATCATCATCATCATCATCATCAGTTTAACGTTCGTTTTATATGCTGACATGTGTTGAACTGTTTTTTAGAAATTGACTTCCAAACTAACCTATCTCTGGCCAGATCTTTATTTATCCGTCTTTCTCTCAAATCCATCCTTATCACTTCCTCCTATGTTTTCACTGCAAACTGACCCTGCTACTTCAACTGTTCTACATCTATTAACTCAAGAACTGTGATCTGTTATTTCAATGTGACCATACCAACGAAGTTTCCTGTTCTGCACACATCTACCTATACTGTCCAGATTTAATCTTCCTCTGAGGTCACTATTCTCATATAATTTCTCTCCATCCATACAACACATGTCCTCAACTCTCACTGCCAGGTTTCATTTCCATACATGATCACACTGCATACACATGTCTGATAAATTCTTCCCTTAGTCGACAGTGGTAATGCTCTGCTGGTTAGTAATGGTATAAGTTCCCATAACTTACTCCATCCACTGCTAACTTTTGCAATCACACTAGCACTAGCTTCTCCCTCTGTTTCAATGGTATCACCAAAGGTAACAAAACTTCTGAACAACCTCAATAGCCTTGCCATCCAGATTTACTATCTTCACATCTTAGTTCTCATCCATCTCCATTGTCTTAAACTTCTTGCAGACAAACAAGTTATCATTCAACCTATCTGCTATACCATTGTCTCTGTTCATTTTTATGGAGAAGACATTTAGCCATGTTTATTTTCAGTTTAATTTTCATGTTAAATACAGTAAATAGGGTGTAATACTAAAACTCATTTCACTGTAAATAATTTATGATCACTCATTAAGATATTACCAAATGTATGACCAATCATTAAGATATTACCAAATTTATGACCAATCATTAAGATATTACCAAATTTATGACCAATTATTAAGATATTACCAAATTTATGACCAATTATTAAGATATTACCAAATTTATGACCAATCATTAAGATATTACCAAATTTATGACCAATCATTAAGATATTAGCAAATTTATGACCAATCATTAAGATATTAGCAAATTTATGACCAATCATTAAGATATTACCAAATTTATGACCAATAATTAAGATATTACCAAATGTATGACCAATCATTAAGATATTAGCAAATTTATGACCAATTATTAAGATATTACCAAATTTATGATCACTCATTAAGATATTACCAAATTTATGACCAATCATTAAGATATTACCAAATGTATGACCAATCATTAAGATATTACCAAATTTATGACCAATCATTAAGATATTACCAAATGTATGACCAATCATTAAGATATTACCAAATGTATGACCAATCATTAAGATATTACCAAATTTATGACCAATCATTAAGATATTACCAAATTTATGACCAATCATTAAGATATTACCAAATCTATGACCAATCATTAAGATATTACCAAATTTATGATCAATTATTAAGATAATACCATATTTATGATCAATCAATTAAGATATTACCAAATCTATGACCAATCATTAAGATATTACCAAATTTATGACCAATCATTAAGATATTACCAAATAAATGTGTGCAATGACATTGTTTTTTAGGTAAGTGTAGCTTTGATTGTTGCTGACACCATCAATTTTGAGTGACAAATTAGGGATCAGAAGGTCAAGATATTTCCTGTCAGAAAACTGTTAGAATAAAGTTTGTGACTTTTATCATCATATTTGGTTTAACATTTGTTTTACATGCAGGCATGTGTTGAACAGCTTTTAAAAATTGATTCCAAACTAACCTAGCTTTGGTCAGATCTTTATTTATATCTCTTCCTCTCAAATCCATCCTTATCACTTCATCCCATGTTTTCCTTGGCCTTCCTCTGTGAACTGAACCTGCTACCTCAACTGTTCTACATCTACTAACCCGAAAACTCTCATCCATTCCTTCAACTTGGCCATACCATCAAAGTCTCTTGTTCTGTACACACCTCCCTGTACTGTCCAGTTTTAATCTTCCTCTGAGGTCATCAGATCTAAGCCTATCTTTAAGGCTCACATTACACATTCATCATATCATTCTCATATCATTTCTTTCCATGCAACACATGTCCTCAATCCTCACTGGCCAGATTTCACTTTCATACATCATCACACTGTGTACACATGCCTGATAGTTAAGATTGTAAATTAAAAGAAGTTGGATTTTAAATATAGTAAGTAACAAACGTATAATCAAGGATTAATATAAAGACTTCCACACATGTTTGAGTGATCATGAAGAAACTTTCTTCAAAGATAACTCAGTCTTCCACTAATGAATATGTCCAGCTAACAAAGATGATCCAGCACATTAGATTACATTGACCAATCAGAATTAAGTTCAAGTGTAATAGAACTTTTTCAATATAAAATCAATAAGATCTCTATAAAAAAAAGAATGTGAGGGAGGCAGGTTTTTTTATTGTTTTACTCACTTTGTGCACAAACTTTTTAAGTAACATGAGTGCGCCAAGAGAAGCCGCCACTGCAGGTGCCACAAAAATCCAAAAGACATTCAGAGAATGGTTGTACCAGGACATGGAGCGTCCAGCTCTGACCAGCAGAACAGCTGAAGCTAAAATGGCCAGAACCAAACAAATCCACATAAAAAAGAGGCCAAAGATGGCTTGAAATAAACGCTTCAGGTAGGTGCCATTGGAAATGCCTGAAAAAAAAAAGGTTTACATTTTAATATTCAAATATAATAGAAATAATCAAATGAGGGAAGGAGGGACAAGCATGCACACATGGACATCATTTCCATTCATTTTTTTGACTTTGATTGGAGAAATCATGAAACAATCACAGTTAAATCATGCAAATTGCAATTGTTAGATATTCCCTCATGAACATCTAATGGTTTTATCTGACTTTATACATGATTGTGTAGCCATCTTGAAATTCAATCTGCATCACAAGAAGATGTTCTTGATGGAGATGATTCAAATTTACGATATATTTTATTCATCACAGAACGGACTCCTTAGAATTTTCTGTCAAAATTTCCCTTCTAGGTTGATCATGAGGCCTAAGAGATTCCATATAACACCAACCCTTGACACAAACTTCTATTTAAATCTCACTATTTCAAACAAGTCCCTTCTCCTATCATATGACCTAGCTCAACCAATCAAAATCGTAGGTATCTCTCAGACCCCATTCTTTATATATCATAATTTTTAACAGAAAAACTTTATGAAAATTAGTCTAATCTTATTTTCTATTTCCACATTTATTTTTATAAACCATTATTGCATGCATTTGCTTTACTTTTATCTGCATGAAGACGTTTTTAATAGAGATAGAGTAAATATAATAATTTTCAATATGGCTGACTTGAAAAATCTGCAAGTACATGTTGTTCAAAAACATATTCTGTCCATTTAATGTATAACATCGTTTTAACCAAAATGACAGCAGAAATCGGTAGTTTAAGCAAAAATAAGTTGTTTTCAACTAATGGCCACCTCAGTGACTTATAAATCATCATGACTGCTAAAATCAAAGACTTCCAAGTTTACCTGTAGGTATTGTTATAAGTCCCTTACGGGGGGGGGGGGGGGATATTGCACTATAATCAGTCTGCTTCTATGTAGAATATTGGTTGAATCCCTACTCTTTTATGAGGGGGCAGTATTCACAGATTAATCATATTTAAATATTGGTTCTTGTCAGATAACCCAAAGTTAAGCAACACTGAGCCAGGTTAGTACTTAAATGGGTGACCATTTTGAAAATACTAGGTGTTGTAACAAAACACTTCATGCTGGTGTATAACTGGATACCGGCCTTGTTGGGAGATATAACCGGTGACATGACTAGTGTCCTGTCACAGACGATCAGTTTGGCTTAACGATATAAAACCGGGGATAAGCACCAGTTTTATGATACTTTAGACTTAGAAAATAGCTTTACTTCTTTTTGTACTACCATAGTCTTTACTTAGTAGAATCTCTACTTTGTACAGTCTGAAACAGCCCTCCCAAAACAAACTATTATAGCTTGTAAGATGAAAAAAAAAATAAGAGAAAATTGTTGTCTTAATGTAACTCCCAATTTTTCACTAAACGGCTTTCACGATTTCTTCAATTTTTTTAATCATTTTGTTTTTTTCTGTCATAAAAGTTGACTTTTAGACTAGTAATATGAAGAAGTCTTCTTGAATGTGACCTTGACAGTAGCAATTTTAATTGGATAAAACACATGTCTAAAATAGTCAAGAAGGCCAAGCATGTCTTAGCATCACTTAGCAAGACCTTTGTTAGCCGCTCTGCAGCCATTTATCTAAAATTGGATATAGCTATGGTGCAACTACACTTAGAATTTGCAGCATCAGTCTGGAATTCCATTGACCACCTGGAAACCGTTCAGAGACGTGCAACCAAGTGAATACGCTTCACCTGTCATACTCTGAACGTCTTGCTTCCCTGACCTTGGATTCATTGAAGCTACGACGTCTAGCAACTGACTAGGTAAACACCCACAAAATTATTAACTATCTTGCCAACAACAACCCGGAGCACCTTTTTGATCTCATGTATCTCATGTGGACATGCCTACAAAGTCAAAAAACAGCTCAGCTCAAATCCAAGATTTCCGAGACACAGTGCTCTCAATGATATCGTCTGACAGGCACTAAACATTGCTGGCTTCCCATCGATCCTCGAACCAGTTGGCCTTGGCAGAGGGGATGCCAAATGACCTGATGGCCTGACAGTGTTTCCCTTTACAAAAGACAAGTCACTTATATGGAATGCAACTTGTGTTGACACTTTTGCGCCCTCATCAGTGATCGAATCGGCAACAAAACCTGGACATGCAGCCGTGTCGGCAGAGAGCTGCATGCAGTCAAAATATGCCAGTCTTCTCGACAGATTTGCGTTTCAACCGATCACCATGAACATGAGTGGAGTGATAGACCCTGCCACACGCGACTTCCTCGGCAGCCTTTGTTTGTTAATAACGCACCACACTGGGGACAATCGTGAATTAACTTGGCTTTACGAACGTTTCTCCATTGATATTATTCATGGAAATGACTTGAGCTTGCTCTCGGCCTGCCAAGCCAGCCGGACATTCGATGAAACTTCCTGATGCATGGTTTCGAATAGGGACATTTTATTAATAAATTTTTATTTGCCTCCCCATTTTTCTTTCTCAATATTTTATTTGACTGTACAGAATAAATTTAGCTATTACGAAATAAATTTTAAAGTGGACCTGATTCTGATCACAACTGGAATAAAGATTTTAGACACTTTAACTAACAGTCTCACTTAGCTAAAAGGGTATGTATTATACATGCACTGTACACCTGAGTATTGTACACAATGATTTCATTATCATTACTATTAATAGTTGAACACACAAGCTCTTGCACATTACTTTAAAGTAAGTTTAGTATAGATGGGATTTGCCTAATTGAAATGATTTTCAAAGTTTTGTCCCAATATCAACTATGGCCCCATATACAAGGATAGATGGATCTCATTGGTTAGTTTGATCATGTGACATAGAAAGAATTTGAAGTTGGGCTTTTCAGTTTCTGAGTAAATTTAAGTGAGGAAACCATGTAATGTAAAATCCTGCTAGATAAATCCATAGCATCATCGAGAAGTTTATAACAAACACTGACAGATCAACATTTCTATTTCTAATGAAGAACTATTAAAATTCTTTCATTAATTTTCTCCAAACAACATTTACATATTTTAAATGTGTCATTGTATATCTATGAGAGGCTTTGTGTGTCAATCGATCAGAGGTCAATCACACTTCAGTTTAAAATAGCATTTTATCGCTAAACATGCAGATTAAATAGATGCATCTCATTTTAGATCCCCAAAGCATCAGTCAGTCTGCCATGTTTAATTTTGAAATAGCATTTTGTCAGTTAATCATACTTTAGTTTGAAATAGCATTTTGTCAGTTAATCATACTTTAGTTTGAAATAACATTTTCATAGTTGAAATGCATCAAGAATGAATTACTATTTGTTCATATGAAAGAATGGTGGTGGGGTGGGGGTGTGAAGCGTCCCCATTCAAAATTATGAACATTGAACATATTTTAATATAACCAAACGAAACAAATCTTTCCATTTGAAATCTTTACGACTGATTAAAAAAGATAATAGCAAAGTGTTTTAATAAAATTTCAATGTAGATGAAATTCCATTTTTCCATAAGTTTTATATAGATAAAAATTGCACTCACCTAACCGTGCATGTCCAGATTCCATCCGGCGTTTCAGGATTCCAAAAAGGCCAAACACTATAATGACCACATTGAGAATAGTCGCCATTCGCTTTGGATAAGCAATCATCACAATGCCAACAAGGTCAAAGAAAACCATATCTCCATGACGATCAGCACCCGGGTTGATCAGTTTAGGTGTAGAAGCAATGCCTTCAAGCAACGATTTCAGATTATCACCTGATCAAAATTTAATAAAAAAAACACAAATAAAAAGGAAAGGTATTTACAAAAAAAAAACATTATGTAAATAGGAAATCATATAAAGTTATTATCGTTGATTATAAAATCGCTGTCACAAAGATATCCATTTGAAAGAAGAGGTGTAGGAACGATCAGAGTTATTACCCTTTGTAAAAAAAATTATTTTATAGACTAGAGTTATTCCCTAAGCCTTGGTAAAAAAAGTGTGAATCCCAAAATTTCATTGCATACACAATGTCTCGCGGCAACTCTCATACTAACATGTGGTCGAAAATTAACACAAGAATTCTCCCTCAATCATTGGCATAACGTTCTACAGAAAGGACCTGGCTTTGGGCATGTCGCATTACAGAAATACCGCCATGGGGAAAATGTAAATAAATGCCTTTGTGCTTAGCACATACTTTTTATCTTCATTAGGAATAACCTTGTGCATTCTACTGTGATTGGGAATAATGTATTTAATTGTACATTTAATCCATGTATACATGTCTCATTTTTGGGTTTTATAGTTTGTGTAGACAGACTATGAATAAATGTTATGTTTTGTTTCACCACCAACCAATTTACCATCTTTTATTTTCTATGCATACATTATTGCCAAAGTAATACACAGCCTTTCTTAATTTAAATTTTCTACCCACGCCAATCTTGTTAAAATAGAATATCAAATATTCTTCATTTTCAGAGAGACGACAAATCTCAGTAAAATGGCATAACAACTGAGTTTTGCCACTTCCGGCCAAGAATGTGTTCAGCAGTCAGTGGTGAATTGTGAAAATCAGTTCCCTGTGTATTTTTACACATCAGAAAATCTAGGTCAACACACAAGAAATTGTGAAAAGTGATTTCTTTTATCGGAAATTTTGAATTTTATTTTTATTACAAACATATTTATTATAATTGGAATGTTTTATTTTTACAAATACTCAAAGGAAATATTTTTAACAAAGCCTCCACCCTCCTTCCTATGTTAAGAATGGCTATCTAAATAATAAAGTTATTCTTCACATGGGGAGGAGGGGGAGCTTTGTTAACTATCCTGTACTTTCACCTAACAATTTAATAAACAAACGAAAATCTGTTTTTGTCCCAAAATAAGAACAGTTAACAAAGCCCTTGGCTGGAACGTAATATAGTGAGAACTGACTTTCGCAATTCACCGCTGACTACTGAACACATTCTTAACTAAAAGAGGAAAATCTCGGTCATTATGCCATTTTACTCAAATATCTGATAAATGCATTAATATGCAATACAAGTTGGGAAATCTGTGTTTATTGTTTATTTAGATCAAACACAAGTGTTCATCAAAACAAGAGATGCTGACAAAAAATGATTTTTAAATAAAATATAGTAAACTCACCTAAAATAGAAAGAAATTGGATGTTGATGACACAAAACAACACTGTCCAGCCTTCGAGCTGTTCTGTCCTCAGTCAGAAAAAGAAAGGTTCTTCTAGACTGAAGCAATTTAATTTTTGTCCAAATCCAGAGTGCCTCTTTTTGGGAGATTTTCTTTACATTAAAACTGACTTTGTGTCTAACTTTCCGCTCGTGGAGAAGCGAGTAAATAGAGATACAGTAAGCCCCCGCTATTCGCAGGGGGTACATTCCAGACACACCCACAAATAGCGAAAATCCACGAATAGATTTTGATAGCTCAAAGTTCACTAAAAATCAGGTTTTTGTGCATTAGCATGTATTTTTGTGCATTAACATGTGTTTTTGTGCATTAGCATGTATTTTTTACATGAAAACCAACAAATTAGTGCAGATTAACCCTTTCTGCTTGCAAGTTGGTTGATTTTTTTTTTTATATTTCAGTTTTGTATAAAGTTTGCGAAAATTTGGAACACCAATGGTTTGTATGAGCCACCTTTAATATAAATCCTACGGAATAATTAGCTCTTTTAATCGCGTTTTTTTTTTGTTGTCATACTGGTCTTAGTTGGACTTAAATGATTATCCTATTTGTAAGTTCTACTGAATTTATGAAGAGAATGTTAAGTCAATGCTTATGCTGAAACCGTATTACTGTTACTACTGAGCGACCAATAACAAAATTTGCTGAATAAAAATCTGTGTCTTTTTTTTATTAGGGATGATTTCCTTTGTTACGCATGGAAGGTTAGATATATATAAAAATAATTCTTGGTATATTTGAAAATTAATTGTGATTTTGCTTGCTAGATTGCTTATGACCGTTTTTGCCTTAGGACTTTATGAACAGATTTGAGATTACATTGAACTTATTGTTGGTATCCTGCTCGCTTGACTGTTTACAAACGCTTTACCCACAGACTTTTTGAACAGATTTGCGATTTGAACCTACTGTTAGCCATTATTATTATTAGTTTTGTGTTTATTTTTACTGACTCCATCGGTTAATAGTCCTTCGATGATCTAACTAAAAGCAACTATTTGTTAGGGAAATCGATCAAATAGTTAAGTCAAATAAAATATGTAAGTTAAAGATTAAATTGTTTTCATCTTCATTCTTCCATATGTGAGCATTGTTCCAACTCCAGCCCGAGACTACAGTGCCAACCCTAGACCAAAAGAAAGAAACCGACCAACCTCCATGGCTCTACTGAGGGGCTATGCAGATGGACACTCATGCATATTAATCAGAAACGCATTGAAGGATAAATAAGTAGTGACCCACATAATTGCCTGCATTAGTTGTTAGCTGCCGAGACGTTGCATCTTTTAAAATCCTCATGCTTACTAAAATTCACTAAAACTACATTTGATGTCCCCCTCCTCTTCACACGAATACACACATGTATATGCACTTTTCATGGGCTGTAGTAAACTTGAGAACTGTACAGAATGTTTTTATTATTATTATAAGGCATACACAGAACAACAATAGAACTGTACACAATGTTTTTATTATTATTATAAGGCATACACAGAACAACAATAGAACTGTACACAGTGTTTTTATTATTATTATAAGGCATACACAGAACAACAATAGAACTTTGTTCTCTTGGTATTGCTTGCTCTGACATAACCCAATTCAGATTTGAAAGTATAAACCTGCCACATTCTATGACCTGCATTTTGAGGAATTTTACAATTGAGGTGTGGGAAATCAGAGATGTAGAAAAATGAAAATATAAAAAAATTCAGAATTTCAATAAGCAGATTGGATAACATGTTACATGACCTCGTTTATAATTACATCAGCAAAGAATAAGTCACATGACAAACTAAAAATTAAAAAGTAAACAAGTGTTTATTAACCAATAGAAACCTCTCTGTAAGCCTACTAGAAAGGGTATAAAAGAGACCAGAATAGTTACTTGCGAACAAGAAAAGGAATGTTTTCCACTCGAACCGTTCTCACTTCAGTGAGATTGGTTACCACACAAAACAAGTTGAATTTCTTCTCAATACCAAGACAGATAAGTCGCTATATCTTCTTTTATCTCACACAATCTAATACTAAAAGCTCTCTTTTCCTTACAAACTCTATCTAAAACAACATAATCAATAATAATCAATCATAATCAATAATAAATGACTGACTTCTTTTGATTAAATTGCATTTACAGATAACCTTTCATAAAACATGAATATTAGATACTCCATTTTATATGCTTTTATAGCGATGCACATGGTAGACCCATTTCTCTCATTACGAGTGCCGCCATATTGGATATCCGGTTTTTTTGGGGGGGGGGGGGGATACACACAATGATCAGAAATAAATGTGAAAGAAAATAATGATGAACAAACGGCAATGATGAAGAGACAGCTGCATTTACATATATAAACATACATTTATTTTTTTACAGAGAAGGATTTTCAACGACAAAGATGGGCATAATACATGATACACAAAAAGGGGGTGCACATAAACAAATATAATTTCTTACACTTGTTAACATTGAACTTGCATTAGAAATAAAAAAAAGTCTACATTGAAAGTTCCTACACACAATTGAAATAAATATGTGTTGCCAGGGTCAACACAGAGAATGCATTGGGCATGTAAAAAATACTATTTACTTTTTACTCTCTTGGGAATGATTCTGTATACAAACGTTATAACCAGTAGAAAAGGTGCCATGCTAAGATGGCCAGCTGTCTGGGCGTCCCATCTTAACTACTCAGAAGCTATGTCTGATGACACGACATCCGGCTAACTTCCCACCCAACCCAGAAAGAGACCAGGCCTCGATTTCGAATCTCACACCATGCATGTGCGAGTTTCTTTTGTACTTCAAAGTTTAAGAGTCTTCTCACTTGTTGCCAGTATGATTCAGGGGAGATAACTTGAATATGATTAATGGGACATTACTCTGAATATACTGTCACAAACGGGGTTCGGAATTAAGTTCATCTCTGAATTAATTTCATCTCGGAAATAATAGATTTATCGATTTTATTTGTTATTCAACTAATAAATCTCTTTTTTTTCTTTTAATTACAAAATTATATTGTACGAATTAAAAAAAAGTTTTATCTTATTTTTTCTTTATTATTGACATTTACTTTATTTCTTACCTTCACTCATATTGTGACTGTTATTTTTGTGCAGAAATTTCAAGCTTTTTTTTAAGATAATCTTGTTGCTTTCAGAAAAATACGAATGAAAATAAAGAGAAATAAATTGTAATATCATTTTTATATTTTTATTGAACTCAATTTCTTAAAATAAATATGATAAATATACTACTTTACAAATTTCTTTAAATTTGTAAAGTAGTATATTTATACTACTTTACAAATTTTGTTAAAAAATATGATAAATAAACTACTTTACAATTTTTTTTTACATAAATAAATTACATTTTAAGTTAAAAATCAGAAATATAAGTTAAAGTTAAAATAAGATGAAAAAATAAAAAATTTCAAGACAAAATTGCAACACGTCCAGTGAATAGTTAAGAGGGTTTGATAGTTTTCATGAAGAGTTAATGCAAAAAATAGAATTGAGTTTTTCGTCAAATCCGTCATTTCGCAAGTTCTAGTTTTAGATGTGGCCGAGAAATCTGACGAGATTTCACTTACGAGATTTCTAGTTTCTCAATGATATGAACTTAATTCCGAGATGAACTTAATTCAATCACCCCATAAACGTTTTACATCACACATCTAACATAACAAAACAAACTGTTGCAAATTCCCCAAATAAATTGTGCACTCTTGTTCTCATTCATATAAAACTGGCTTTCCTATTTATATTTATGATTTTATCATAAAATACTATGATCATAATAAGTTATGGTTCAACATTGGATTTATGTTTAAAACAGAACACAAATTACTGGATATCATTAATTAACAATATTTATAGTTGACAATTTTTATTAATTTTTCTGCTCAAGGGCGGATGATTTAAAACTTTTCTTTATTTTCATTAATTTTTCATTAATTTTCCATTCTCGGCTCAAAGTGATTTTGAAAAGCTCTCTTATTGCAAATGGTTGTTAAACATGAGCGCGATTACTTCCCTTGTGCTGAGAACTTACCTCCCCTTTGGAAGCAGCCAGGTTCAATGTATTCAGGTCGGTCATTCTTGGTGTGGTAAACATATCCATTAGAAACATAAGCAATATCCAAACCTAGAAGAAGAAAAGACAATATTGAAGTGCATAAATATGTTACGAAGTTGAATACAATCAACTTCAAACACTAAAAGAATTTGTTTAACAATGTTCCTCAACCAACCTTGCTCTGAACATAATCAAAATACACTTTTCATTTTGAACATCCTCATAAAAATAGTAATATCGAAAAAACATTATGAAATAGTTCTTTTTCTCTAGCTTTTAACCTCGCTGATATTATTATTATTATTATTATTATTATTATTATTATTATTATTATTATTATTATTATTATTATTATTATTATTTATACGGTATAAACTTTATCATTGATCAATACATATGAAAACTTTATCATTGATCAATACATGTGACCTAATTTACATATAACCTGAAGGTCATTATTCTACACAGTATACGAAATATAACATAGGTTACACTTGTTAACACTGACCTCTACAGAGCCAAATTGTTTTCTATTTCTATACTAAGCTAAAAATATCAATTTAAATTCAAATGTTATTTTCTGTATGCATCATACTGTAGGAACCAGAGTTATCTCCCTTTAAGGAAAAATTGTTTTTTTAGTCATTCAATGTTACTAAAACAACGCTCCTTTCTTTTAAAAGTTATAAGAAGCCTAGAAAACTTCTCAACCAGTATTATATATCTCTACAAAGCCATCATTCAGTATTGTTGTCACATTTGGGCTGGTGCACGAATCACTAGTCTCTTCCTTTAAGAGAGGTTCCAAAAAAAGAGTCTCTAATCTAATAGGTCCCACACTGTCCACTCAGCTCCAAACCCTGTCCTGTTGCCATAATGTTGCTTCATTGTATTTGTTTTACAAGTACTACAATGTCCTCCAATGAACTTGCTGCTCTGGTGCCCACTCGATGTAAATACACCCGGCCAACCTCACAATCAACTAAATCCCATCTATTCACTGTGGAGGTCCCCAGATGCCAGAGAGCTTTCTACTCTAATAGCTTCTTTCCTCAAACTGCTAGGCTTTGGAATTCCCGGTTTCCCTGCCTGCACCAACATGCAGAAATTTAAATGTAATGTGAACAAACATCTTGCTACCCAACATGCAGAAATTTAAATGTAATGTGAACAAACATCTCACTGCACACCTCCTCCCTTAGGATTCCCCCTATAAATTTGGCCCTTAATTCACCGAATCCCTTATGCCTCAGTGGTAATGTGCCACGTTTGGGGTGAGTTAAAGTAACAAAGGAGGAGGATATGTGTGGGAATTAGTTATGAAACCAATCGCATGCAACAGTGCTGTAATGGGGAGGTGCACTGTCTTGGTGAAACCAAATCTTGCAAATATGCAGCCAATTTGCTAATCTTGGCAGACTGTCCGGTTACTTGTGCTACACACTGTAGATACCCACACATATACACATACTTACACAAATGCATGTACATATACATAAAGACACGTATATTCATGCATACATAGATACATAATATTGCGTGGTGAGAGGAAACAGTGAAAAACAAGAGAACTGAGGTAAAATCTACCCCCTGAATTTTGATATTAAACTTAGAATACTTAATTTTGAAATTTGAATTCGTAAACCCAGGTCTTTTGACTTTGATTCAATCAGATTATATGGCACACACGTATTAACATAAGCACACCAATTAAACTACACACCATACAAAATACACGTATACACCATTACCATTATCATTAAAACATATAAACATAGAGAAGAGATATATATACACACCTACTGATAAAAATAGACACCACACACAACCACACACAAATACAGCCTAGATCCTGATATAATAAGACAATATACATATATGAAAAACAAATACATGTACACACACTGGCTAAAAAACACACACTGGTTGAACCACACACACACTATGCAAAATACAGGTATACACCATTACCATTCTCTTATAACAGTCTAACATATAAATATAGAGAATGAATATATACACACCTACTGATAAAAATAGACACCACATGCGCACACATAAAATATACCAACAAAAACACACCTATATACTCCTACACTAATGCATGGACACATTCACATGCACACACACACACACACATTACAAGAAGCATGAATACACATCCACACATACTGGACAAGACACAAACTCACACGACACACACACATGCACACATAAAATATACCAACTAAAAATGTAGTCGAAAATGCACACACAAAAAAAAAATAAAAAAATAATAAGTCCGACTCCTGAATTGTATTAACAATTCTCCAAAACACGACTCATCAATCGAGTAACCTGACACAAAACGGCAATTCAATCTCTCTTTTTCTCTAACTGAACACTCGATGTGGTCCCAGGAGGAAAGTTTCTACTCTTTTTATTTCAACAAGAATTCGCTCATGCAAAACAATGCTTATTTGCATAAGTGAACTCTTGTCCTCGCACAGAAATAACAAGATTCTATCTTGTAATCGGAAAACTCTGACTTCAATCCCTGATGAACGACACACGGTGCGACCCTCACTCTTTTATCTAGTGGACCCGCATGATGACTGCTACAAAAACACACTTACATTCTCCTACACTCATGCATGAACACATTCACACACACACATTACAAGAAGCACAAATACACATCCACACATACCGGACAAGGCACAAACTCACACACAAAGACACACCTATAAACACACAATTAAAAAAAGAACAAATACACAAACACACTCACAAACACAAAGGGTAATAAATACACACACACATACTTCACACAGAATAAAAATAAGCCACTAAGAAATTAATAGACTCATAAAACTAATGAATTTATGACTATTTCCCATAAAACCTTTGCTAATCCTGGTATCACTAACAGAAAAACCACATAGTCTGATGAGAGTACTATACCAGAAACATATATAATATGGAAAATAAAATAAGAAGTTTGAAACGTTCATGGCCTTATATTTTTAAAAATACACTTTTCTCTCATTGGATCCACAGTAATCTTTGCTCCTTATATATATAGGTAAAATAAACAAATAAATGACATCTACAAAAAAGCGATACTTATTTAGTAATAGCGGGGATTGGCTCAGTGGTAGAGCTTCAAGCTCCAGACTTTGGGGTACTGGTTTCGAATCTCACTATGTTAAGCCACGCTGATGAGTGGTATAATGATGAAACACGTGATGTGGATAATCATATTATAAAAAATATATGTTGCTCTTCATCCGGGGTATCACATTGGCAAGGAAAAATTATTCCCAATTAGCATTTAGGTAGAGTGCTTTCTGTTCAAACGTATCACAGGCAAAATAAACAAAAAAATGACATATATATAATATGGAAATTATATATATATATATATATATATATATATAATGAAAAACTTTTTCAAATGGAAAAAAAGAGAAGAAAAAGCTTTGTATCTACAAACCTGGTATTTGTCCATATCTGTGAAAGATCTGGTAGTCCGTATCTGATGGCACCAGACCACCTTGGAAGATTTCCTGGCCCAAGATGGAAGCAAAAGGATAACTGACTGATTGAGCATATGTCTGAATTAGCCAGGGATGCTGAGGACCTGGAAGGATAAAAACAATACAAAACAGAGAATTATTGGTAAGAAAATGTCCATACATTTTCCAACAAAACAATACAAAAGCTTAGAATGGTGGGATTGGAACTAAAATATTCATTAAAGAGTAAGATAAACACAATGATGTTGGTGAGTTTTTGATGTAGCAAGTCCCAGGGTTGCAGAGGTGGTGATTTCAATAGATTCCAAAGAAATACAGTGGGTGCCAACTATGTTTCTTAATAAATTGTAGTATTAAAATGAAAAACCCCAAATGAAGTTCTTTTAAAAATCTTTCCGAAAATCAAATTTAATCATCTTGGATTACTTAAATTGACAGAAAGAATTTATTGATAAAAATAAAGTTGAAAAAAGTGGACCATATGGATTTCAAGTACCCCAAAATAAGCAACGACCAAAAGGACACTTTTTGTTAGTAACAACAGATAGTTTTATTTACAAGCACGTTTTTAATTAAAAGAACTTTTTGTAAACAAAACTGTTTGCAAATAAAACCCTTTTTTTAAATAGTAAAACTTTTTTCTTTAATAAAAATCTGTGATTTAAAAGTTATGAAAGTGTGTATTGTTCTGTTTATGATTCAACTCAATTGGAAGTAAAATGTCAAAAATCTGGTGTTACCGGAAAAAAGTGTCCTTTTGATCATTGCTTATTTTGGGGTGTTTGAAATTCATATGGTCCAAAAAAGTAAAATTAAATTCAAATAGAACAGTCACTTATTAACAGTGGGGAAGTGGATAATGAAACGGACTGACAACCTGGGTGTGACGAGTTCAAATCCATTCAATTCCATAGCATCACTTCCATTAACGGCTGTTGGCAACCTTTATGTGGTCCCTCCTATAAGTACGTGAAAAAATCATGGAAACCAATGCCAACAACAGAATCATGCCAGTCAAAAACTACCATGCTGATTCACATGAATTTATTAGTTAAATTAAGAAACTATTTTTTTTTTCAGAGTTATGGCAAAAAAGATTTTGTTTATTAAATTGATAAAACAAAGTTGCTGTTTTGTTTTTTTTTTGTTTGATTTTAATAGACAATAAGTTCGAACCCGAAATCATTCAAACCAAAGAGTTAAATGTAAGAAAAAAAGAAAGAAAAAGAAAAGTTTTCACTTTCATTTTTCTTTTTCTCCTCACCCTTTTCTTCTATTTCTAAACTGACAAGTTGTTAGGATCAAAGAGAAATACGATAAGGAGGGAAATACATTTTTATTACCCAGTAAAATATTAAATATTAGAAATCTGTGTCTTGATCATCAGGATATAGTTAAAATTTAGTTAATATCACAGGAAACCCCATTTCAACTATCTACACAGAATACACACTATTCAAATGTTCATTCAACACATACAAGGTTGAATCCTCCATTTGTCTCCTAAACCCAAAAAAACGAACATTCTTTCTTCTAGGGAAATATTGATTTCCACTAAAGTTTTATTTTCGACAAATGGATATTCGAGTTAATTTTCAGCAAAGACAAATTCACATTGTATGTTTGCCAAACAAACAATTAAGTTCATCAACCAGATAAGTTCCACCATTTTGATTTTGTGTATTTTATATGTTTTCTGCTTAGTATTGTTGTATTGATTAACCTTCCCATATTAGAGTATTCGGTGCTTATGCTGATTAGCGGCCATATGAAAAAATTATTTTTATATAAAAACAATAATATATTCTTATTCAGCGTTATATTCTTACTCACTGTACGAAAAAGTAGAAAAAATTATCCACTAGAACTTTGATTACAAGTATTTTTCCATTCTGCATATCATAACAGCGACTCGTTCAGTAAGCCTCCATCTTGTTTTTTAAGATTTCAAGGGCAGATAACTGAAATCTTCTTAAAAAACAAAATGGAGTCGCTGTTATGATACGCAGAATGGAAAAATACTTGTAATTAAAGTTCTAGTGGATAATTTTTTCTACTTTTTCATACAGTGAGTAAGAATATAATGCTTAATAAGTATATATTATTGTTTTTATATAAAAATAATTCTTTCATATGGCCGCTAATCAGCATAAGCACCGAGTATTCTGTTATTTTGTATTGCTATGTATATATTCCTCTTCTTCCTGTAAATAAATCTTAATTGTTATATCCTAACTTGTGATTAACTTTTGACTTTTATGACTTATGATCGGTTGTTCTCTTAACCCCAGAAGAGTCTAGAGAAAGCAATCCTGCCGTTTTCTCTTTTTTTTTCTTAATCTTTACTTTTCTAATGAGTTATATATATATATATATATATATATATACATATATATATATATAGACAGCATCTTCTCTTGCAGGCAAGTATTGTTGAATATACTTATTACATAATTCCCGCCAAAACCATCTATAATAATAACACATGGTCTGTACCTGATTATCCTCATTCCCCTGAAGATGGACCCGGATGGGTCTGAAAGTACTTGGGACACAAATCAAAACTATGGCAGATTCATCGGCCAACCCCCCTCCCTCCCCCCGAAACTATGATTCTGATTCGGAGTATTGAAAGGATCTACCAAAGGATATCCAGACATAAGTTGTCTGTTATATTCAACAATATATACATATATATATATATATATATATATATATATATATATATATATATCAAAGCGTAATCGTTATGACGGCCTAATCTGGGGTTCGAACCGTCCGACCTGTGGTAGTTACATCATTCATACTTACGAGTGTAGGAACACACAACACATATATATATCTATGAATATTAAAAATACTTATTTATTAAAAAAATAATCATATATATATATATATATATATATATATATATATATATAATTAACTTGTTACAAATATCCAGGGGGTATAAATCCGAAGGAAGTTGAAACCGGGTTTATAAGAGTACTCAATGAAAATTCAGAGCAAAATATATTTTTTGTTGGTGATTTTATTATTCCATTAATTGCGACAAAATATATGCTGTTTCAAATTTAATAATGACAGTTATAACTTTATAATTATAATCCTATTCCCATTATTAAATTTAACCCACCCGGCCCCTCCTCCCCCTCCCCCCGCCCTGGCTGGAATTGAGGTCACGATGGCCCAGACACGAGAGATCACCCCACTCAACTTTTTGAAACATGACTGGTTGGGGTCTCCCCCTCTACCCCCCCTCTCCCTTCTCATGTCCCCGTTATAGGCAGAGCTCCATCTCCGTCCCCCTCCCTCTAATGCATCTTCAATTTCCGGTTGAGGTTGAATTTAAAATCTTTGCCATTTGATTCCATTGTCGCTTGAAGAGTTGGCGCTCATTGCGGGCGCTAATGAAACAGCATATATTTTGTCGCAATTAATGGAATAATAAAATCACCAACAAAATATATATATATATATATATATATATATATATATATATATATATATATATAGTAAAAAAGAAGTGTGGTAAATAAATACCATCAAAGCTTGTTATAGATGCAATATGTATTTTACAAAAAAGAAAAGACAAATCGAAGACGATTTTTTTTTTTTTTTCCTTTTTTTATAAACTAACATTAAGTATGTATGTAGTTTATAGTTATACAGATATTTCGCTAATAAAATTAGCTTATTCATTGTAGTTGAAAATTCCGATGTAATTGGAAAGCCCGCTTCTGTTGGTGTGAGCCGGCGAGTGGGATGTTGTTTTTTTTTTTTTCCTCTCTCGTATGAAATCACGCAAGCACGTGGAAGGTTATAGTTTAAAGGTTCATACTTTTTTTTTTTTTTTAATAAGCATCCGTTTGAAATTTAGTAAAAAAGAAGTGTGGTAAATAAATACCATCAAAGCTTGTTATAGATGCAATATGTATTTTACAAAAAAGAAAAGACAAATCTATAACAAGCTTTGATGGTATTTATTTACCACACTTCTTTTTTACTAAATTTCAAACGGATGCTTATTAAAAAAAAAAAAAAAAGTATGAACCTTTAAACTATATATATATATATATATATATATGCTCATACTCGCAGAGTGTTTAATATGTTTAACATAAATAGTAACTTTATTGATGTATAATAAATATATAATACTAGTGTACCCATGGCGTAAGAAAAATGAAGACAAAATAGTTATATTGAATATGCCGTATTCGAAAATAAAATATATATTTTAGTTTACTAATATTTACTTTGTTTTTAAGTAATTAAATGGATACTAACCCATCAAGAATTAGACACACACATAATGGCTACATAAATAGTTTAGAGCAAGATAGCATTCACAGTCAATTTGAGAGTTCTAGAAGGCCACATAAATGCAAGGACTTTGTCCAGCCACTCAGCACTTTAAAATCTTCTAACATGCATCTGTCATAAATACCAAGAGAAAAGACAGAAAAATAATTATTTGTATTGTCTTTGGATTCTGTCATCAGAACAAATAATAGAAATGGACAAGAACTGATATTCTTAAGCTGTGTCTATTCAATTCATTTAAAATGCTATTATTTTAAACTTATGTATGGTAGACCACCGAAAAAACTATTTGAAGCTTAAGCATGACAGACCAACGGAAAGTCAGAGCCACTTATAGAGATGCATGGACACATCTAAAAACTGCCTTCCAAGATAAAAATGCTGTTTGAAACATAAGCATGATAGACCACTGATTGACCAACTCGCAGACGGCCAGAGCCTCTTATAGAGATGAGTGGACGAATCTAAAAATGCTATTTAAAACATAAACGTGACAGACAGATGAACTGAATGACAGACAAATTGACAGAGCCTCTTAGAAAGGTACATAGATGCATCTAAAAATTACATTTCCAAATTATGTAGGACAGACCGTTTATACTGCTGTTTCTAACTTAAACGTGACAGACCAACGAAAATGCTATTTTAAACAACCGTAACAGAACGATCGACAAACAAAGCCTTTCCTGGATTTGATCACTTTTGTATTATTTGGATTATCCGGACAACTGTTCTCATCTTGGGTGTTATTCTCATAATGTTTCGGCCGATGTAATCTCCGACCTCCTTCAGATGCGTCTTGTGAGAATAACATAAAAGATGAGAATAGTAGTCCGAATAATCCAAATTATTAATCCTTATCTCAAAAATTTTGAAACATAAGATTTGAACGCGTTTATCATAGAATGTATCAATTCAGCCATGCAGACGATATTTGAAACTTAGGCATGACCGACCGACGGATCAATGGAAATTGACCCTTATTGAGATGTTGTTTATGTACCTCCTCTGCAGGAAGTTAGACACACGGTCAGGTGGGTTTTGAAAAGTCAGTGCATTAAGGGCAGTGCACTTTGGCCTACAAAAAATGCCTGAGTAGCCCGTCGGAATTCCTTGGTAGGGGCGTCTCAGGTGATTAGCAATAAACTAATCCCTTTTCTGGGAGGGTGGCCCTCCTAGAACTGAACAGAACAATACCTCAGCATGGGAGAAGCCAGTCCACTGTCAGACTGCTTGTCGGGGGCGTATCCCTGAATGGTACGAACACCGACTCAAACTGTAGATGTATGAACACAATTAAAAATAACATTTATAACTTAAGTATGACAGACAAAAGAAAATGCTATTTCAAACTTAAGCATGACAGATCAACCAACTGACAGATGGAATGTGCCTTCTATAGACATGCAGAGACACAGAAAAGGAAATCAGAATATTTGTACAACGATTAACGGATATTTTCCTAAAATCCATTTTTTGTGATTTATATCAATAATTGTAATCCAATTATATGCGGCCTCTTTTACAGAGCTGCATAATGACCATTTTCCACGTGTCATAACAAGTCTCGGAAACCTTATTATTCTTACCAATTAGAAGATTAAAATCCTTACTTTTCCAGCGTGAAAAACAGACACAAATTTTTACAATGAGAACATTAATTATTTACTTATTAAAATGATTAAAATGATTAAGGATTAAGTAGTTTGGCTTTTAGTTAGGTGTGGATTAAGGCCCCTTCCATCCCCTGCATCCTCACCAGCTCTCTCGACGGGAATTCTATTGCTGACAGCCACCCACAATAATAGCCACAGCTAGGTAACTAGCTTCCTTCTTACACATTTTTATTGTCCTTTTCCCAAACACGTTATTGACTGATTTTTAGATGCACCTATGCATTTCTATAAAATGCCCTGATCTTCGGTAACACTGAAGTTTGGTCTGTCACGCTTATATTGGAAATAACATTTCCATAGCAAGACACACTGAGGACTTAGCAATCCTGAAATTTAATGAGATATGGGTTTGTTGAGGACCTGAATTTATAAAGAAATAGCTGTTAAATAGATTCATAAGTGTGTTGAGGCTCTCAATTGATGAAATGGCTGCTGAGTAGAGATACGGGTTTATTAGGGCCTTCATTTTATGAAGAAGCAGCTGTTAAGAAGTTCTCAATTTATGGCAAAGTGGTTGCTAAATAGAGTCATGGGGTTGTTGAGGTCCTCAATTTATGACGAAGTAGCTGTTTAGAAGAAATGTGAGTCTGTTGCAGTTCTCACGTTACGAAGAAGAGACCTCTAAAAAAAGACATAGGTTTGTTGTGGTCCTCAATTTATGAAGGTGCTTCTAAATAGAGACACAGGTTTATTAAGGCCTTCAAGTAATGATGCTAAGTAGAAAGGTGGGTTTGCTGAGGCCCTCAATCTATAAAGAAGTGGCTACTTAGTAGAGACGTCATTTAGATATGCGTCTTGTAGAACATGGTTAAGAATTGAATTTGAGCGCTCAAAACAATTTGTACTTTTCTTTTAACATCCATGTCTAAAAAAGAATTAATGCTGTGAAAGAAAGAAATTTTTTAAGAAAATTGCTAAAACTGATCCTACCAGCTTGAAAGACAATCTCCCAGCCTCCTGCCCCAGCAGCATCCAAATTAACAAATGCTTTTACGGTATTTGCCCACGGGTGCTGAGTGATGAAGCCATGACTCGCCTGGAAAGAAAAACATTTAAATATAAATGAAGTTGAGGTCGTCAATCTTTGAAGAAGTGCCGGCTAAGTTAATATGTGAAGTTTTAATGATATTTTTAAGATGAGATGTTGTATTTACATTATTTATTTTTTTCCAATTGTTTTTTTTTCTTGCTCATCCTTATTATTGCCATCTTCACAACGTTTCAGCCATTATAATATCTAGCCTTCATCAGGTGTCTTGTCGTAGTTGGTAATGTTAGATAGTGCCCCTGTGAGAGATGGACGTATCTGTGAAAGTCAGGTTTGACTTGCGCGATTTGTGGCGGTGTCACCTCGTGCAACTTGGTGGATGAGATTCCCACGATTTGCGGAGACAGTGACGTAACCTTTAGGTCAGAGTTGAGGTCACACCTGGCGTGTTGATCACGAGATTTTGTGACGTCAGTTTCCCGCTGTGGGAAAGTTAGATTGAAATTTGATCAGTTCTGATTTGGAAGCGACGAGGGAACAATGCACAATCATGTAGCTGTTATAAATAAGGGATATTGAATCCCAAGATAAAGAGCCACAGAATGAATCTCCTCTTCCTCCCTTGCAAGTGATTACGTTATTAATTAACGTAGGAAATTTAATTAGCGTAACCTCTCTTCCTCTCTCTCTCTTAAACAACGATCACTCATTATCGTCAATTAGTTAGTAAATAAAAATGGCTCGAATTTAAACAGCAAAAGACTTTGTGAATTTATTGAAGCAAGGGTTTAATTTCAGAGCGAAGATAGCAGCCCGAAAA